>CAWUFW010008155.1:600000-922082 GCA_963921515.1 Calotriton arnoldi
CCTGAAAATAAGTCCTCAGGGAATACACCCCCTAAGTGCTATGAGTGCCAACAGGAAGGACACTTCAAGGGGGGTGCCAAGTGTCCCAAGCCATAGCCCCGCACTGGCGGGCAATCACTAGGTCTGCCGAGTATAGAGCTTGGAGAGGAGATTGTCCCATTTAGTGGGTGGGTCAGTGTAAAGGTTACCCTAGAGAGATGGTGCAGAGAACCCACAAGCCTAGTAACACTAGGAAATACAGGCAGTAGGTCACCATAAATGGGCGTGGAGGCTCTGAGAGATGCATGAGCCAGCATGACAAGTGTCGGATGTCATCTGGTGACCTCAGAACAGGTAGTCACTAATGCATTCCATCAAGCTGTTGCAGCCGACAACAATTAGTTACTACCCAGTGGCTTTGGTTCGTATTGAGTGGGGGGTACTCGGGTTCCTTGAGGGTAGCTGTGAGTCCGTCCATGTCTGTGGATTGTCTGCTTGGCAATGACCTAGAGCACACCATCTGGACGGAGGTGGAGCTCAGGTGCATTTGGAGATGTTAGGGTTACTGGGTGGGTGTGCCTGGCCACACGGTCCATGGCTGCCTGAGAGGGTAGACGGAAGTCCCTGGAGCCTGGGAGAATGGCCCAGGTGCCTACCAAAAAGACAAAGGGCAAGGGACGTGGCAAGCCCACTCCTGAAACTCCCTCGGCCCGGAGGATGCTCAGCCAGAGGGTGAAGCCCCAGAGCCTACAGGGGAGGACATTGCTGCCCTGGGGAATCTGCCGGAGCTGATCAACTAGCAGCAGGGAGGGGCTCCCACCAGAGAGTTGTTCTGCAAGGCGCAAACGGGTGCCCTACGTTTCAGGGTCTATGGCGACAAGCCAAGGCCCAGGCAGCTGACAGCACCTCTGGTGATCACCTGATCTACTGGGATTATGGTCTGTATAGTGAGCCTAAGGCATCCCGTGTGTTGGTGGTCCCCCAGTGCTACAGGGCCTTCCTGCTGGAGCTGGCTCATGATGTACCCCGGCAGGTCATCTAGTGCAACAGAATACATTTGAATGGCTTGTCACTCACTTTTATTGGCCCCAGATGAGGTGGGCCTCAGATGCATTCTGCAAGTCCTGTCTTACCTGTCAGGCCAGTGTCAAGTCTGGAGGGCAGCACAAGGCTCCCCTCAGCCTGTTCCTGTTGTTGGCACCACCTTTGAAAGGGTGGCATCGACATTATTGGGCCACTGGACCCCAAGACAGCCATGAGCAACAGGTTTATCCTGGTCTTGGTGGACCATGCCACCCAGTACCTGAAGAGTATCCCTCCGAGGACGGCAACTGCACCCCAGTGGCCATGGCACTAATGGGGATATTTACCCGTGTGGGTTTCCCAAGGAGGTGGTGTCGGACCTGGGTACCAATTTAATGTCCGCGTATATGAAGGCCATTTGAAAGGAGTGTGGGGTAACCTACAAGTTCTCCACCCCTTACCACCCACAAACTAATGGGCTTGTTGAGAGGTTCAACAGGACCCTCAAATGCATGATCATAGGCCTGTCAGAGTCTTTGAGGTGGAAGTGGGGCATCCGCTTGCCATGCCTACTGTTTGCGTACCGTAAGGTGCCCCAGAAGGTGGTTGGGATCAGCCCCTTTGAGCATCTGTAGGGGCACCTGCTGTGAGGACCTCTGCTGAATGAGGGGTGGGAGCATGCTCCCAGGAAGGCCCCCCCAGCATGTGGTTAGCTACATGCTAGCACTTTGTACCCTGATGAAGCAATCTTGGAAGCAAGCTAAGGCAAATTTAGAAGCCAGTCAGGAGGTCATGAATCAGTGGTACGGCCAGAAGGGTACTCTGGTTGAGTTTCAGCCTGGCCAAAAAATGTGGGTAATGGAGTTTGTGGAGCCCTGGGCCTTGCAAGATCATTGGTCTGGGCCCTATGAGATGAAAGAGCACAAGAGTGAGGTCACCTACCTGATGTACCTGAAGACTCCCAGGAACCCTCTAAGGGGTTTGCACGTCAATCGCCTCAAACCCCAGTTCAAGAGGTCTGCATTAACCATGCTCCTGGTCACGCATGATGGTGCGGAAGAGGAGAGTGAACCTCTCCCTAACCTTTCTTCCAAAGTCCAGGATGGGTCAGTGGAGGGTGTCAGCCTCTCCCCTGACCCTAGAGCAACAGAAACACTGACGCCATTTTTCGGGGCAGTTTGCCTCTGTATTCTCTTTTACTCCAGGACTCCCTACATAGTGTACCCATGATATTGACACTTGGTGACAGCACACCTGTGAAAAGTAAAATTTACTGGTTGTCTGATTAGGTGAGAGCCAGCATGAAAGAGGAGGTTTCCAAGATGCTGGACTTAGGGGTTATTGAGCCCTCAAAAAGCCCATAATCCAGCCTTGGGGCTCAATACCGTCACAAAGACTGTTGCACATCCATCCCCTGAACTGATGAGCTCATAGATCGGCTTGGAGCTGCAAGTTCCTCAGCATGTTTGACTGAACTTCTGGGTACTGGCAGATTGCCTTGACCGAGGGGGCTAAGGAGAGGTCTGCGTTCTCTACCCCAGAAGGCCACTTCCAGTTCAGAGTTTTGCCTTACAGGTTGAAGAAGGCCCCTGCCATCTTTTAGAGGTTAGTCAACCAGGTCCTAGCTGGGCTGGATAACTTCAGTGCTGTCTACTTAAATTAGATGCAGTCTTCAGCTGAGAGGACCATGTGTGCCATCTCAGGGAGGTGCCTCGGACTCTGCAACGGGTAGGCCTGACTATCAAGGCCAGTAAGTGCCAGAGATGGCAGGGTTCAGTGATCTACTTCGGACACCAAGTGGGAGGAGGCAAGTTGCAACCCTTCCGGGCCAAGATTGAGACCATTCTGGGTTGAAACCCCAAAGACCCAGGCAGAGGTGAGAGCCTTCTTAGGCCTCACTGGCTATTACAGAAGATTTATCAAGGGGTATTGCATCATTGTTGCACCCTTGACAGAGCTGACTTCCAAGAAGCAGCCCAGACAGGTGATCTGGACAGAGGTGTGCCAGAACGTTTTTGACACGCTGAAGGAGGCCATGTGCACAGCACCCATGCTCAAGGTCCCTGACTTCTCCAAAGAATTAGTTGTCCAGACAAAAGCCTCAGAGCATAGCATAGGGGCAGTGCTCTCGCCCCTCAGATGGTTAATGCAGATGAGGGGCGAGAATCCCAAACTGTTGAGGTGGGTCATCTCCCTACAGGGAATCGACTTTACAGTGGCACACCGTCCTGGAACAGACTACGCCAATGTTGATGGTCTCTCCAAGTTTTTTTGCCTTAGTGCAGGGAACTCCCTAGGTGTTGGATAGTTCTCCCCACTTTTAGCTGGGAGTGGGGGCACATGTTAGGCCTGGCTTCCTGGGCATGGTTTTCCCCCTAACATTTTGACTTCAGACAATCTGATTTGCGGACTTTGTTTTTGCAGGCTTTTGGACTCTCCGCACCTAACCACTGCTAGCCAGTGCTTGTGCTCTCTTAACCCCTTCCATGCTCATGACGGAATGGTTCCGTCATGAGCATAAGTGCAAGTGTGCTCATGACAGAACCATTCCGTCATGAGCGCACTTTAAAAAAATTCCCTTTGCTGTAAACTGCAGAGGGTTTTCCCATTTATTTATTTTTGCTTTGGGAGGTGGGGAAGAGCTTCCCCAAACTCCCAAAGCATAGTTAGGGTTTTCATTGTAATGACGATCGCGCGCTGTCGTCATTACAATGAAAACGAAACAGTTTCGGTGCTTGTGGGGCTATCTCAGCCCCCAGAGCACCGAAAAACATGGGAGAGGCATCGTTGGAAAGGGGAGAATCTCCCCTTTCCAATGGTACCCTTCCCTAGTGGCTCCCTGCTTGGGGATCGCCACAGGAGGACGATCCCCAAGCAGGGATCCACCCACTAGCCACCAGGATGGGGGGGAGCGGCCCCTTGGGCAAGGGCCTTTGCTCCCCCCCTGAAAATTTTGCCAGACAGCCTTTCTGCCCCCCCCCCCCTGGGGCCAGTAGCCCCCAATCTGCCCCCTGGGGGGGGCAGAAAGCACCCTTGGCGCCAGGGATTTTTTTTATATGCCAGGGGTGGGGGCTGACCAGAATGGGCATGCCAATGCCCCCACCCTACCCCCCCAAAGAAGGCATAAGACTTTCTGCCTTCTCCCCCCCCCCCAGGAGGCAGATGGGGCAATAGCCCCTGATCTGCCCCGGGGGGAGGCAGAAAGCCCACTAGACCCCAGGGATTTTTTAATTTTATATATATATATATGTAGGGGTGGGGGCTGCCCAGAATGGGCATGCCAATGCCCCCACCCCAAAAAAAATCCTACAGTCTTTCTGCCCCCCCCCGGGAGGCAGATGGGGCAATAGCCCCTAATCTGCCCCCCGGGAAAGGGGGCAGAAAGCCCACTAGGTACCAGCGATTTTATTTTTCCAAAGTTCGGGGCGGGGGCTGCCCAGAATGGGCATGCCAATGTCCCCCCAAAATGAGTCTTTCTGCCCCCCCCAGGAGGCAGATGGGGGCGGTAGCCCCTGATCTGCCCCCCGGGGGGGGGCAGAAAGCCCACAAGGCACCAGGGATTTTTTTTATATATACGTAGGGGTGGGGGCTACCCAGAATGGGCATGCCAATGCCCCCACCCCAAAAACAATTGCCATAGGCTTTCTGCCCCCTCCCTGGGAGGCAGATAGAGGCAAAAGCCCCTTATCTGCCTCCCGGGCGGGGGGGGGGGGCAGAAAGCCCAATAGGCATCAGGGAATATTAGTTTTTTTTAAATTCAGGGTTATGGACTGCCCAGAATGGGCATGCCAATGCCCCCACCACCCCCCAAAAATGCCAGTCTTTCTGCCCCCCCAGGAGATAGATGGGGGCAGTAGCCCCTGATCTGCCCCCAGGGGGCGTCGGAGAGCCCACTAGGCACCAACGATTACGCTGGCTTTTTTTATGCGTGGGGGTGGGGGCTGCCCAGAATGGGCATACCAATGACCCCACCCCCCAAACAAATAGCCGCAGTCTATCTGCCCCCCTTGAGGGCATATCAGGGCAAACTCCCCCCCCCCCCCAGGGCAGCAGAAAGCCCACTACACACAGACTTGTTTTTAGCAATGTGCCTACCTGTGGATTTTGGGCCCTAGCGCAGCCGGCACATAGGGAAACCTAGCAAACCTTTTGAAAACTAGACATCAGGTGGAATCCAGGATGGGGTGACTTGTGTGCCTCTCACCAGGTTCTGTTACCCAGAATCCCTTGTAAACCTCAAAGTTTGTAAAATAAAAAACACATTTTCCTCACATTTCTGTGATGGAAAGTTCTGGAATCTGCTGGATCCACAAATTTCCTACCACCCAGCGTTCCCCCAGGTCTCCCCATAAAAATGGTACGTCAGTCCCCCGGGTGTCTAGTTTTCAGAAATGTGTGGGTTTGGTAGTTTCCCAAGATGGCCACCAAACCCGGGGCCAAAAACCCAGGTGACCACCTTGCAAAACCAGGTTGTTTTGTGATAGGTAATTTTGATGTCTCCTCAATATGTTTTGGGCCCTTGCCTGTCACGGGTACTTGACCCACCCACGCGAGTGAGGTACCATTTTTATCGGGAGACCTGGGGGAACGCTGGATGGTAGGAAATTTGTGGATCCATGCAGATTCCAGAACTTTCCCACACAGAAATCTGAGAAAAAAGTGTTTTTTTCAACTAAATTTGAGGTTTGCAGGGGATTCTGGGTAGGAAAACGTTGGGGGATCCATGCAAGCCATACCTCGCTAGACTCCCCCGAGTGTCTAGTTTTCAGAAATGTGTGGGTTTGGTAGGTTTCCCAAGATGTCCGCTGAGCCCGGGGCCGAAAACCCAGGTGACCCCCCCCCTTGCAAAGCCAGGTTGTTTTGTGATAGGTAACTTTGAGGTCTCCTCAATATGTTTTGGGCCCTTGCCTGTCGTGGGTACTTGACCCACCCACGCGGGTTAGGTACCATTTTTATCGGGAGACCTGGGGGAACGCTGGGTGGTAGGAAATTTGTGGATCCACGCAGATTCCAGAACTTTTCACCACAGAAATGTGAGGAAAATGTATTCTTTTTTTACAAAGTTTGAGGTTTGCAAGGGATTCTGGGTAACAGAACCTGGTGAGAGCCAGACAAGTCACCCCATCCTGTATTCCCCTGGGTGTCTAGTTTTAAAAAATGTATAGGTTTGCTAGGTTTCCCTAGGTGCCGGCAGAGCTAGGGTTCAAAATTTACAGCTAGGCACTTTGCAAAAAAAAGGGTCAGTTTTCGCTGTGAAAATGTGGTGTGTCCATGTTGGTTTTTGGGCCATTTCCTGTCGCGGGCACTAGGCCTACTCACACAAGTGAGGTACCATTTTTCTCGGAAGACTTTGAGGAATGCGGGTTGGGTGGAATTTTGTGGATCCACGCAGATTCCAGAACTTTCTACCACAGAAATGTGAGGAAAATTTTTTTTTTTTTTTTTTTACAAAGTTTGAGGTATGAAAGGGATTCTGGGTAACAGAACCTGGTGAGAGCCAGCCAAGTCACCCTATCCTGGATTCCCCTGGGTGTCTAGTTTTAAAAAATGTATAGGTTTGCTAGGTTTCCCTAGGTGCCGGAAGAACTAGGGTTCAAATTCTACAGCCAGGCACTTTGCAAAAAAAGTGTCAGTTTTCACTGTAAAAATGAAGTGTGTCCACTTTGCGTTTTGAGCCGTTTCCTGTCGCGTGCACTAGGCCTACCCACACAAGTGAGGTAACATTTTTATCAGGAGACTTAGGGTAACACAGAATTGTAGAGCAACTGTTATTACCTATTGACTTTCGATTCATTTCTGCCTTCCAAATGAAAGACAATGTGTGAAAAAGAAGTCACTTTGAAAAATGTCCTATAATTCTCATGCTAGTATGGGTACTCACAATTTCGGAAATGTGCAAATAGCTACAGTTTCTAAACTCTAGATTGTGTTCCAATTTCAGAAATACATAGGTGTCTTTCATCCCGATTTTTCACTGTATATATTTTCCCAAATTAATTGCTATATATCCAGTACATAATAAAAAACCAATGCAAGACGTTGCTCAGTTATTGGCTCTGGGTTCGTCTGGTTCTTGGTGAACCTACAAGTCCTATATATCCCCACAACCAGAAAGGTCCAGCGGATGTAACGGTATATTGCTTTCAAACATCTGTCATAATTAGAAGAAGTTACAGATGAAAACGTTGGCACAAATGGCTCTTTTTTTTCAAACTCATTTTAAATTTTTCCTATTTTCAACTGTTAGTTTCTATAAAGAAACCTTGAAGGATCTACACAAATGATCCCTTGCTGAATTCAGAATGTTGTCTACCTCTCTAAAATGTATAGCTTTCCAGGATCCATTATTGCTTTCATACCCATTTCTACCATTAACTGGAAGAAGGTTGAAAGCACAAAAAATAGCAAAAATAGGCTATGTCCCAGTAAAATGCCAAAACTGTGGAAAAGATGTTGGTTTTCTGAAAAAAGTCTGTCAGTCCCTGAAAGCTGGGAAAATGGTGATTTCAGCCTCACAAACCCTTTGTTGATACCATTTGCAGGGAAAAAACCAGACTCTTTCATTTGCAGCACTTTTTTCCCATTTTTCCCAAAAAAACAAAAGTTAGCTATATTTTGGCTAATGTCTGGGTCCCCTCCAGGGGAATCCACAAACTCTGGGTACCTTTAGAATCCCCATGATATTGGAAGAAAAGGACGCAAATTTGGCGTGGATACCTTATGTGGTCAAAAAGTTACAGGTGCCCAAGCCCAGACTACCCCAAATAGCCAAAAAAAAGGCTTAGCACGGGGGGGAAAGGCCTAGCAGCGAAGGGGTTAAAACATGGTAAGATTGGCTTATACCCAATTGTCACATTTAATTTACTTGTAAGTTCCTAGTAAAATGGCACTACCTGTGCCCAAGGCCTGTAAATGAAATGCTAGTAGTGGGTCTGCAGTACTGATTATGCCACCCACTTAAGTAACACTTTAAACATGTCTCAGGCCTGACACTACAGCCTGTGTTTGTGCAGTTTTGAACTACCATTTCAACCTTGCAAAATAAACCTTTTGCCAGGCCCAAACCTTCCTTTTTAATACATATGTCACCCCTAGGGTAGGCTCTGGACAGCCCAAAAGGCAGGGTGCAATATATTTAAAAAGGAGGACGTGTCCTTTTAAGTCTTGCATGTCCTGGTAGTTAAAAACTCTTTTAATAAAATGGTATGCATCAACGAACAGATGCAAATAAGCATTGGATGAGAGGGGAGGAAGCAATTTCACTTACATTAGGATCAGAGGGGTCAATCACTGAAGGGCAGAGACTGAAACAAGGTGGAATGCATTCTAACTCCGGATGGGTGGGACAATTTATTAATTGAAAACCAGAATTGTTAATCAAGAATGCCAAGTGATGTGTGGTGGTGCGGGAGGTGTGGCTGTATTTAGAGGAACCTTAGGCAAAAAGTGTGTGGCCCTGACTTTGCAGGGTGATAAGAAGGGCCCAGGATGAAAGGTGAATATGGTCTCTTGTGCCTTGGGTGTGAGAAGCCGGCGGGGTTGGGACAAATACAAAAGAAAGCGCTGATATGGCCAATGTTGACTGCGTCATAGGGCTTTTTTTTTTTTTTTTTACTTTAAGCCACTGCTGTGTAACACATTTTTACAAATGAAATTGTTCCTCTGTAATGTAAGTGGTGCTCATGTAAAGCACTCCAGTACCTTCGGGCCGTTTTTGTGCTATATAAAAGCACACCAATAATGAATTAAATAAAACTTAAAGTCCCAGAATGGAAAAAAGGATATGATGGAGGAGGGTGGGGGAAGCGAGGGAGGAAGATGGTGGCCACAAAGGGGTTTGCCAGAGCAGGGGGGGTTCATTCCATACATAATAGCATTCATAAAGCGGTAAATATGAAGCGGAGACAGCCGATCAAGGCTGTCGAGTGAAGGAACACAGGAATGGAGGTGTAGGAGCCACAATGGGGGAACTAACCGGGGGCCTGGGAAAGAAGATGGAGGATCAGCTGTGATGGAGGAGAATGCCGTGAATGGGAGGCAGTGTGATGAAAGACAAATAAAATGACGGAAATAAACCACCAAATTACCAAAGAACAAGGGAGCACATGCAGCACAAAGTTTCCCTTATTTCTATTTAATCCGAGAAATGTGTTTTGATTACAAAACAATGCTACCACTGTACGAAAATCCCATATTATGCCTTTTCCTTAATTTCCCGTCCGGGAATACTTGTTCTCGAGTGCGTTGCAGCTATCGCGGCCTGCATTTGTGCTGAAAGAACTGTTCTAATATTGTTACACATAACACATGAATTACAAATATATCTAAATGCCCTATTATATTGTCCGCCTTTATGAATAGCAAAAACAATATATTTCAGTTTATAATCGCCTCCTTTTTACGGATGCCAACTCCGAACATGTACTGCTTGAGAGGTGGAACTAAAATGTGGAAAACGTAATAATGGTGACAGGGAGTTGCTGGGTTTCACAGCTCATGGGGTTTATCTTTCCTTTTGCTCTGGCAGCTTGATGAAACCCTCTATGTGAATATGTGCCACTCAGAGTCGAGATGGTCCTTGTTTATAAATAGACACAACATTGGTGGGCCACTTGCGAGATCAAAACATGCTTTAAAGACGAGCAGCAAAATTGATTTATGCCCTGTTTCAGTAACATTCAGCTATTGCACTACTTATCAGGATAAACATGCATTGCAGAGCTATCATTACCAGTCACCCAAACCAAAGGCCATGAATTTTTACCACTTGCACTTGGTACAGATACCACGGCTCAGAGAATGGAGCACTGTCTGCGCTGCCTTGTTTAAAAATACATTGTTTTTTGTTTTACCTCTCCCCAGAGAAAGCAAGCTACCAATTGATTTATAATTGCTCGGTACGTCAATACAGAGACACATGCATGTCGATCTAATCTTACTGGTGCAGGAACACACAAACACACAAAATCCTAAGCGTGCATTATTACTATGAGCGGCACAACTCTTTCTCCGAAGAGTGAAAGCATTAAACTGCACATCAATACTTTTCACAATAAATGCTATAACAGATATAAGACGTGAATATAACACGCTCTTAAAGTATTATACCCAATTATGCTCAAACAGTGATGCTCAGAAAACACTACACACGTTTTTTCACTGCTGAAATCCTAAAATAATTCCCACAAGCATAGACTATTTGAGTGTTCAAAAAAACTCATCCCCTCCTTCCGTGGCAGGCCCAATGGGCTGAACAAGCAATGGAAAGCAGGCGGAGTTCGAGGCGGGTGGGTTGGTTCGAAACAATTGAAAATGGGGAGGGCAGGGAGGAGGGTGGGATGGGTTTAAACACAGTAGCAGGGTGGGTTGAAAATAATGGTGGAGGCCAACGAAAGACTGCAGGGACATGCACTCACTACAATTTCAGGGCTAAAATAACAAGCATTGGCATAGCCAATAGGTCTCGCCTTTCGGACCTTATAAGTGTTTAGCCATGCAATTGTGCTGCATAACTAAATACTTATAAGGTCCCAAAGGCGAGACCTATTGGCTATGCCAATGCTTGTTAATACATATGTCACCCCTAGGGTAGGCTCTGGACAGCCCAAAAGGCAGGGTGCAATATATTTAAAAAGGAGGACGTGTCCTTTTAAGTCTTGCATGTCCTGGTAGTTAAAAACTCTTAAATTATTTTTTCACTACTGCAAGCCTATCTCTCCCATAGACTAACATTGGAGTTACCTTATTACATTTAATTAGCTGTAATTTCCAAATGTGAACAGGTAACCCTTCATGTTTTGGTGTCTTTGGAGTTGTAATGAAAAATCCTACCTCATGGTGAAGTTGGATTTTAAATTACAATTTCGAAAATACCACTTTTAGTGAGTTGCCATTTTCCTGCCTTAGATATTTAGTGCCTGCAGCATGTCTCTGGGTCACATGACTGGGTGATTTTGACAGTTGGGCTTTGTGTATTCCTTCTAGACAGCCACACACAATGGGGAGCTTGGATGTGGCTGGATGGGCAATCTCTGCCAGGATGGGAGGGAGGAGCTGGGCCCAGCCCCACTTACACTTGAATAGGCTGTGTCCTGCCTCAAAACAAAGGGCTGCATACTCCCTGTAGTTAGTCTACAGCCAGGGACAGGAAGGCAGGCCACCTGTGCACTTCTAAGGCATGCCCCTAGAAGCTTCAAAGGCACAACTGGGTATGTATACTGGGCCTTGGACATCAACTGTTTAGTTCACTTCTGAACCTGTGGACACTCCTCCAGGAAGAAGGACTGCGATATTGCTGAAATGACTGCCACTCTGCTGGACTGCTGCTCGGCTGTGCTGACATGCTGCCCTCTTGCCTGGGTGAGAAGGAGTCGACCTGCGTCTCTTGAACCCAGAACCCAAGGTGACTCAAAGGGCATGTTGGCTTGCCTCCTTATCTGAAGCCTTAGGGACACAACAGGCTTCCAACAACCGTGCACCTGCACCTGGACTCTGCCATCTGTGAGTCTACTCTGCCAAGTGGTGCCACCCCCGTCTTGGACCCTTGGAAGCAAAGTGGGCTTAAGGTGCTCTGCCAGCCTCTGTGGATCCAGCAGAATTGGCGCTTCTCTGCTGCTGCGTGGCGCAAACCTGGACACACTGCCGATGTTGCATGGATTGGACCAGTTGTAAAAACTCGCATTACCTCTGCAGCCTCATTGGAACCACCACTGCGGGATGCATTCTCGCCATGGGGCCTTGCATCCCCTTGTCGACCGCAGCCTCGACGATGACGCCGGACTCCGGTTTGCAGCCTCGCAGCTCCTTGGAACTGACACATCATCCCTACTCCGCGCTGCATCCCCGACACCAAACTCCGCATCACAAGGCCCGCCGACAGGCTCCTTGATGGCGACGCAGGCCCTCGCATCGCAGCCTCTCTACATCTTGGAACCGACGCATCGCTTTGGCTGCGCAACACATCTTCGGCACAGATCCTCGCAACTCTCTACAAACCAGGATTTAAGGTACTAAGTTCAGTGGGCCTAACTGGGTCCCTGTAGCCGGGCCATGTGCCATTGCGTTTGTCCTGAACTTGGGACTTTGTCCCTGTCTGGCACGACCAGATATCCACAAATGCTGCTTTGTTTTTTTTGGCACATTTTTCACTAAAATCTTTAAAATTGCATATCTCCGGTTCTACTAATTGGAGTTTTGTCGTTTTGGTCTAGTTTTGTTTATTAAAGAAAGCTCTATTTCTAACTTGGTGGTGGAATTTTTTTGTGTGGTGTTTTTTACTTTATTATTATTTGAAGTGTTTCACAAATACCTTACACATTGCCTCTAAGTTAAGCCTCAGTGCTCTGTGCCAAGCTACCAGAGGGTTGGGCACAGGTTAATTCAGGGTTGGCTTGCGCCTCACCCTAACAAGGATTGGGGTTGCAGCTTAACCAGGACTAACAACCCAGTCAACCAACAACCGAATTTCTTTAAACTGGCATCCAGATCTTATGTCCCATGCATTCATGACCCGACTTGAGCTGCTAGAGCACTGAGTCCTAAGTGCCGCACCCAAAGCCTGACAAAGGTGCAAAGCAATGCTGTGTGTCAGTCAAGTCACTGAAGGGTCGCCCCAACAGCACACCGACATGGAGTGAGTGACAGGTAGGGGCCTATTGCTCCGGTGCCCATTTTAATTCTGATCTGCACCTAGAGTCCTCCTATAAATCATGCCTTTGCTCCTTCTTGGCCCAGTAAGTTGATATTAAAAGCATGATCACGTGCAGCAGAACCCCACCGCCATTCTGTGACCCGACATAGGCATATGGGTTCCACCCACCTGAATTTACGCCCCTAGCTGAGCCCTAGACCCTGCCACCTCCCAGAAGCAGTGGCGGAACTAGGAACGCTGGAGCTTAGGAGTGTTGTGCCAAACTCAATAAATGGTAATGGAGCATTTCTTGAGTCAGACATATCCTTTTGGCAAATTGTTATTGGCAAAAAGATCGAAAACCGTTGAACATTCCCCCACTGCAAGGAAGAAACTCTGCGCCAGGCTGTGCAGAACTCCAGATTCCGAATAAGAACCAGCTAAGAAGAGGTTCTGGTAGGTTTTCTGTATTTCCATGATTTAATTCGCCCACCCACATTTGTGCCCCGAGTTCCCCCACAATGGCGGCGCCCTGTTGAAGCACAGCTGTGTGCACAGCCCTGCTCAACGTTTTCTGAGTGTGATGCGCACTAGGAGACCATCCCTTATCTAGGCCTCACTTGCACCGTGCCCTTTCACTTCACTGCCCTGTAACAACGTGACATTTTTAAAGCTTTTTTCAAAAGTAGTAAGAATCTGTTAACAGATGTCCCAAACAAACGCTGCGAGTCATATATGTTGCATAAGAAGTCTCGACTTTTAAATGAGTGTAGCCACAACACTTTTACAGAAACTCTTCAGAATCCTGGTGTTCTTGGTTTTCACACTGTGAAACACTTTCCTGTAATTCCAAAACTTTTATAAGTCTGTTTCATTTCTGCCCTCTACCCTTCTCCTGAAAACTGTGTCTTTCCAGTGTCCACACCATCCATGAAGAGATGCTACCCTGTGATGGGTGTGGCCAAGATGGCGGCTGCAGCAGAGCCTTGCTTCTGAGCTCAATGATACACCCCAAGTAAATCTTGCACCATCCTAAGCCCGGGAACCTCTAGCCTGTAACTTCCCGGACCCGCTGTGTGAGGCCTCTGTTACCTGGGGGCTGCTGGACCAGTGAGCTGCACCCTTGGGGGATCCGGTCTTCACCGGCCGCTTGGTGTGGAAGAGAGCTGGCCGAGGTTGGCCGAGCGAGAAGTCTGGACCCCAACAGTTGGGGGCGCCTACTGAGTGTTGGCAGCTTGGGCTTGCGGCGGGGCTCGAGTGAAGGGCCTTGCTGTGTGCGGCACATTACGGAAGGAAGGGCCAGGTGAGCAGCCATGTCTCCTGGGCGAGTGATCTGGACCCTGGCTGAGAGGAGCACTTGCTGGAGAACGTCATTCTGGTCCCGTGCCGTTCCTGAGGCGGGGCACACAGTGGAAGCCTTTCGATAGGCAGGGTGCTGCAGAGGGAAGGCCCAACGTGGGCTGTCTGCTTTGTGGAGGCCTGCGAATGCCCCTCCCCCCTCCAAGAGCTGACGCGCTGGTGGACCGTGAGTGCTGCATGGGGATGGAGGGCAGCGTGGTGCTGGCTTGTGGGTGGCGAGAAGGGTCTGAAGGGCCCCTGTATTTTTTTTCTGTCCCTAGTAGGGGGGGCGGGGGTTCCCCTGTAGGCCTTGTCTGGGTGGCCTGCTCCACGCTTGTCCCCGGGGCTGGTGGTGGCTGGGTCCACCTGCCCTTTGGGGCCCGCCACATGACAGGCTTGGAGGCACAGAAGATGCTGGCCGGGACTCCCTAGACTGGGTTGAAAGCTGCTCCCCAGTGGGGCCAATGCATGGGTTTGTGGGACAGTGTGACTACAGGTGGCGTAGCCCCTCCATCGATGCCTGCAGTGGTGGACGTGGCGTTTGTGGAGCCGTTGGCACTCCCTCCATGATGGTGAAGCCAAAAGGGAGTACGCACCCATCTCACTCGATAAGGACGTTACAGACTACTTGGGCCCAACAATGCAGGGTGGGGGCCCCCTCAGGTCAAATGGAGACCACACTGGGGAAACACTTGGAGCAGTGTGATAAAATATTGCAGGCGATACAGGACACCAAAATTAAGTTGGAGACTAAGATTGACAGTGTTACACTGGAGTTGTCCTTGCTACACGCGGACCACCAAAAGCTCACCAAGAGCTTCGAGGACACAGAATATGCTATTTCTATACGATGCACCCCTCCCTGAAGGAACTATATTCCCAGATGCAGCTCATGCGATCTGACATTGCGTGCCTACAATTGAGGGCCGAGGACACTGAAGGGCGCTCAAGGTGCAGCAGTGAGTTTTTGGGCCTTTCTGAGCGAGCCGAGGGTACAAGCATTGAGCTGTTCTTGAAGCAATGGCTGATTGAAACTGTCCTGGCTGGGAAGACCCCTAAGTTATTTTCCATTGAATGGGTCCAACGGGTGCAGGATAGGCTCCCACTGCCCGGGGCAGCCACTCGCCCTGTGGTAACGTGCCTTCTGAATTATAGAGATAGAGACTTAATTTCTGCAGACTTTTAGAGCCAAGGGGCCATGGTGCTTTGTGGGGGCCACGATAATGGCCTACCCAGCCTTTACGGCAGAGGTGCAGTGACGCTGTAGTTCCTGCGTGGTGGTCAAACAGCAACTGCGCCAGTTGTGCCTGAAATATGCTCTACTCTTCCCCGCTAAAGTCCGAGTTATTGACGGTGACACAACTCATTTCTTCCAAACATCTGAGGAGGCATGGACCCGGATCCACTTGAAATGTGGACCATCTAGTATGGACGGTGAAATCCCTTGCAGGAAGCTGGGAGACACAGGGACTGAGGAGGAGGCGCACATGGAGGGGTCAGTCCCAGCCGCGCCAGTCCCTGCCAACTCTTGAGCAGGCAGCTCTGGAAAGGGTGCAGGTGGTCACAGATGTGCTGCTCCATGGTAAAAACCACTTTGCTTCCTTGCCGTCAGATCATGTTCCGGATGCTGAGACTGGCACAAACAGATCCGGCACATTGGATGAGGGGGAGGCCGTTGGCCGGTTTTCACACCTCGTCTGGCTGATGAAATAGCCTGAGGTGGTTTTATCTTGGAACAGTCTCCAGCGGGAGGGTGCAGGTATGCTTCACACTGCACGGAACGGGGGATGGGGTGTGCACCGGGGGGCTGTGGGACCTTCCGTTGTCTATGGGCCATGAATGATCGGGGAACTTCATGTGACCTGTCACGTGCCCAATGATACTGGATTGGAGATTTTTCCACTGTTATTGTATGTTTAGCTGCACAGGTACTTGTTGGATGTTGCTGGCTTGATGCCCGGTGGCCATCCACCTTTGGGGCGGGAGTTGGGACAACTGTTTACTCCTTGTTTTTTCCTCCTGAGTTTACATCACGTGGTATACCATACAATGTGTTCTATGAGTCATGCCATGGGACATCCGGGGCTACCCACATGATGAACTGGAAAGATGCATCACTCCTCACTCCACAGAATACATGGGTGATAGTTCTAATGTAGTGGCCCCCACATAGAACCTCTTAACGTGAAACGTACAGGACATGGCAATACCTAAGAAACAGCACACAATGCACACCTTTCTTAAACATCACTACATTCACATAGCCATATCTCAAGAGATGCACCTGATAACTACGGAGTTGCAGAAGTTGCGTGTGAGGTGGAGGGGCCATGTGTATGGTACGGCCTTTTCGTCCTTGCCAGGTGGCGCTGATTTGGATCTCTCCGGGGCCCCTTATGTGGGGTCGTCACACAGAATGTAATGTAATGTAAAACAGATTTATAGAGCGCACTATCACCCCACGGGTATCTTGGCGCTAGGATTACCTTAAGTTCCAGTGCACACATAAGCTACCAAACTATACAGAATTTCCATAAGCGGGGACTAGGCTCCATTAAACCCTAGGGAAGAGCCAAGTTTTGAGCTTTTTCCTGAAATGAAGAAAATCTTCTATTTGTCTAAGATCGGCCGGGAGTTCATTCCATAGCCGTGCAGCTACAGAGCTAAATGCTCTGCCTCCGAGCCTGGTCTTTCTGAATCTGGGTATGTTCACCAGCTTGGCTGCTGATGAGCAAAGGCTTCTGGTCAGGGCATACCAGGTAAATTTACTCTGTAGTGGCCTAGGTCCCATCCCATGTAGTGCCTTGAAAACGATGCAGAGAGATTTAAACTGTATTCTTTGTATGATTGGCAACCAGTGAAGGTCTTTAAGGGACAAAGAAGCTGATGCTTTACGCTTTCTCTTTAGAGCTAGCTTGGCAGCTATTATCTGGATTCTTTGAAGCTTCTTTACCAAAGAATTTGGAGCACCCAGTAGCAGAGCGTTACAATAGTCTAATCGACTCAGGATAGCGCTTCTCACCACCAGTGCTCTAGTTGAAGTCAGTAGCATAGGAAGTATTTTCGTAATGCTCTAATGAGAGAAAAATAGGTTCCAACTGTTTTGTTCACTTGGGTATCTAGACTTAGGTTATCATCAAACATCACCCCCAGATTGCGCACTGTCTTAGAGGGAATTAATGGTTTTTCTGTGGGTGTTGGCCAAAAATTGGCCGCGAGTGGGCGAGGGACTTTATTTGCCATACAGTATAGAATTTCTGTCTTATCTCCGTTGAATTGTAGGGGGTTGTCTCTGAGCCAGCTTGCAGTCCTTTGCAAACACTCATGGAACCTGTCAAGTGGTACTGATTGACTCCCTTCCAGTGAAAAAATGAGTTGTGTGTCATCTGCATAATTCGTCACTACAATTCCATAAGATTTGATCATTTGGATTAGTGGGCACAAGTATATGTTAAATAAAATTGGGCTAATCGCAGAGCCCTGGGGGACACTGTGCCGAATAGAACTATATTTAGATAGAAAGGGAGGTAGAGCTACTGCCTGTTGTCTGTCTGACAGGTATGAGTGAAACCAATTCAGTGCCATTTCCTCTATCCCAATATCCATAAGTCTATTCAGGAGGACTTTGTGGTTAACCGTGTCGAATGCGGCTGACATATCCAATAGCACCAATATAACTGATTGGCCTGTGTCAGTTCGCATTCTGAGTTAATCCAGGACTGTTACTAAGGCAGTTTCTGTTCCATGGGCTGGACGAAAACCAAATTGTACATCTTCTAACTTATGGTTAGCTTCTAAGAAATGCGAAAGAGTTTTGCTGACTAACCGCTCTAAAATGTTTACTGGGTAGGGCAAAAGAGAAATGGGTCTATAATTAGACGGGCATAGGGGGTCGAGCGTAGTTTTCTTCAACAAAGGTGTCACCATTGCTTGTTTCCAACATACCGGCACTACTCCATTGCTCAATGATTGGCAACAGATTTGATGGAGCTGTGGAAATAGCTCCTCCTTAAATTCTCTCCACACCCTGTGTGTGAGAGGGTCCATTGGGGACCCGGATGAGACACTCATAGCCAATTTATTAAAATCTTCCTCTGTCGGAAGCTGGAAATTATCCAGAATTGCCGGCTTGTCCTTGTCTACTCCCTCCTCCTGCTTCGCAGGTAGCATCAGCTCAGGTAATCTGATTTCCCCATCTGTTTTATTCTCCTTATTCATTCCCAGACCACTAATAATTTTAGCGATCTTCTCCTCGAAATAGACTACCAGACCATCACATAGGTTTTGGGTTGCAGTGATCTGATTTTTTATGCAGTCAGGTTTGGAGAGGTCGCTCACTATTTTAAATATAGCTCTGGCACTATTAGTCGCCTTTAGAATAGTGTTTGCGTAATACTCCGCTTTTGCCTTGGCAATTGTCCCTTTATAATTGCCCAATACTGCCGTCAAGGCTATTTTATCCTCTTCCTCATAGAGTTTCCTCCACTTTCGTTCTGCTTGTTTACAACCCTTCTTTAGCTTTTTTTTAGCTCCTCATTATACCAGGGGGCTGATGATTTATACATGTTTTTTAGATCTTTCATTGGGGCCAACTGATCAAGAGTATGGTTTATCTGGTCGCAGAATTTCAAATAGTTTTCCTCCACTGATAAGAGTTATTCTCTGTGAATACAGGGGAGTGTTTAGTTTTCAACAATTTGTTCCATTCCCTTCCTCGTCTTTTCTTTTTCATCGAAACAGTTTTTTTATTCACTCTGGGATTCAGTACTGTAAATTGGATAAGGAAGTG
The DNA here is from genome assembly GCA_963921515.1 of Calotriton arnoldi. Classification (NCBI taxonomy): domain Eukaryota; kingdom Metazoa; phylum Chordata; class Amphibia; order Caudata; family Salamandridae; genus Calotriton; species Calotriton arnoldi. The sequence goes on from CAWUFW010008155.1 coordinate 618,759, forward strand.
ATCAGTCCAACATAGAGGCAGTATATTTTCCACCTCTACAGCCTTACTATCTGCAAATATTAAGTCTAGTGCATGGCCTCCCTGGTGTGTTGGGTCCATCACCAGCTGTTGCAGATTAAGGTTCTCGCATGCTTGAAGTAGATCTTTCAAGGCTGGGCCTTGATTCCCATTTTCCCAAAGATTAAAATCTCCCAGAATGATCATTCTGGAGTGAGTGACATATTATAAAAAATTTCAATTAGTGCTTGTAGCTGAGGGCTCATAGAGCCAGGGGGTCTATAACAAACTATGCCAGTGAGCAGTTGTCCTTTAACGTCCTTAAGGGAGAACCCTAATAGTTTAATGTTCTCAACTTCATCGACATCCAAAGGAGCGAAATTCCATTTGTCCTTATAGATAACTCCTAACCCCCCTCCTCTTCCAGTGAGTCGTGGTTTGTGAAAAGCTTTATAACCTGGGGGACATGCCAGCCCCAGCTCGACCTCTGAGTCAGGGCGTGTCCAAGTTTCAGTTAAGAGTAGCACGTCCAGATTGTGAGAATCTAACATGAGATATATCTCCTGATGATGCTTCACCAAGGACCTAACATTAATTAGGCCACATTTGAGGTTATCCGCTATGCTTTTCTCAGGGGTTGCACACACTTCCCTCAGTTCTATATCTTTAGGGGCCGGACCCCCCCGCTCACCTATTAGCAGAAGCTGCTCCTTCGAATAACGGTAATTGACTTTCCCCGTTGGGCAGTGTCCCAAACCGGCAGCATGGCTGGCGCAGTGTGCGGCCGGTGTGCGGACGTGCGCAGACGGGCTTGCCTTTGGCGCGCCAGCGGCGCACCCGCTGCGTGCGTCCGCTGCGTGCTTGCGTTTGCATTTCCTTAAGTAGGCAGGGGACCTCCTCTGTAAGAACAGCTAGAGCGCTGACCAAGATGGCGTGTGCTCGGTGACCCGCTCTTACTTGCAGCGTACACCAGCTCACCTTGGTCAGAATAACGAGCAAGTGCAAATTCAAGTGGTTAAAACAGATTTTACAATTGTACACGCAATTTTAAAATAAAATGCAGTTTTTAAAACACAGTGCTGGTTCCAATCTATCTAATGGTAGCAGTATGTGCAAAGAGTAATCTTACTGGGTGGGTAGATACGTGGTCCTTGAGGAATCATTAGACCAATTTACCCCCGCTATCCTTCACAGTCCACAGGCACCGACTATTTAGGCGAGTGACTACAATTGTGTGCTGAATGTGGAAGCGGACAGGACCACCAGTTCCATTCCCCCTCTGTAGGGGTTGTCTAGTTGCAGGCTGATGCAGCACTTCCGCCAATGGACGGAACACATGAGGTTTCATGACGTGTGAAGACTGATGCACCCAACCTCATGGGAATACTCTTTCTACTCCCCAATGACAGACAGACAGACAGACAGACAGACACGCACACTTTCTCTCTGCTCTCTCTCCTCCCCCTGTTCCTTTGCTGTAATGAGGTGTGTCACCATGCGTCATGGACGGCTTACCTTGCATGTACCATCTCTGACCACACCGCTGCTGCTGACCTTGCGATGGGGAAAGGACCGTGCTAAAATCCCAACCTGGCTGCTGCGCAGGGAAGCACTCCAGGATGTGCCCTACCATGATGCCATAGCCTCAAATCACACTATATTTTTACACTAACACGGGCTTCACTTGTGCTAAGACCGCAGAATGGGAGGCACATAAAGTGGTGGTGCATGGTCACTGCATTAATACTACTTCAGGTGTGAAACTGACTCTACGCCGGGAATTACTAGAGGCGGAACACACGTTGCGAGGGTTAACTACTGGCACTGAGACGTGCCAGAGGTGAATTGGCGTTCCACTTATTGCATCTTGACTATAGGGAGTGCCTGGCGCACCATCATGGGGAGGGAAAACAGGCTGGTGCAATGCTCGCATTGCTACTATGGCGGGATCAACAGCACTCCCCGATGGGTGCACTCCGCACTGCTGATGGGGCAATATGTGTTGCTCAAACAGGGTGTTTGTGGGTCATTACTGCACCTTTATGTGCGGCACCGGCTGACACGACAGTCGATCACATTGAAGGCTTTCTACGCGAGATGCCTCTTACTTGCCTCAGTCCGCTCCACCATGCTGAGCTGGAAAAACCTATACAGATGAAGGAAAAGGAAATACGTAAGGCCATACAACAGATAGCCTGGAATAAGACGCCAAGCTCGGACGTCTTCCCTATAGAATACTATGCTGCCTAGGGCACACTCCTCACCCTGCACCTGCTAAAGGTGTATGAGGAGGCGGGGGCCAGGGGAGAGCTTCCGGAATCCCTCAGGGAAGCCCTGATCGGTGTGCTTCCCAAGTCAGGGCGAGACCCAATGCACAGCCATTCGTATCGCCCACTCTCGCACCTGGACTATAAAATATTAGTAAAGATCCTGGTAATAGGTGACTGCCAGGAGTGGGACAGCTAGTCCGTGTAGATCAAAATAGGTTTATCCCTGAGTGGAACACATTCCTGAATATTCGACGATGACTAAATCTGATTGGGACCAACCCAGGGGAACCGGAGTCCTGTCTGGCGGTATCGCTAGACAAAGAAAAAGCATTAGACACCCTTGGGTGATCGTACCTCTTTGCAGTGCTGGAGAGGGTGGTAGTCGGACCGTCCTATTTGCAGTGGGTGAGAACACTGTATAGCAAACCAATGGCGAGGTTCAAAACTGGCCAGATGATCTCGGACAGATTTGAGATACACAGAGGCACTAAGCAGTGATGCCCGTTGTCAATGCTCACCTTTGCGCTAGCAATGGAACCCATGGCAAGCTGGTTACGTACCAAAGCCCAGAAGGGGGTGGAGGGGTGCAGGCATTCAATGACTGCTATATAGTATCCCTCTATGCTGATGACCTCTATGCCGATGAGGCTCTGGTCTACATATGTGATGCCCAGCCATCCCTCCTCCCACTGATGAAGATGCTCAACAAATTTGAGAAGCTATGGGGTCTTAAAATTAATTGGCCCAAGTCCTGCCTATTCCCACTTCAGCGGATACTGGATCATCAGAGAGAATGACCACCAGGCTTGTATGGTAATTCGATACTTTTAAATAGTTGGGGTGAATATTTATCTCTCTGATGCTGATCTAATAGGTGATAATCTGCACAGAGCGGGAGCTTTGGCACTCCACTCTCTCCCCTTCTGCCTCTGTCCCCAATGAGCGTGGTAGAAGTAGCCAAAATGTTGCTCGGTCTGCTGTACCTTTTTGCGGCATTGCCACTAATTCTTACCAGACTTTTTTTCACTGGATTTCAGGGACTCCCCTCTGACCTAATCTAGGGGACAGGTAGCAAAAGGGTTGCACTGTAAGCACTTACTGTATGGGTGGGGGCTCCTAATTATGACCTTTACTATGCAGCGGCACAACTGCAGTGCCAGAAGCTACCCTGTGACAGAGTCTAACTGGCCTATATGGTAATCCTGCAATTCATGTGTACCCATCTCCCTAACATACCTCAGCCTGTCAATGATTGTCCAGTAGATGTCATCCTTAGAGTGGCCTAAACTCAGTGTCTTGTGAGCTTCGTGTTCTCTTTTTTGCATCTAATGGAACGACGATGTTCACCTATCCTCAGTTTCACCTTGGGTGCCGTCATCCCAAAGGTATAAAAGATTGCAAGGACATCGCAAAAGATAAATCACCCCGTCCGTGTTGCAGTTTGTTAAAGAATTCAGCACCCAAGGAGTTGACAGGCCCAAATCTATTGAGAGTAGTCTAGATGTGAACGCATACACAGAACAAGAACCAAAGGGGTAGTGTCCCTTTGCAGGGGCAGATGACCATAGTTTGTTTTGTCTTAACTCCGGGACGGCGCTATGTGGACATGTATGTACTATTATGTACTTGATAGTCTGACTACGTTTCCATGCAAATAGGGGCCTAGGGAGGTGTGCGGAGCCAGTGTTAAGAATGTGCCAGTTGCTATTGATCGATTTTTTTCACTATATCTGTCAAGTGACTATAGGTGCTGACACAAACCAACCGATCCATAGGGCTCTTTGTTACAGTATCCAATAGAGCATCACGATTGTTGTTTCTTGCTCGCTTGCGTGCTCTATGTATGACACTGGTGGGATATGCACGTTGTTGTAGGTGAGAACTCAATGTTTGCGCATGTTCCTTGAATTTTCTTATTTCTGTGCAATCGCTGTAACCTCAGGAATTGACCCACAGGAAGATTGTTCCTCAATGAGTGGGGATGGAAACTGGTGTACTTTAAAAGCGAGTTCCGAGCCATAGATTTGGTGTACAGTTCGTAGTAAATGCCTCCATTCTTCGCGTACAGCAGCAGGTCTAAGAATGGTAAGGAGACTTTATCCAGCTCGCATCATTTATTAATATTATTTTTCACTTCACTCAATTCCCTGTGAGGGATGTGTTTCTAGCTTGAAAACATGGCAGAAAGTTTGGGCCTAGCATTTGATGAGGACATGGTCCAATCGATACTCCCAGTTTTTTAGATCCGACACCGACTGCAATTACTAACCAGACTGAGGAATGGAATAAACTCTCTAACTTAAAGAAACAACAATGAAGGACTGCTATTCATGCAGCAATTCTCACAGAATACCTGAGAGGTAACATAGCACCACAAGGTCTGATCGTCACCAATGTCCCCTGTCTATTCCTTGACAACAAGATTTTCATGAAGAAATGGTCACTGATCTCGTGGAAATGTACACGAGATTGGTTGATCCTCCTGATCAACACCGCAAAGGAGGTCGCGGACTTGTTGTTGATTGAAATACAGAAGCTTGAATCTCAGATCAAGGTGACGGTACAGACTTCGGCTTATAAGAAAAAGTTAGAAAAAGTGAACAAACTATTGGCGGAAACCAGAGAAGGGATCTTAAGATACAAGATCAATAAGTTGAAGAAGGATATGGATCGCTTCACACACGAGAAGGTATATCCGTACACTAAAGATGATTACACCCCGGCATCTACTAAGAGCACTAACCGTAGAGGCGCAAGAGGGTGGAAGCAAGGCACGGATGACTGGACTTCAAACTCTGAAGAAGGGAGTACCTCAGGAGACTCCGACTCAAGCAATTCCAACATGCCATCCTACCCAAGAAATCGCCAGTACAGAGGTGGTTATGATAGACCCCCTACACAATTCCCACCAGGACCATGGTGGCCACCACAACCATGGGGTTGCCCACCACCTCAGTACCGTCCTATGTCCTTTGGAGCACTGAGCTATCTTTTTTTTTAGGACAGAGCCAAGGCAGCAGAGGACGCAGAAGAAGAGGAGCCAGGACCAACAACCCCCAAGAGTCGCAGAGGGTACAATGGGACCCCACGCTCAAACAGAGAATAACGCGGAGCATGACACGGGACCGGTCACGGTCGACAAGCCCCTAAACGACCTAGTCATTAATCTTAGCTTTCACATACGAGTATGATCTTTTAACATGTAGCTGCACTTGCCCATGCGGGTTAGTTGAAACACACTCTTATACTGTTTCTACATTTGTCTTCTGGCATGCTCTTTATCTTGTACATCCCTGGTTTTCTGTGGGATTGTTCCACGATTCCCGTGCCGCACCCCGCACACAAAACTACATTTCCCATACTGCCTAGCATTGTGCACATACGTGACGTATCTCGTCATGTCCATTAGATTGTTGTCCACTTTAAAACCAGTGATCAACGAGAGATCATTCTCTCGCCAGGACCCCGGTTTACACAGTTAACTTGGCCGAGTACTGTTGTACGTCAGCGCGCTTGCCTTGACCACATTGCTGAAGGGAGAGACTTGGATGCCGTCTGGCACTTCGCGACCGTGTCAAGCTGAAGTGTGGACGGGTCTACTCCCTCTTGACTATCGCAAGCGATCGCAGGAGGCAGGGACTCTCATTCCCTTGTCCCGTGTATTTGTCTTGTATGTCTCCATACAGTCGGTGGATACTGCCCCCGCAGGTTTGTCATTGGGCAGGTTGAGACCTTCTCTCCTACAGGCCGATTTTCGGTACCTGCGATGGTTCGGAGTCGCCTACTGAGGCTCCGGCAGCCGCTATCCTGACCCTCATGTCTATAGAGGCTGGGAACAGTAATGGGGCCGAGAACCGCTTTTTACTTACATGCGATACTGAACATATGGGTGTACTTTTTCCTCATGTACTTTTTCCTCATGATTGAATACTTTCAATATATGGGAGTACACACACAACAGAGGGGATAACATTGTCCTGTACAACTTACCTTTGTGTGAGATTGATGTGTTCCCTGTCTCTGCACTTCGGCCTGTCACTATGATGTTTAGTGAGTTTGTGCTAACTGATTTCTCTCTGTTTACTCATATGAAGCACAAGATGTATACAAATGCTACTCACTCTACACTGCCATTGTTTTTAATTTATTGTCTTTCAGTCTCAATAGCCAAATTGGCCGTGGGGTACCATGTGGCTGTAGAGAGGTAAAGTATATCTCCTCCAACAGGTAACCGAGCCCCTTTTTCTGGCTTATGAACCACCTTGTATCTCACTAAAATGTTTATGGGGGTAGATTATGATTGTGCCTTGGGACATTCCATGTGCAACATAGTTATATAAGGCAATCTTTTATTTTTTCGCTTTTTTTTACAGATGGAGATGGTGTATTAATTACCCATTGTTCTTGTGACCGCACACCATCACGGCCAGTATAGCCATCTTATTAATTTTCCTACTGTTTGTGGAGTGACTTGTACTATCTCCTGGTCTTGAGGAATGCCTAAGAACTCCAGTTGGAGTCTAACAAAGGCAGAAACATGTTGACCAGCAAGGGGGTATATTTGCTCTGAACCTTCAGTCATCTCGTTTTTTTAACCCTATCCAAGGGCACTACTGAATAAAGACATTGAGCCCCTCCGATAGTTTTAACTATTCACTCACTGTGATTGTGCACTCTGCCCCTCACTCACTCACACAGCTCAGGGGCATCCCCCTTTCAAAACACCTCAGCTCCTCTCGACCCACTACATTTGGTGGGGAGTTGTAGCCCACATCTGGGACCTTGCGGCCCCAATGTGAGGAGGGAGCCCCATGATGAAGCATGTCACCTTCGGGTGAGTGAGGGTTCTCATCCTTAGAAAGGATCACTTTACCTCACTTTAAACACACAACACCCGGTTTAAGTTGAGCTATATCAAGAATACCTGGTCCTGCTACTTGAGATCAATATCTACTCTCATATGTGCTGCATTGTGCTAATGACTCAGGGCAATTCTGTGCTGTTTTTCAAATACATTATCGAATTTCCAGTTTCCACAGTTCAACGTCTTTTAAACCATACATATTTCATTTAGTAGGAGTAAAAAAAGCTTCTTTTTTCATTGCAAATCCTACATCTTTTCGATAAAAATGTCAGTGTCAAATCAAAGCGAAAAATCTTTACATTTACCTTAATCTAGACTTCACGCTCATGTTTGAAGCAGTTAAGATGTGTATGAAATTTTGAGGCTAATGTTGCCATTCATGCATAGGGCATTGGTAGCCAGGGCTGTGGTAAATTTCCATATTAACTCTTGTTACAGCCTACATAGTGGATTCCTGTGAATCAGTTTACCATGCCTCGTGTTTAAATGTGTGATCACGCTGACCACAGCTAGCCTGACCAGCAGAGTCTATCTATATATTACTGAATGGCAGAAGTGCAGTAGGAGGAGCTTTATAAAAATAAGTTATTTTGTATACCAAGTATGCTGTCACTCGGGCGCAACTAGGCCACAACTTGGGGTTGAGGGGGCTGACAAACCAAGCAATGGAGGTGGAGCAAATACATCAAGCAGTTGAGGGCAGAGTTATCCTCCGAGCCAATGCAACAAATTTGTTACGAACTGTGCATTTTAAACATATTGGACCACCCCAATGCTATTCGAACAAGTGGATTTTACAATGTTTATAGCTTACTTACAGAGAACTTTGAAAGAAGGAGGAGGGTTTAAAAGCAACGAAGCAACAAGCAGTTTGAACAGATAGTGCAAAGCACATTACACCAGTTTTCGTCGTTATTTCAAAATGTTGGCCTTTTTTGTGCCAATTCTCAGTAAATAGTTTCTTGGCACGATGAAAGGTATGATTACAGTCTGCTCGTCAGGATGCTGCAACATATACTTGTTTGAGGTTGCACTCATTCACAAGTTGCAAAAAAACCTGGGCTTAGTGGCTTAAAACACCTGGCTGGGGTGTACGATTGGCCAAGTGACAGGTTTGATTCCAGATTCATCGTCCATTCCTCCTGAGATAGAATGAATGCTACTCTCATTTGGCAATATTATAACATGTTAATTGCTTTGCCGTGAATCTGAACTATCTTAAAAACAACATAGTTGATGTAAGCACCCCAGGTTGAGCAGTTCTCTCATGCATTCCATGAATGAGCTACATCCATGAAGGAAGCCACCAAGCTTGTGCTTTGTCCTGTGAGAACGTCACTAAGAAATAAACAGTAACAGTACCTCGTAATAAGATACATTTGAACAACCAGCTTTCAATTCTTTTTTAAGACCCACAGCACATACAGGATAGGGAATTACCTTCAGAAAAGGCATATTTTTGTTTTTAATTTCTTCAGACCGCTTTCTCGAAGAATGTCAACATTCTCAATAATAGTGGTCCTAAACATCTATACTAATTTCCAGAAAAAGTATAGCATACACATTTATTTTTGAACTGGAACATGTGCACAAAGAAGTGTGTTCTCTTTGTGTAATGCTTTTGTATTAGTAACCTGTTATGCTCTGAGTTATGCTGCATTTGACAGGCCTTTGTTTCATTTCACAGCAGAGCAAGGGTTCACAAGTATGTTGCTGCCAACTGCACTAGGTTGAAAAGGCAAGACACAGTGATGCAGTGCCTATACAAAGGAAGTGCTCATGTTACGCAGTACTGCCTCTTCATAGACACATATCCCAGCAAATTCTGCATCTGTTTGCAATATGAGAAACTGATCATTGAGGTTCTTGCTTTAGGCAGCAGAATATATGCTTCAAGTTACACACACATTTTGCATACAGCATTCACATAGCCTAGCTATCTGTCTACCCAGAGATCAGGCTCCAGACACCAAAGAGAACACTCACTTCATTAAAAGACAAGAACCACAACCCACTATTCCTGCTTGCTGCATTTCAAAATTGCCACCAGCCCTGCATTTAGCACCTGTAGGTAACGACTGACCAATGGAAACGTATACATGCCACGTATAGTTTATGTTAACAGAAATTTGTCTATCTCTGAGTTGCGATTGATTAGGAATGACAATAGAGCTGTCTTGCTCAATTACATTTTAAAGGAAAGATATGTATCTCCCCTTTTTAAGATTAACCTATGACAAGGTACTAAAACAGTGTATTTGTCAATGGGGAGAGATCTGGTAATGTAGTTTTTCATCTGCGTTTATCTGTCCAAAGTCTTTGAGGCCTTCACGTGGGCTAACAAGAGAGAGACTGCAGGGAGCACAAGAAGAAATTAACAAGCATTGGCATAGCCAATAGGTCTCGCCTTTTGGACCTTATAAGCGTTTAGGTATGCAGCACATTATCCTATGTATTGTGTTGCTATGCAGCACATTATCCTATGTATGGTGTTGCTAGGTATTGAATAGCTGTACAATTACTGTATATTGGGTTATGCAGTCTGATTTATGACAAAATGCTTGGCTCTTCCGCGTGCTTCTTATTGCTGTGCGAAATGCTCCCTTTCATATTTGCATGCATGTAAACTGTAAACGTATGTGGATGATGGGGGTGTGAGGAGAGTAACCAGAGTGCTTTGGTTTATTGTATTCCTCCTGTCCCGCCACCCTCACTACTTTCCCACAGTCACTTGGACTCCCGCAGTCTCGCAGAACTTGGCCCACATGTCCGGGTTGAACAACTCTGCAGTGAAGCCAGGTGCAAAGTTAGCGTACGTGGCCCCTGGGGCACAGCATTGTTTCATGAAGTTTATGTACTTCAGCTTGTGCTTGCCTGCCCAGTTTCACAAAAACCATTCCGAGAAGACTCACTAGTGCAGGAATATCCCGAACTTGGCCTCATCGTACCAGGCTGGCACGGGTGCGCATCCAGGGACCGCCAGTCAGGGTGCAGCGAGCCCAAAGTGGGATGGCAAGCAAGAGGAACACACGAAAAAGGCAGTGACATCTTGAGCCCAAGTGACAAGCAGGGCAATTGACAGTGATGCATGGCAAGGCTGAAGATGTGGTGTAACGGCCAGAGCTGCCGACTGGGGAGCTGGGGAACCAGATTTGATGCAAATGGAGTGAAGATGGGAATAAGAAATAGCATAAAATGTGGAAATTAGAAGGTGTTTGTGCTGATGTGGACAGTAGAGCAAAACGTGACCCAATGTGAGCTATTGAGGAGAGGGTAAGCAGCAGTGAGTTGTGAAGAGATGAGATTTTGTTCAGGGGATGAGAATATGATCGGCAGTGAGAGAAGCTGCTGAGATCCTGTGGATTGGGCAACCTTCTCTTCAGTGGAGGAGAAAACTGCACGAGTGCAACAAAGTTGTTAGTACATTTCTGATATAACTACTCGAATTTAAAGCTACCTTTATGTTTTCAAAATTTAAAATTTGATTCCTAAAGTTTTAGTTTGCCATCTATATGTTGTGGTTTGGAAGACAGTAGCTACACCGCAAAGCTTAGCCTGAAGCCCTAAACACTTCAGGCTAATCACTGCACAATTAATTTCATGTGACACATTTTAACAATCCCAAGCACATGACAATTAATTGATTTGTCAAAATTCCATGGGTTTTTTCTGGCGTGCTGATAAGGCAGGTACTTGAAACTAGGACTCGTGCTCCATGGGCAGGAACTGCGCTGTTAATATTTACTTACCAATGTTACCATTGTGTAAGAGGGTACTTTAAGGAGGGCCGTCTTTCTTTAAGCAATGGAATCTTGTTAGTGCTCAGACCGGAAACTTGGCCACATCTATGCGCTGCATAGAAGAAGAAACTCTGTTCGCTCAATAAGACATTTTCATTCCAGAAAGGCGTCCATTTTAAAGAACAAGTCATGTGTTCAACGGAAAAGGAGAAACTGGAAAATATGCCAAGGATGGCATTGCACTGTTCCAAGACAGGATCTGGTTTTTGGGACACCAGCCGCAACTGCAGAGAGCAGGTTGGGAAGTTTGCCTTTAAGGAAGCTCCGGCACGAGGAAGGTATCAGTCAGTCAAGTCTTATCTCTTAATGAATAGAGACTGCTGACGTAGGGTTAGGTAATTGAGTTTATAATTAATTACACATAACCCTCATCAGATAACACACTTTTTCAGGCCCTTTTTAAATCTCATTTGCTAGGTTTCCCCCAGGGCCAGGCCTTCTTCATCGTTTCATGACAGTCCCTACTTATTTGCTTGGCCTTCCTCAGGCATATCATCACCGCCCCCCACCCACTGTCACTCCTACGGTGGCCGACGCAGGCCCTCTCATTGTGCGATGGCTTCCCAACGGATGTATGATGATACATCGCAAACCGTAACAACGCAAGCAATCACCACGCTCTTGTAACATCGGAAAAGCAATTCCATCGCACGCATTTACTGCGCATGCTGTTGCCACGCGATTGTAGTGTCTCGGCTGTTTGGTGCCATTACAACGCAGTTGATCAAATCGTCTCCCGTTACATCGTTTTTTTTTTTTCTGATTCCATTAACTCCCTGGGCCGGGATGTCTGTAAAGCATGGGTTTTAGGGTGGGGTAGTGTTAGAAAAAATGGCAACATACGAATAACAACTGAGTACTTTAAAGGGTACTTTAAAGGAGTTGTTTGAAGGGTAAGCGTTTTTTTTCGGTTGACAACAAATTACAAAAGGTTAAAAACTAATTTAGACGTTTTAATTAATAGTTATTAATAAGCCCTAGTAGGAACGCGGATTTTCGTACCCTCTTAAAGTATCAATAAAACTCTGAATAGTGAGACACTATTTTGCGAAGCACCACAACAAAAGTCCTACCACAGTTTCACTGAATGTACCACGACAGACAGGTTGTAGTCAATGTTGGATTTCCAAGGCCCCCTGGTATATTCTAAAATCCCTTTTAAAGCGTAAATTTTTTCTTTTAACCTGATAATAACAGGCTTTAAAAGTGGTTCATTAACCATATTTTATTTTAAAAAATCGCAACACTTGAAGTATGGTATAAAAGGAGGCACACTCCATTTGCAGGCCAGTTCTGACCAGTTCCCACGGCACACCAGACGCGTTGTGCTTACGTCCTGACTACTACCTTGAGCAGAGGCATTCACCGAAACAAGTAAGTGACTTTCATTCCAGTAATGTTATCCAAATAACTGTCCTATAGCAGTAAATGCACTAAAAGTACTTTTTTGTAAATTTTTACAGAGTGTGAACTCCAAACTCTGCGTTTTGCAAAGGCGCCAAAATCGAGAGCAATCCCTCCCGCAGCAAAGCTTGTAAGTACTCAACAGATAAATATAACATATGTAGTAACAACGTTCAATAAAACAAGCGTAATTGTGCCAGCATTATAACCAATTTTTGTACTACAATAAATTGTTTGTCAGTTTAACAAGCGTACATTTCCTGTACTGTCCGGTGTGCAATTTATAGCGTGGCAACAAGTGTCTTTTGCTAAGTGCTAACTGTACGTAATAGGACTGAGTAACCCCATAGTATATTTCCGGGAAACATTTAGCGTTTGTTTATGTTTCTGTCCGAAGCGAATATGGTAACCGGAAAAGTAATCCTACTGATCTGCAGTAGGAGAGGTGTTAGATGGAGACAGGGGGAGGTTGGTTGCAGGCTGGGAGCGGAAATCGTTCTTTCACTGTCTCATCATTTTAGAACGGAACAACAAAGCCATGGTTGCTGCTTTAGTATTTTAAGTAACTAACAACCATTGACATAGCCAATAGTCCCATCTTGTTGTTGGTGTAATGCTACCTGCTGTATTATATATCTGGATGCAATTACAGAAACAACATAATACCAGTCGCGCGGAACACAATGCTAAGCACCGATTTTTCGGTCTCGCCTAGCGTTGCAGCGCGCATGCGCTGCTCGCGTAGCGAGATTTATTGGGGTAAAAGTATTTTTGGAGAAGGACTTCTGATCCCGCCCATGCTTTCAATTGGTTAATGTCCATATTTATTTAAAACCCTGCATTTCGATTGCTCTGTAGGCTTTTTGGTTACCGCCCTGTGGCTTTTCTGTGCACGCCCTTGGGACACCGAGTCTACGGCTTCCTTCAGTTTTATGGCTTTTCTCTTATCTGATGGGGCGTGTTAAGGGAAGGTTCAGGGAGAGTTCAGCAAGCTGAAGCTCCGTGATGCTGCCTTCATGCCTGCAGCACGCGCCACTCCGGCTCTCTGATTGGGCCTACAGTGACGGATCACGCGCCTGGAATAGCTCACAGAGGGGGTGAATGGGCGCCACAGAGAGAAATTCAACGAAAGGACGCGAACAGATAACCCAGGCTTTTGATAGAGGGGGCAAAGCTAAAACAATGCGCCTATTGCCTGTCTGTGTGAGATGTGCCGTCTGTTGTTCCTGTCTGTTTGAGAAGCGCCCTCTGTTGTTTCTGTCTGTGTGAGAAGTGTTTCATTGATGAAAGTAAAGTAAATGGTCTGATTTAACCACACGCAGGAAGTGTGTGATGGGGGGCCTGGCACCTAGGGGTCGTGGGAAAAGCGGGCCTTCCGTTCCGTAGAGGCCCCCGGAGTCTGCAGAGAGCCCCCACAACACCCACCATAGCGCCAAGAGGGCCCCAGCATACTCCCAACCATCAGAGGAAAGGGCTCCTAGAAAGACTACAAACGTTATTCATCCGATCTGACACCTTCAACCCAGCCTCCAACGCAGTGAGGCCTGAGGAGTCAGGGGTGGGAGCCTCGGAGCAGGCACCGCCCCGAGGCGCACCCACCGCAGTGCCAGCTACCACTAGGCACCTCGCATGCAGGACTGAAGGGCTGGGGATGCGAGAGTGGGAGGAGGCAGGCAGTCCAAAAGAGGTGCCGCCCTGGAGAACATTCACCGAAAGAGCAAGGCAGGAGCAGCGCCTCAAAAAATTTACACAGAGAATGCAAAAGAGGGGGCAAAGCTAAAACAATGCCAAAAAGAATTTTCAGGGACATCATACGGAGCAAATTAAGAACCCAAAGTCAAACGCACACATTTAGGAACCCCGAATATTCATAAATACTGCCATGTAAAATGCAGCTCTGCGTGTCTGCGCCTATTGCCTAGGTTTTATGGCGAAACAACAAGTCTGCCAATTACCTGTTACTGTTTGTGTGAGAAGCGCCCTCTGTTGTTCCTGTCTGTGTGAGATGCGCCCCCTGGTCCTGTCTGCATGAGAAGCGCCCTCTGTTCTACCTGTCTGTGTGAGAAGCGCCCTCTGTTGTTCCTGTCTGCATGAGAAGCGCCCTCTGTTGTTCCTGTCTGTGTGAGATGCGCCCCCTGTTGTTCCTGTCTGTGTGAGATGCGCCCCCTATTGTTGTTCCTGTCTGTGTGAGAAGCACCCACTGTTCTACCTGTCTGTGTGAGAAGCACCCTCTGTTGTTCCTGTCTGTGTGAGATGCGCCCCCTGGTCCGGTCTGTGTGAGATGCGCCCCCTGCTGTTCCTGTCTGCATGAGAAGCGCCCTCTGTTCTACCTGTCTGCATGAGAAGCGCCCTCTGTTCTACCTGTCTGTGTGAGAAGCGCCCTCTGTTGTTCCTGCCTGCATGAGAAGCGCCCTCTGTTGTTCCTGTCTGTGTGAGATGCGCCCCCTGTTGTTCCTGTCTGTGTGAGATGCGCCCCCTGTTGTTCCTGCGTGTGTGAGAAGCGCCCTCTGTTGTACCTGTCTGTGTGAGATGCGCCCCCTGTTGTTCCTGTCTGCGTGAGATGCGCCCCCCTGGTCCTGTCTGTGTGAGATGCGCCCCCTGTTGTTCCTGTCTGTGTGAGAAGCGCCCACTATTCTACCTGTCTGTGTGAGAAGCACCCTCTGTTGTTCCTGTCTGCGTGAGAAGCGCCCTCTGGTGTTCCTGTCTGTGTGAGATGCGCCCTCTGTTGTACCTGTCTGTGTGAGAAGCGTCCTCTGTTGTTCCTGTCTGTGTGAGATGCGCCCCCTGTCCCTGTCTGTGTGAGATGCGCCCTCTGTTGTTCCTGTCTGTCTGTGTGAGAAGCGCCCTCTGTTGTTCCTGTCTGTGTGAGATGCGCCCCCTGATCCTGTCTGTGTGAGATGCGCCCTCTGTTGTTCCTGTCTGTGTGAGTGCCCTCTGTTGTTCTTGTCTGTGTGAGATGCGCCCTCTGTTGTTCCTGTCTGAGCAGTGGTGCAGTGTCCGGAGTCTCGGCTCCACGTGCAGCACGGTGTGCTCTTGGCCACCGGACTCAAAAGTCCTTTTATAAGAGTGAAATTTTAACCATCGCCCGCTTATGCAAATGGCCCTCGTGATTTCCTGCACCCCGAGCCATTTGTTTTTCTATCTTCTACAACATTCAACCTCTGACCCCTTAAACTGGGGGGTGTTGGAGTTCTGGGAAGCGGCCCCCGGGGGCGGTGAAAGGGGTTCCTCTGTGTTACTGTCACTTGTAGCTGTTTTCCCTACATTAACTGTGCGTTGGCAGTGAGCAGTGGTGCAGTGTCCGGAGTCTCGGCTCCACATGCCGCACGGTGTGCTCTTGGGCACCGGACTCCAAAGTCCTTTTATAAGAGTGAATTTTAACCATCGCCCGCTTATGCAAATGGCCCTCGTGATTTCCTGCACCCCGAGCCATTTGTTTTTCTGTCAACCTCGGAGCCCTGCCATGACAACAGGCCGTGGGCTCTTCCTAGGCACCTCACACACAGCTCCGGCAGAGGGGAGGGTGACCTATCCAGGCCGCAGAACAGATTGGCTGGGATGTGTGAAATCCTCTTGGGCAGAGGGTGTCTGTCTACTGTGTGTGTTCGGTGTGTCTGCTGAGTGCATGGGTGGGTGTCTGCTGTGTAGGTGGGTGTCTGTTTATTGGGTAAGTGGGTCGGTTGGTGTCTGCTGTGTGTGGTGTGACTGCTGTTTGGGTGGGTGTCTGCTGTATGTGTGCTCTATATGTTTTTCAGTCTGCTGTGTGTGAACAGCGCACTCTTTCAGCGTTGGGGGACCGGACCGATGGATCCCTCTACTCCGCTCCACTGGATTTATGGCTGTTCTTAAAGTCTGGTGGGTGGATGCCTGCCAGGCCGCCACTGCCCCGTGTGTTCTTGGTGTAAACTGGCCAGAAGGGCCTGTGCTTTCCCTCGGCAGATATCCCTCCCCCCCACCAGGAACATTAATGGGCCAGCACTCTTGTGGAAAGCCTTGGCTTGTGTAAATTACCGGTATGGCAGGATTTATAGCGCTGTGCTCCATTTTTGTCATGCTTTCTGGCCCCCTCACCCACTTAACAGCCAACCACTACTGAAGTCCACGTGTCTACCTTCTAAGAGGCTCTCGCCATATAAAAACTGTACTTTCATTATGTTGCCAATTATTCTGTAGCGCTAAATTCCGTCAGGATGGTAATCCTGGTTTCCCTTCACTTTCGTTCCGTTTGCTAGTTTTTAGGTCTCGCCTACGCAGCGCGCATGCGCTGCATAGGAGAGACCTTTAGAAATCGGCACAGCTTTCCCTGCAAAAACGTGCACGCGTTGCATTGCTTCCAATGGCAACGCGTGCACGTCTGGAGATTCACTTGCGGGAGCGAGCAGCTGGCGCCATATGTTAATTATCGCGCCTTGCCGCTTGCTCTCGCAAGGGAATCGCGCTGGCCCCCTCCTTTCGCCCCTACCTCTGCTGACGCGCGAGGCGCGCGCTTGTGCTTGTGCTTGTTTATCCCTTCTTAGAGCCCCTGCATCTCCAGTCTGCCTATTGCTGGAAAAATTAGCCCCCTGCCCCAACATTTTTAGTAGCCCTCCCCGCCCCAAAATTTGGTTCTAGTTGCGCCTCTGCCTGCAGCAGTCCTCTGAAAGTGGATTCCCGGCGGGGCAGGCGAGGACCTTTATCTTGCCGATGGTGGCGAAGGGTTAACAGCACCAAGCTGGGCAGAGTCATATCTGTTGGTAAAGCACTATTGCGCCGAAGCATTTAGAATTACATTAAGGGGCAACTCGAACACCGTGACGGGTACAACACCGGCCCTTTTTGCCGCCTTCAGCGGAGTCCTTTTCTCAAGCTGGAGGCAGGTTTCTCCCCATCACGAAAAGATGGCAACTTACACACGGCGAGAGCCTCACCTTGAGAGCAGGAGTAGTCACAACCACAATAGCAATTTAGTGTAGAAGCGTGACCCGCTATGTTGTATTCTGAGAATATTCTTTGGACCTTCGAGGGTCCCACTTATTATGGGCAAGAGGGAGCTATACATAGCTGGAGGCTGTGTTGCATTGCAGAACCTCCTGGACGGTCTTTTCTTTAAACGTATCATTCAAACACAGCTGGACAATAACGGACTTTAGATACTTATTTGCTAAGACAATGTTTTGCATGGTCCCGCTTTTGTATAATTTTAAATGTGCTTGATTTATTGGAACCTATTATAGACCTGGGTCTGCGAAACGTTTGTTTCCAGCACAATGCATTAGCCATAACAGCGTTTTCTTTTCACGTAAAATCATTCACATAAACATTAATTGTACTGCAACGGTTCCATAAGGCGTTTAGCACACAGGGTGGCACTGCTACACTATTCAATTTTACCAAACACGAGGCTGAACGTGTACAGTTGATGCTATTTATTCTTTTTAAAATCAAACTGTTTCAAGCGAGAGTACGATTCACGTGGTCAGGATGTTTGACGCGCTGGTTTTGACCTTTTATTGTGATTACACCTATAGAGCGTCATTGTTTTGTGCAGAGCTGAATTGATCTAGCTGTGTAATCGTTTGGTAGTACAGGTGTATCACCGGACGTGTGAGTCTTGAGCTGAGGAGCTCCAAGATGGAGCATAAATAAAATAAAAAATAAACAGCCAGGTATGTCTGCCCTGCTGATTGACTGCAAGAGACGTTAATTCACATTGTCCATACAAATTACCACCGGGAAAGGACCGTTTTCCCTCCATTTCATAGCCTACTCATACCAAACGGTCTGAGGAAGCCCCAGGCCAGACGGCTGATGTAGGAAGTAATTTGGGGACTGAGCTTATTCGTAAAAACAGTCACACAGCAGACAGTACCCTTTGAATGTAATATTTTACCCTTGCTGAACGTCCAAGTTTTTCCTTTCGGTGTGGAATACAGAGACATTGCTTTCTTGTTCCATCATATGGTAGATTAATGGCACCATGTAGGTAATAAACCAACCCTTCGAGTATAACATTGTTGAATAGACAAATGGGTGCGAGAGTAGTAGAAGCAACTTCGGGTAAAATACCACCAATACCGTCACCACCACCACCACCAAGCGGTCGAGAAGGCCCTTTATTGCAATGCAATAGGTCTCACATTTGCGAGAGTTTAAGCTATTAGTATTGTAAATGACAATGCCTTTTATTTATGTTTTAAAACCCAAAACATAAAAGGCATTGTCATTTACAATGCCAATAGCTCAAACTCGCGTGAATGCGAGACCTATTGCATTGCAAATGCTTGTTTTTATTGCTGTGTTATGTAACGCGGATGTTCACGTCTGAAAGGGAGCGTGCTTTGTAGTGTAGAAGGGAGTATGTTCTGCTCTTCAGGGGCCTAACTAAGATTCTGTTTTTGTGTTTTTTAGAACAGTTGTTTAGAAACAGAGTAACAGAGTGATCAGTACAGTATTTGCTGGAAGTGGGGTTCTCATGAAAGCTTCCAGTTAGGTGTACTTCACATTTTCTGCACCGTCACCCTGCGACGTGTGCCTCGGTTTCGGAAAGAGGCTCTGCTCACTGGCTCGAGCTGGATTCTCACAGAAATTGACACCGAGTGCGTTTTTACGTGTGACGTTTCTCTTTACAAAGATAATGGTGCGCTCAGTCATCACCTGAACACAAACCCTCCTCATCTTCCTTCTTCTCACCAACCAGTGCTTAATAAGAGCTGGGTTCTACCGTAAGCACAGAAAATGTCCCGAAACCATTGTTTGGCAGTAGAAAATCTAAAATAACAAAAAACTGCTATTATTTGGATGAGGTGCGCACCTCATTGCCCCCTCCACTCTGCACTATTGATAGCTGAGCCACTGGTCCAAATATACAGTAAACGCGCACTTAAAATACAATCTTAATGGCCTTTTAAGCGAGTTTCGTGAAATAGCTCCACTGGGAGAAACAGCTGTCCATTCTGGATTTGTTGGGTGCGCAGCAAACAGTGACGGGCACATGCTGATGAGCTTTGCGGGGGTCAACAGGGGGTAAAAGACATTGTCATTTAAAACGCCATTACTTGATTAATGCTTCACGAAGGGAAAAAAAAAAGCAATAACATTTTCAATGCCAATAGCTCAAAACAATGTCATTGCGAGACCTATTGCATTGTAAATGCTTGTTTTGCCTAGGTGTTTTAAACCACGCCGTTAATTACATCAAACACCCCCTTTAAAGAGACCCCCCATTTTTTTTGCACCACTGAAAGCCCTGGAAACAACACCATGTCACAATCACCTCACGTCCTGGCACTTTGCATCATGCATTACTTCTACTTATTTATTTATAAAGTTTTATATAGCGCGAACGTGACCCACTGGGGTATCAGAGCGCTTTACAGTATACAGTATAAAAACATAAATGGATGAGGTGGTGTACAAGCATTCGAATGTGTCCTTACGTACAAAAGAAATATATAATATATGGATAAAAAACATAGTGGACCGGGAATCTGCATGACATTGCACCATATACAGTTATTGAGCATTAGGTGATTGTGCTAACAAACATATAATATATTCCTTTGATTCGCAATGGGTATAAAGGATATAGATAATAAAGGGGACCCGAGGCCAACCAAGCTTTACAATACATACAGTTATTGAGCATTCAGGGCTATGGTATTAATCTTGCATATAATAGTCTCGTCCATTCCACCGGAGATAGGCAATGATATGCGGATCTTATAGGTGACTCGGAGTCAACCTAGAATTAAGACTTAGGATGTGAATTTGTTTATTAGTAGTATTTTTACTTCTTTTTTGAATGCGGTAAAGGAAGAGATTCCACGCACCACTGGAGGTAAGGAGTTCCAAATCTTAGGTGCAATCCCTGAGAAAGCTCTGCAGCCAGTTCTCTTCTTATGAAAGGATTGAGGTTTCAGAAGGAAAGTATTCGCACTTCGAAGTTGTCTCCAACCTCCCGACCTTTCTAGCTTAAGAGCCAAGTAACTGGGTGTATTGTTATGTATTGCTTTGTGGGTTATGCAGGACACTTTTAGGTGTATTCTTGCCTCGTAAGGCAGCCAGTTCAGGGCTTTCAGGGTCGGAGAGATGTGACTATTTCTTTTGGTTCCTGATACCAGTCTAGCCGCAGCATTAAGTGATGCCCTCAGCGGAGCCAGCTTGTATTTGGGGAGACCACAGAGAGTGGTGCTTCTGTAGTCTAATCTTGGCAGCACTAGGGCTTGCACTGCCATTTTTAGATCGGCTTGAGGGAGGAAGGGTTTGAGTTTCCTTAGTATACTCAACTTGTGATTAGCTCCCTTGGTGGCATTAGAGATGTGCGACTGCATATTCAGATGTTTGTCTATGGTGATTCCTAGGGATTTTGCTGAGTCAACGATGAGGGGAACACAGTCAAAGGAGGTTAGGTGTTTTAACCATAGGTCTAACTTAGGTGTGTGACTCGGTGGCGAGATGAGAATGAATTCCGTTTTTTTGGTATTCAGCATGAGGTGGTTGTTAGTGAGCCAGCTTTGCGTGTTCAGTAGAATAGTGTTGAGGGCAATGAAATCTTCTGGGGTGGAGATTTTCAGATACAGCTGGGTGTTGTCCGCGTACAGGTGATATAGAATGTTCGCTGATTTAAGTGTGTTCGCCAAAGGCTCCATTAGGAGGTTGAAAAGAATGGGTGATAGGGCTGATCCCTGAGGGACACCCAGGGTGACCACAGAGGGTTGCGAGAGTGAGTTCTTCATCTTGATTCTTTGTGTTCTGTTATTTAAGAAGGAGGAAAACCATTGCAACACTGTGCCCGAGAGGCCCATCCTTCGTTCCAATAGGGACAAAAGGTTGTCATGCTTGACCGTATCTAAGGCGGAGGACAGGTCAAGAAGTATCATTAGGCATGACTCGTTGCGATCAAGCATTTTTAGTATGTCGTCCATAATGTGTGTGAGTGCAGATTCTGTGCTGTGACCTTGGCGGAAGCCGGATTGGTGACTGTCTAAGAGGTTGTAATTCTCAATATGGTTGCATAATTGAATTTGTACACATTTCTCCAACAGTTTCGCCAACGTGGGGATGTTGGATATAGGGCGGTAGTTGTTGAGATCAGATGGGGTGGCGTCAGCTTTCTTTAGTATAGGTGTGACCTGCCCTATTTTAAGACAATCTGGAATGGCACCTTGTCTCAGAGAGGCGTTTACAATTTTTGCCCATATCGGTAGGATCGATGTTTTTAACATTTTGAACAGGGCAGGAGGCAGGGGGTCAGAGAAATGATTGGAGGGGTTGATTGCTTGAAGAGTGTTATCGATTACTTGTTGAGAGATTGGCGAGAAGGTGTGCCATGTGGCATTGTTTTTTGTGACTTCCCCTGGAGTATGAAAATGGCCTTTGAGTAGAGCGCCACAATTAGTATCTTGAGCCATAGATTGTGGGAGCGCCTTCTTGGATTGGATGTCTAGTTCGATGGTCTTAGTCTTTTCGTGGAAGAAATTGGCAAGCACATCACAGGTAGGTGTGGCTAGGACATTTAGTTCCCTAGAGTTAGTCGTATTGCACGATTGTTGCTTGACGATTTCAAAGAGTTTTTTTGGCCGGTTGATAGCTTGGTTCAGCTGTGTTCTGAAAAAGTCTGCCTTTGCCTTAATAATCTTCCTATTGTATGAGTTCCTTAACCTTCTAAGGTGATCAAGGTTATCAGTGGTCGGAGCAGATTTCCATATACGCTCTGCAACTCTTAGATGGCGTCGCTCCGAGTTCAGGGTCTCATTGAACCAATTGGAAATTTTGGAGGAGACCTTTTTTTCTTGGAGGGGCGCTGTAGAGTCCATGATTTCGAGTAAAGTGGAATTGTAGAAGGTTGTGAGGTCATGTACATCAGTCATGTCTGTCATATGGGTCATGGCGGAGTTGCATCGGTTTACCAAGGTGATGGGGTTGATATTTTGTAAGTTCCTTTTCCATTGTCTTGTTTTTGAGGGTTGGCCCCTTTTTTGAGTAACTTCGATATTGATGGAGAAGAGGATGCAATAATGATCAGACCAATCGCATGGGGTGATGGATTCTAATAGGACGATGTTTGTTTTTGCTATGATGAGGTCCAGTGTCTCTCCCTTGTTGTGAGTTGGGCTGTCACAGAATTGAGATAGCTCCTGATCTGACAGAAACTCTTTAAGACAGCCTACAATATGATAGTTTGCGTTGTTCCAGTGGAGGTTAAAGTCACCCAAGAAAATATGAGGTACTTGTGAGTTGGCGTTGGATGCCATGACCTCCATTATCTCGTCGATACAAGTCAAGTTATCGCCTGGGGGGTGGTAGAATATGTGAAGCTTGCTGGCAATGGCCTAGCATCAAAGATATTAATACATAGATAGTCACAGGAGGATAGACTGGTGGAGTCTGCTTGCTTGACTGAGATTGAGTTACGATAAATGCAGGCTACCCCTCCCCCGAGTTTCTACGTTTTCAGATTGCCTATGTGCAGGGGCATAAGGAACCCTCCCCCACCCCACCCCACCCCTTGCTTTCGGAAGTACAGCGAGGTGAAGTTGTTAATGGGCCTCTTCTGTCTGCAACTTTGCAGACAAAGGGTCAGCTCATAATGTGCAAAGGTGGGCGAGTAAATAATTGAAGGGCTGTGTGAATGGCTGGATGGATTAGTCAAAGGATGAATGGATGAATGAAAGGCTGAATGGATACATAATGAAAGGATGGATGAGTGAATGAGTGGGAGTATGGATGAGAGGAAAGGTAAATAGATGGATGTATGGGTGGATGGGTAGATGGATGGGTAAAAGGGTGGATGGGTGTGTGAAAGGATGGATGGATGAATTGATAAGTTAAAGGGTGAATGGATGGGTGAAAGGGTGGATGGATGAGTGAAAGGATGGATGAGTAATAGGGTCAATGGATGGATTAATGAATGGAGGAGTAGATAGGTGGGTGGAAGGATGGATAAGTGAAAGGGGATGGAGAGAAAAAGGGGGGATGAATGACTGAAAGTGTGAACAGGTGGAAGGATAAGTGACTGGGTGGATGGATGAGTAAGTGAAAGGATGGCTGGATGGGTCGAAAGGGTAAATGGCTGGATGCATGAGTGAATAGATGGATGGCTGGAAGAGTGGATGGATCACTGTATGGATGGATGGTGCGAAAGGGTGGATGGATGAATAATGGATGGATGGGTGAAAGGGTGGATGGATGAGTGAAAGGATGGATGAGTAATGGGGTCAATGGATGAATTAATGAATGGATGAGTAGATAGATAGGTGGGTGGGTGGGCGGAAGGATGGATGGATAAGTGAAAGGGGATGGAGAGAAAAAGGGAGGATGAATGACTGAAAGTGTGAACGGGTGGGAGGATAAGTGACTGGGTGGATGGATGAGTAAGTGAAAGGATGGCTGGATGGGTCGAAAGGGTAAATGGCTGGATGCATGAGTGAATAGATGGATGGCTGGAAGAGTGGATGGATCACTGTACGGATGGATGGTGCGAAAGGGTGGCTGGATGAATAATGGATGGATGGGTGAAAGGGTGGATGGACGAGTGAAAGGATGGATGAGTAATAGGGTCAATGGATGGATTAATGAATGGATGATTAGATAGGTGGGTGGAAGGATGGATGGATAAGTGAAAGGGGATGGAGAGAAAAAGGGAGGATGAATGACTGAAAGTGTGAACGGGTGGAAGGATAAGTGACTGGGTGGATGGATGAGTAAGTGAAAGGATGGCTGGATCGGTCGAAAGTGTAAATGGCTGGATGCATGAGTGAATAGATGGATGGCTGGAAGAGTGGATGGATCACTGTACGGATGGATGGTGGTCTATGTGAAGATGAGGGGCACCATTGGATGAGCATGCGTTCTAATCGTGCGTGCTAATTACGCATGACCTCTTCCGTGGCTCCGTGACCTAATGAATGAGTAATCAAAGCACGGTCCATCATTATTAATGTACGGTCCATCATTATTAACGGAACTGTCCATTGCATCTTCCATCGTGCGTGAGCATGCGTTGTAAGTGCATGCGATGGAAATGTCATTGCGCAGTTATAGCATGCGTTGTAAATGCATGCGATGCAAAGGATCCTGCGATGTAAAAGTTGCGTTGCGATGGCACCGCGACCAATTACCATCGTTGTAATGGGTGTTTCCCCTTCCCAACCAGCCTGGGATGTCGACCACAGCAATGATAAATTAGTGGTCGGAGTTAAGAGAGAGGAGAGCACCAGATCTGGTCTCCGATAACCAGCCGGGGACAGGCCGTTTGCCCGAACGTTGATCTGCGACAGTGGAAGCTGTATTTTCTTAAGGAGTTACATCTCGTGTCACAAATATAAATAAAACGCACTTTTAAATATGCTCTAGAGCTGACCTATTTACTAATACAGAAATTCTACGTTACAAACTAATAAATACGATTTTGTCTCCAGTTGTTTTTTTCGTACCGTAAACCTCCAGGCCTTTGCAGACTCTTGACAACAACTAATGACCGGTAATTTTCTCTTGGAAATGTGTCAAACACAGGCAGAATGCAAGACTCACCCCAGTGCTGCCCTTACACAGGTGCCTGGAGTGTGTCTCAAATTGGCAGCGCTTCACCAGAGCTAGCTTTATTTATAGTCTTTTTTAAATTATTTTTCTTTTTTTTCTTTTTATTGAACAGTTGTGATAGTACAGTGAAAGGCCACGAGGCCACATAACAAGGAAATACAGTGGTAAAAGGACAAATGACCATCTTTTACAATTAAAATACATTCTCTGTTCATCGTTAAGCGGGGTTGAGATCAATGTCCACTTCAGTGTTACCCAGTTCATCTGTTGGGGATACACATATTTCACCACGTGATACATTCCATTTAGCCCATTTGCGATCCCATTTCTTGGGACAGCCCCTGTGTTTAAAAACATCCTTTTCTGCGATCATCGCAGTGTCCATGTCGTTAGCCCATCTCTGATATGTAGGCAAGTCCCCAGTCCCCATACTTGAGCTATATTCCTCTTAGCAAGGACAAATCCCAGTGATGCCCACGTGCGCTCAGTCTGGGTCAGGTCGGTGGCCCCCCATACGTTCAGTAAACAAAGGCGCGGGGAGTAAGTGATGCTTTTCCCGCTTACCCTCGCGAGTGTGGAGGTGATTCTCTCCCAGTACGGCTGGAGGTTTGGGCAGTCCCAGAATGTGTGGAAAAATGTACCTTCCGCCGCGCACCTCCTGAGGCACCCAGAATCCGGCCTACGCCCCATTTTCACCAGTGTATGTGCAGATAGGTAAGTTCTATGTAGGATTTTGAGTTGGACTAACCCTAGCCTCATTGGGATCGCAACTTCTTTGGGGGAGGAGAGGGCTTCCTGCCAATCATCGTCCTCTAAATATCCGAGGTCTGATTCCCACAGCTGCCGGAGGCGTATCAATGGATCCTGTCTATTGTTTATTAATTTGCGATATGTGAGTGATATTGCTTTACGTGACATGGGATCTGTTAACAATCTATCCTCCAGTGGGGAGGCCTCGGGTAGAGCCTCACCGCTCGCCACAACGGTGGTTATTGCATGACGAATTTGTAAATAGCGGAACGTCTCTGACCCTGCCAGTTGATATTCCGCTTGTAGGACTCTAAATGGGACCATCTCATTCCGCTTCCACAGGTCCCCGACTGAAGAGATACAAATTAGGTCCCATTTATCGAAGCCCAGGCATCTGCTCAATGTGCTGAGTTGCTCGGACTCCCACAAGGGAGTGATCAGTGTTATTTTTTTTTTGTGCCACCCCAGTGTCTTTGTCGCGCGGTGCCAAAGTGCAACTGTTTGGGCCATAGGGCCAGTGAGGTGTTGGCGTTTGGGGTTGGAATAAAGTGCACGCTGATACCCCCCTTCCCCCCCCGGATTCATTATCCATTTGTCTGTGCGGTATGCCGGTTCAGACGGTGAGGCAAAAACCCACTGATTGATCACTGCGAGCTGTGAGGCCCAGTAATATTGTTTAAGATTGGGCAACGCGATCCCTCCGTCATACCATCCCCTGGTCAGTTTATGGGTCGCGATGCGTGGGTTTTTCCCTTCTCATAGAAGAGTTCTGACTTCGCTTTCTACACTGATGAAGTAGGTGTCTGGGACTTTATAAGGGGTGTTTTGCAGTACGTATAAAAATCGAGGCAACGCCAGCATTTTAAACCGCGCTACCCTGCCCAAGAGAGTGAGGGGCAAAGACCGCCAGTGGAGCACATCGTTGTGGAGCCTATTCAGCAGGGTCTTGAGGTTAATGTCGTAGAATTGGGTGGGATGCTGAGTCACATATACACCAAGGTACCGAAATCCCTCAGTAGCGACTGTAATGTGGGTGTCTCTGGGCATCCGCGGCAAAGGACCTTGAAGCATCTATAGTACTGATTTTGTCCAGTTGATAGTATTCCCAGAGTGGGCACTAAAAATGGCGAAGATGTGCAGGATCATATGGATCGAGGCTGCTGGAGCCGCAACATACAAAAGGACGTCATCAGCATAGAGGGAGATTCTATCCTCGTGCTGATCTGTCCACTTGAGCCCCCTGATCATGGGGTCATCCCTAACCCAGGTCGCCAAAGGCTCTAATATCAGGGCAAACATATGGGGCGGCAGGGGGCATCCCTGTCTAGTCCCCCTCTCTAGACGGAATTGTCGGGAAGTGTGTTCATTGACAACTACTTGGGCCGTTGGTTCTGTGTATGGTAGCCTAACCCACTTTATTAAATTCGGGCCAAACCCCATACGCTCGAGGAGGGCAAAAAGGTAAGGCCACTCAATAGTGTTGAATGCCATTTTTGCGTCTAATGACAGCAGTGCTGCGTCCTCTTGAATGGTGTGAATTCTCCCCATCACCCCATGTAGTCTTCGAAGGTTGAGGGCCGTGTTGCGGCCAGGCATAAAGCCTGACTGGTCTGGGTGCACTAATTTGCAGATGACGGGGATCAAACGGTTGGCCAATACCTTGGCAAGAATTTTTGCTTCGGCAGTTAACAGGGAGATTGGGCGGTAGGAGTCACATCTCGTCGTAGGTTTACCTTGCTTATGGATGACGACCACTGAGGCCAGCATCAGGTATTTGGGTAGGGACCCAATTTGATAGCTCTCCAGATACATGGATCGGAGG
Source organism: Calotriton arnoldi (assembly GCA_963921515.1). Taxonomy (NCBI): domain Eukaryota; kingdom Metazoa; phylum Chordata; class Amphibia; order Caudata; family Salamandridae; genus Calotriton; species Calotriton arnoldi. Next base: position 646,185 of record CAWUFW010008155.1, read on the forward strand.
GCATGTGTTATCTTGGAAGTCACTAGTTTAAATAGTTCTATTGGGAGCCCGTTAGGACCCATGGCTTTCCCCGACTTCATCCCTCGTATGGCAATCGCTAATTCTTCCTCCGTGGGATCCCTCTCCAGGGATTCACAATCGTCAGGGGCAAGAGTAGTAACCGGAATAGTGGCCAGAAGGTCCCTGGAATCGGGTTAAGGTAGTGCAAGTGGTGGAGGAATATATGGAGACAAAGTGGGAGGCAAAAGCCTCAGCAATTTGCTGTGGGTCACTCAACAACTCTCCCGCCTCGCTCTCAATTAGGGGTACCCATCTCTGTGCGGTTTCCCGCTTCTCTAACCATGTGAGCAATTTCCCCGTCTTGTCACCCAACTCATATATTGTATGCAAGATGGCTCTCTGTTTTGATCTAGCTGTGTCTGTTGCAAGCTGTCGGTAGTCTTGTCTTTTTACACTAAGACTGTGTGCAATTTGTTAGTCATCTGTGGTCGCCACCTCGTCCTCCAGCCCCCGAATCTCTCGTTCCAAAGTCTCCAGTCGTGCCCTCAATTCCTTCTTACGTCCCGCCATTAGTGAAAGTGCCTGACCCTTGATAACTGCTCCAAAGGCCCCCCACAGGATCTGGTGGGATTCGACTGTATTTGTGTTCTCAGTAAAGTACTGGTCTACCCCTTTGAGAATTGCGCTCCTTACATGTGGGATCTTCAGACTCCACGGGTTTATAGACAGGGTGATACGGCTATTCTCCTGAGGCAGAGCCAGTTGAACCAGGACAGGAGAATGATCAGAAATACCACGAGCCAGGGATCTAGCCTCATTAAAATTAGAGAGGTCATCGGCATGCGTCAGCAAATGGTCAATTCTGGATTGACTACCATGGGCGCCAGAATGGAAAGTAAAGTTACGCCCCATGGGATTAAAATGGCGCCAGAGATCCACAAGGCCAAAAGCTAAGAGAAAGTCCATCAGTGGCGAGGTGGCATGTGGATCTTGGCGAGGAGGACGCCGGTCAATCCGACCATCCACCGTCAAGTTAAAATCGCCTCCCAGCACCAGGATACTGACTGAAAGGGTAAGCAGGAGTTTACCCAGATCAGCCGGTGTGGCTTTCTTCAGCGCCAGAGGGATATAAATCGAAAGTACATTTAGGGGTTTCCCCTCCCATGTCCCAGCTATCGCCGCAAATCTACCCTGGTTGTCAACCCAAGTGTTATGTATTATGTATGGGCATTGTTTCCGAAGGAGAATGCCGGTCCCTCTTGAACCGGACGTAAAGCCAGCATGAGCCACCAATCTATAGCCCCAACGATCTAGTGCCTTGCACGTGTTACCAATGAGATGTCTTCTGCAACACGGCGATATCGGGGGCTTGCCTCTTAAGATACTGGAGCACTACCCCTCTCTTTAATTTGTCCCCCAGCCCGTTTACGTTCCATGTGATAATACGGAGCGTTCTCTTCACGTTACGATCTGAAATTGAGTATGGAGGTGATTGGGGACGCTGCACGCCCAGGGCACGAGTGTGCATACTAGATGTGGATACAGAGCTGCTGCCGGTTTTGATTGCTTTTGCGTTAATGACGTCCTCTTCCCCACCGCTATCACAACTTGACAACAACAAAAACTAGGTAAACAAACCCCCCTCCCCAAAATGGCCCTCACCCCACCCTGCCTCCCTGCATGGCTGGCACTGAACCTCCCGCCACCCCCAACTTGCAGAGTGCCTATCGCCCACCCTCAGAATAGTAGGGAACGTGATCCAACCCCACTCCCTAGGGCTCATATTGGTACTTCTTTGTTTTCCTTCCCGAATACTCTTTTTATGCTAGACTACTACAACAACATGCTATAAAGAACAAGTAGAGAACAATACCCCACATTAGGTTGCAGTTATGTCCTCGGAGCTCCTAGCAAGGGTACCAAGCGACCTCAGTGTCTGGTTGCAGAAATTCGATGTCAGGTTGACTTGTGTCGGCATAGGCGATGAAGGTTTGGTCTCGACACTTGTAGACCATCATCGCACTCGATTCAGTCCGTTTGCCGCTGTTCTGATGCACCCCTCGTCTTCGCGTCGCCCTCCGGGGGTGGGGGATCCTGCTTGATGGCCCACCTTGTCTTTGAGTCCAGTACTGCGGTTCTCTTTGTGGTTCCGTTTGCCAACAGTACGCCAGCCGTTGAGCCAATCCCAGGCATCTTCGGGACTGGTGAAAAACCACGTTTTCCCTTCGGACTCCACACGCAGTTTTGCCGGGAACAACATGGCATATTTGATTTCTTGGTCCCGCAGGGCGTGTTTTACCTCCAGGAAGCTGCGGCGCTGCCTCTGCACCCGCAGCGTAAAGTCTGGGGAAAAAGGTTATTTTGCTGTTTTCAAGAGTGATCGGCGGGGCCGCCCTCGCTGTAGGGAGTATTATGTCTCTGTCTCGGAAATTGAACACTCTTGCCAGGATGGGCCTAGGCGGTGCGCCGGGTTTAGATCTTCCGCCCTGCACTCTGTGTGCTCTTTCAATAGAGAAATATTTGGACAGTCCCTTGGGCTGAAGATGTTGCAGCACCAGGTCTTCCACGAATAGGTCAGCCGCTTGCCCCTCCGCTCGTTCTGGCACCCCTAGGATACAGATATTATTACGTCGCATCCTACCTTCGTAGTCGTCGAGCTGACGTTCAAGCATGTCTTGGCCAACTTGGAGATCCGCAACTTGGCATTTGAGGAGGACGGCGTCGGTTGTTAATTCCTTAGTTGTGGATTCCACCTCCTTGACTCGATCGTTCATGTTCCGCATATCAGCCCTGATCAAGGAGACTTCGGATGCCTACGGTGTCAATCCTATGTTCTAGGGATGTGCGCACGGTCGTTATTGCCGCTAAGATGTCTTGCAGTGTGGGCTCTTGTTGTTCCCCTGTGGATTTTGGGTTAGCTTGTGCATCCTCCTGGCCTTTCTGCCATGCAAATTTGTCCAGCTTTGTTTGGAGCGCATTACGACCACTCCTGCCGCTCGCCATGGTGTGCTCAGCGCGTAAAATGCTGCCAAAGTAGGGATTGGGGCCGCATTGGCTACTCTCCGCCGCCTGCTCGAAGTTCAGTGCCCTGTCCGGCCTGTCGGGTTTCACCAAGCAGGCATACGCCAGAGGGGAGCACTTTCCAGATTTCAACACTTCAGAGAGGGGGGGAACACTATCCTGTTGCTGGTGCCTCCTGCCGCCGCTATGCTTGTCACTCACCGGCAGTCTAGAGTTATATTAGGGGTCTCGCCGCACCTTGATGTTTGCTGTTTATTTTGACAGGCACCACCCACGAGAGTCCGAGGGGGAATCCTACTCCGGCCGCCCGAGCTCCGGCGGGGTTCCCTCAGGGAACGTTGTACCCCTGGTGTCCGTGGGGGCCAGGGGATCAAGAGAGCAAGTTCAAGTTTAGCCAGGAGAGCGCTGCCCCCTGCCACCTCGAGCGGCCTTTATGCCTACCGCACTCGCTGCCTCAACTCCGGAAATCCACCGGGAGATTGGGGACGCGTTCCGCGTCTCACACCACAGGGGCCAGGGTCCGAGGCGAGCACAAGCAGCACTAACTCCCCAGGGAGCGTCCTGACAATGTACGTGCCTTCAGAGCACCGCAGTGTGTACTGGTATCTTCAGGCGCCACGCTCCCACGGTAGAGCGCGGATCCCACTGCGGCTTCCGGCCGCGTTGCGTAGTGTCGGGGAAACCTTCAAAGTGCGTTGATTTCTGGGGGTCACAGGGGCCAGGCACTCACCAAGGCAGGTATGGATGATTACTTAGGCGCACCGCCTCCCTGGCAGATGATAGCTCGGATGCCGCGTCACGGCAACTGTGTCTTCACTTTCGGGCAATCGGAGGCCCGTGAGGCGCGCCCTGCGTCTCCTGCGACGGAGGCCCGGGTCTGGATTATACACCGCCGGCACTCACTCAATCTGGACGGCGCTCGGTCCACGAGTTCCTCACATTTTGGGGGTTAAATGATTGCCTTTGTAGCACATTTTACTCGGGGCATGTTGTCTTTAAAGCGGATTCTCAGGAGTGGTGCATCGGAGCTTAGCTACCGCGCGGCCATTTCCTTCGGCGTTGGCCACGCCCCCCTTATTTACAGTCTTGAGCTGTGACGTCTCTCGGGGCTTCAGCAGGGGAGGAGGGTGATGGACTACAACTGCTGTTTGAAGCTGTCTCAGAGCACACAGCGAGTTACAGGCAGCTCTCCTCGCGTGTCTCGCTCTGGCTGGCGGCAGTTTTCTGTGAATAGAGGACTCCCTGCATGTAACTGTTGTTTTCCGGCGGGCCCGCCAGAACAGCAGCGATGCCTTCGAGGGTGCAGGGTAGAAAAATTAATAAAAACATACTGCAGGGTGCCAGTCATGCGCGTCAAAGACCCTGTAAAGGCTTGTTTACATTTGCAGTGCATTGCCAATTAGGCTCCACGTGGACCTAAGGATCCCAGCCTCACACACTATCTGCGGCGGGCGGTAAAACATGGAAACGAAACATAAGCTTAATTTGCCCGCCACTCATTCATTCAGTATTAATGATAATAGTTTACAATGCTTCAGCAGGCCGCTGTGATCAGACAGCACACAGTGTGTGTGTGTGTGTACTGCACTCTGCCAGCAGCGCACCAGGCTCATGCTGATCCTTTACGGCGCCGTGCACTGCAAAAGATATAGGGACAGAAACAGGAGGGAAACAAGATGGCTGTGTCCGTCCGTCCACGGGACAAACAGTATTGGGGTTGTGAAGGGAGCGACTTCAACACAACCCAAGCGCTCGGAAAATACACTTACCAGGGAGGTACTGAACACCAACAACGGGAGGGGGCGGGAGCAATGGCAACATGACTTTCGGTCACGCTGGCAAATAGGAGCATATCGCAGATATGCTTAAAGGGAAAACGAGAGTGGCCACGGACCAGCCAGAGGCGGTGGGACCCATTTCATGCAAATTAAAGAGTGCCCGAACAAACAATAAAAGAATTCAAGTGTAATGGCACTTGTAACAGGGGCAGTCGCCGCAAAATTGAAACCACACGCAAAGGCGGGACAAAGAGCAGCTTTACACCAGTAAAAACAAGCGACTACAGAAATGGACACAAAGAAACGAATAGAAAGTGGTGGGTGTGGTCTAACATTACAGATGGATTACTGCATGCCTCGCAGAGGAGCGCATGCGCGCTGCCTCTAGGCTCGTCCTAAAAAAGCAAAGCCTCCTCCACTTTTCAAATGTGTTTGGATGGCCTGAGAAGTACACTAGCCCAGCGCACACTTCAACTAAAAGAATGCTGTGTGTCCTGGAAGCAGCAGCAGCCGGGCTACAGCACACGTCGAGCGGGGGGGGTGGCCTTGGAGGTGGGGCTGGCTGAATCCCTTTTAGCCCAACGTCTGCTCTCACTCTACCTATTTTGTAATTTCATCAACTATATTTGTCTTGGCTGTAAGCCTCTGCTCACTCTTCTTCGCTACCTAGTCTGTTTGACTGCAGATCTCAGTCTCCTCTAATTTCGTCTTGATTTCTGACCCTTCTTTTATGTGTTGCGTTAGCCAGGACTTCTTGATTTCAATAGCATTATATGTATAATACATTTACTTCTCAGGGCTTCAAGCGAGCCCTCGCCATCCATTAGTCTATTAATGTATCATTCACTTTTTACATCTGCCAATTACAGTATGCAGCATGTAGTAATGGGTCAGTCCGCTTGAGCTATTGGCTAACTTCACTGTGAGTGACTGTTTTCTGCCCCTCCACAAGAATCGCATACACACACAAACTAGTTCCCTTCAGTGCTAGGGACTACTACGGTGATGTATTGTTTTAGACCAAAAAACAAGTGTTGGTAAAGCCTGACAGTCAATGCCAGGGCGATTGTGGATTATCTTGGCCTGGTCTTACTGTGTGTGACCTACCTGTGATAGATTTCAGGACGCCTTCCATTGGATGTTGGTATCTATCTACTGTAGATCAGGGCCGACTCTAGGGCGGTGCGACCAGTGCCATTGCACCGAGTGCCGACTTCAGGGGGCACCGTGTTTGCAAGTTTATTTTAATTTTAAATGCACCTGCTGCCGCATTTCTAGCCTCCAGCAATTTCCAGGCAACAATAAAAATGTCAAGATAACTCTGGTGATTAATGTTCTTACTGGAGAGAGATTGGAGTTTGTCTAGTTGAGGTTTTGACTGATTATAAAATAGCACAGAGGATTAATATGCCTACTGCAAAGAACGTGTACCATGCAGATCCAAAAGTGCATATAATGAAAAGAGTTCAGTGGGTTACTGCTTTTCTAAGAGACATCCTTTTGTTACTTGCAGTTTATAAGTTACAATCCTAATATAGAACAGTGAATTATTAGCTGTCATCAAAGAACTGCACGCACACTGCAGAGTATAGATTAGAGCATAGAATAATGTTGCAAAAAAGGTTCGTTTGGGTAGAAATCGATTCTTATTATTAAACAGATCCTTCAACTATGGTGTTCTGTTTTCAATTCGGAGTTTGTGCTTCTCCAGACCAAGCATTCTTAAACTATACTGTTTACCATAGATCCACAGTCCTCTGGCTTATGTAACATTTCCTATACGCTGATTTACACACGTATCATTGATTGTCTCTGAGTAATGTGTGTGTGATGCAAAGTGCTCTGACACCCTACACTGGTATGAGTGGCACTATATAACTCAGTAGCGGCCCGTCCCCTGCCAAAGTGGCGGGCCGGAGGAGAGAGTTGGGGAGTGGGGGTTCGGGGGATAAAAAAAAGAATACATTTTTTTTTAACTTACCTTGAATGCTGCCGTTGCTGCTCGCCGCATCGCACTCTTCTTTCTTCTGCGCTCAGGCTCACAAAATGCACTGCGGCTGATCCTGACGCTGCATGAAAGCAGTGTCAGGATTGGCCTGAGTGCTGGCAACTTGCACTCCCAAGCAGACTGGGAGCCTGTGCCTGCTCACCAGCCCCAGCAACGCAGCTTGGGCTGGAGAGAGCTTCACTGCACATGAGGGTTTGGCTGGCCTGAGACAACCGGTCAAACTCTCATACGCAGTGAAGGGAGTGCACTACCACTCCCCCACTAGCAGTGTCATCCCCCTGGACCCGCCCCCAAGACTCATCAGAGTCCTGGGGGCGGGTCCAGGGGGATTAAAATAAAAGGACAATAAAACCGGTTTAATCGTTTTATTTGACAGTGGTGCTGGGGGGCGGCGCTTCTCCATCTTAATGGAGGGGCCACTGCTGATATAACGAATTAAATGCATCTGAAAGAGAGTGGTTATGGAGACTTGAGGGGCACTATTAAAAGGTGGCGGTGAGGGAATCCATGGTGGAGGTGGTCACTGCCTCCACCACAGATGGGGGGGGGGCCAACAAACATTGTCACACTGGGCGCCACCAGTGCTAAAACCGGCCCTGCTGTAGATGCCCCGTTCCTGTCTTATTTAGCTCCTGCTGACCCTGCCTTCCGTGATGTTGATCATCAAGGCCTTGTCAGCTCTGACAAGCTCTAGGCGGTAAGCGCAGCATCTTTCATTAATTACTATCTAAGACAATAGGGTTAAAATGCTTTTTCCTTCAACCGCCAATTGTTAGTGAGCAAGGAGACCAACCTTTTGCAAGAAAGGCCTTTGTGCCTTTAAATTTCAAAGCATTTAATGGCTGTTCTCATCCAAGTAGGAGAGAAAGCTGAACATTTGTCAACATGGGAATTATGTTTGCGAGTGGGATACATAATGAAAACCATACAGATGAGAATTAATAGGGAAATCAAAGGAAAAAGCTGGCAAACTTAGAAATGTTCTGCAGGAAATAAAGAAGCAATCGTCTTGTGGGCCAGACATGGGTCTGAAGGACTTTCCAGAACCTGCCTCCTGCCCCCTATGGAGTAAATAGCAGGTAGCGTATGTTCATGGACGTCTGTGTTGGTGGCGGGAAGCTTACCAGGATTAATCACTGGGGCCGTGGAAAAGCACATGCAGCTGCTTTGCTTACTTCCAAGGGCTCTCGGCCAGCGAGGCAAAGGGACGCGAGAGTTTGGAGCAGCACCAGGAGTATCGCAATCCATGTAACCCTTTTCTCTACTTCCACCACTATCACTGCTTGGAGCCCATTAGCTCTTCGGATTTCTCACTGCTTGTCTCACTGCTTCAGTCTTGTTTCTGCAAACTCTCCAGCTTGGCAACAACAGCCATGGAAGGAGGCGGCAGGAAATTTTTTGTCCTTGACCCCATTTCCTCATGTCCTCTAGAAGATAATAACTTGAGTGGTCTCTGAGCAGGGGGTGCGTTGGGCTACTGGTGAGGGCGGAGTTGTCTTTGTGTGATGTGGTGCCCTCCACTAGGCGAGCTCTGAGGTTGCATCCCCTTAGCTATTGGGTGTCTTCCTATATGTTTTTGGCATGGCACCCCCTTAGTCATTAGGTGTCTTCCCATGTCTTCTGGATTTGCATCAGCTTGGTCATAGGGTGCCTGCCCACATGTTTCACAGCCGAAGTTGTCTCATTCATTTCTCTTTCATATTCAGTATAATGGAACAGAACACATTTACAATATTGTGTCTCAACAGAGTGAGTAGTTATCGTCAGCATTGCATTGATGAAGACTGCTCTTAAAAATGAATGATTGTCAACTTCTTGACAAAAACTGGAGTTTTTTTCCATATTAATTAAGTGCATGGCAAGTTAGAACAGTGGCAGCACTGCAAATTAATCATATCACTGGCAAGATAAGAGACAAACCCGCCCCTCCTCTGTTCAGCAGCCTTCAAGGTGCTGCCAGAACATTTCCTGAAATAAATAAGCCTCTGGTTGGCAATGAGTAGACACAGTTATAGCCAATCGGCTCAAAATTCAATTAGCTGTACTTGGAAAGAGATTCAAGAACTGTGAGTTATGAGACCGAAGCACTGTAGTTTTCCCTCAGCGAGGACACACTCTTGAGAGAGAGCTGAGCTAGTCGGAGCAAGTTTGGGACGTATGTCCTTTCCCCTTAAAACCTCACACCACATCTTGGGATCTGTGACAGGTTTTCATGCATTTCATGTGGAAGACCCTGGGACAGCTTTTATGTCACTCACATAATACAATTGGCTGATCTTTTTCAATACAATGAAAGTACTCCTCCACGTCCTCTATGTAAAAGGTCATAAGACCTCTGTGACCAATCTTCCTGTCAGACAAGTGTTCCCATCCAATCATACTAGGCTTCATTTACTCCTGGCTCAGCTGAAACATCTGTCCTGCCTTCCTTGAGTGCTCCATGATTTTACAATGTACCTAAACACACATTCTACAATAATGAGGGGTTGCCCCTTATGCGATGGTCAAAAACAAACTCAGCTAATAAAACATCACTGCCCTCTGTAGCATTTCCATTTAAGTGAACCAAAGGCATTGCAGGATCCTAGCCCACTTCCTCCACGAAACGCCATTGAGTCACTATTGTTCACTTCAATTTATACAATGCCTCGGGTTCAACCCGAGACTTGTCACGTACAGTCATTATGTATAAGGGCTTGAAATTGGTATGCCTTGCTAAATATCCTCTGACCACACCGTGCAATTAGAAAGCATGAAGAAACCTCTGACTACAATAGAGGTATAAGTGCATCTATCGAGAACTGCTAATGGTTAAATATGATGTGATCCACTACAACCCGTACATAATTGTTTCCATATGATTTTTGTGGTTCCAGGAATCAGTCAATGTCCACTCCAACCTATTCAGAAGGACACCCAATTCTCTGGCAGGGACATTAAGAGGACTTAGTCTCGTCTCCTGACCTGCCAAATTCATTGACGGACAGGCAATCTATTGCTGCTCTCTCCATAATTGAACATCATGAGCCACCCAACAGTGGTGGACCCCAATAAACTGTAGGAAAGCCGACCAATGGTTTCTGCCATGCTCAGAGTCTTGGAGGTCTCTATAAAGAGACAACATTATCAACAGACTTTAAAAACCCAGATTCTTTACACATCACTTGCTTCCAGGCTGTAGATTGCCCTGCTGGGGCACTTCCATCTTGCCCCTGTTTCAAACCACTGAGGTCTCGACCAGAGTAATAGCATCCACTGACCCTCCTTGTTGTCTGGTGTGGCCAATTGTCACCATGGAAGAGGGCCTTTCATAAAAAATTATTGTCCATGACACATCCTGTTTTTAGTTCAGTGCACATTATCTCCTTCATTGGGTTGCATGTCCATCAAGACCTAAATCTTCTGTTACCATTGAGTATGTTGGCTTCGCTATCCAGAAAACTGACAATCAAATGGATCCTGCTTGAAATATGAATGCAGCCTAAGATACAGAGCCTCTAATGAGGATTGGCTGCTGCCAGTGCCTCTCGGGCAGAAACCTTCACAAAGACCCCCTACTCGTTGTGGTTACCTTTTATAGGACCTCAGGTTCTTCTATCTACCTTTCTAAGGAAATTAGAGTCCCCTCCATCCTGTCAGAGTGGTGAATCGCCAACCTGGAACACTAGATAGTTAGTTTGAAGTGGAGTTGTTTGGCTCAATTGGGAAAGCAGGGTCAAATCTTTTGTGCATGGGGCCTCCGAACACATTCCTGATGGGTCAAAATCAAATCTTTGCAAGTGGCCACCTTTCCTTAAAAGGTATTTTGTTTTTTCTCTAAGGAATATGGCTTTTTAGGTACACAAAAAAATCCATTGTTTAAGCCTTGTACATATATCCAAAGACATATATTTGGTACAAATGCAACAACATCTGGGTTCGTTTTTCCTCTTACAAAAACAAATCTGCATGTCTTTTCTACACAGATACCCTATCTATTTACATAACTACACCTCACATTCGTTCGCACTTCATCATCATTCTTACTTTGACATACAGTCATTGAATCAAGTTAACCATCAATATATCAAGAAATATTTCAGTCTTCACTTTAAGGTTCATATGGGAAATAATGCACAAACTAATTTGCTTTTTTAGATCAACAAACAATTATGATAAAATCAGTACCAGTTCTAGCAATGAAGATTTGCCTTTGTTGTCATTGTTCAAATCCTTTGATCGGACCTTCCGAATATTTGAACTCTGGATATCCTTCTATCAATCAATCAAACAGGATTTATAAAGCGCACCAATCACCGCAAGACTATCCAGGTGCAGACCTCAATTACATAATATCACTGGCAAAATATTTTGCAATACTAAATATTGCCCAAAAAATCAGTTTACATACTTTCTTTCCAAAGGACAAAAATATTGAATACTAAAATATTATGGACCAAAATATCATCATTAAAAAGGTAAGTATATTACATTTAAAATATTTAAAATTATATCAATTAACAATACTATATATTAAAAGTTATACCACATAAACATACACCATAAAATTATTAAACAAATAATACAAACATTACTCTAAAAATTAAACCTATACAATAAAAGATAAAATGAATATTAAAATAACTTTTATATTTAAATAACACAAAAACAAATTAAACAATGTAAATAAAAAATATTTGGAGGAGGCTCCTTTCACTATTTCCATGCCAAACTGAGCAACAGTAGGGAATGTGTTAAACTTTGGAGATGTCAGATTTACTATTTCCACACCGTCATGAGCAACAGTAGGGAAAGTGTTGGACCTTGGAGGGGTCAGATTTACTATTCTCACTCCAAACCTAGCAACAGTAGGGAAAGTGGTGATCCTTGGAGGGGTCAGATTTACTATTTCCTCTCCAACCTAAGCGACCATAGGGAACGTGCTGGATTTTGGAGGGGGCCAGATTTACTATTCCCACTGCAACCTGGGCAACAGTAGGCAAACTGTTGGAATTTGAAAAGGTCATATTTACTATTCTCACTCCTAATTTAAAAAAAAAAAAAAGTAAATATAGATAAAACAACATAAAATATACTTCAACAAATCTTTTAAAATATATATGGCTCTATTTTGATGTCGGTCGGAAAGTCTCTGATCTGCGGTCGGAGTCTTTCCGGCCGACATCTTCGGTTTCAATTCGGACCGCCGTATTAAGAATACAGTGCTCAGAATTGAAATGGCTGGTCATTCCGGCAGGCTTCCAACGGGTTTAAGGAGCCAGTCGGAACCGGCACGTAATCCCTTAAAGACGGTATTTCCGCCGTCGGGATTACGATGTCTGTTTCCCAGAGGGACTTGAAAAGCCTGTCGGAAAGCGACTTTGGGGCCCCCTGGCAGGGCCCGCTTGCAAAAGCGACCTCCGGTTTGGGGCCTTGGGGGCACATATGGTGTCCCCTGTTAATCCCTGCACCGAGTGGCAGGCACCGTGTGCTGCCTGCCACGCAGTGCAGGGTTTAACAAAAACTCCCATTTCTCTATGGGAGCATGTGCTACGGCCGCAGAACAAGCTCCCATTGAGAAATGGGAGTATTCGACCAAACCATGTGCGGTCGCATTGTAATTCCGATGTCGGGACCACAACTGTGTCCGACATCGTAATGAGGCCCTTAATGTTTTTGACATAATATAAAATTAAGGATACAGAATTAAAATTATTAAAAGTATTTACCAATTAGCAATATTTATATTTAAAACATTTCCCACCCTACTAGCCTAAAAACCCACCACCCACAAAAAAACCTAAAAATAATACTAGAGGAAAATTTATATTATACAATAATAAAATAAATGCTAAAATGTATTAATATAATAAAATACAAAAACATTTAGGGGCTAATTATGGTGTCGGGCACCGTTGCGGACTGAGAACCACCCGACCTCAGGTCAGCGGTTCTGACGGCATTATTTGGATGTGGAAACATTCAATTTTCAATGCAGGCTTGTGCGGCGGGCGGAAACGGCCCGCAGCACAAGCTTCCATTGAAAAATTGATGTTTTCAAACATCCCTGCAGGGATGTGTAGGGGGGCACTAGGCCACTATGCGGAAGGCCAGGAGGGAAGGGGGGCCTGCTAGGGGCCCCCAATGTCACCTTCCAACAGCCTTTCCTTGTCGGAAAGGCCGAAATGGAATGGCTATCAGAATCCGGCATAATAATCCCAACGTCAAAGCTGCTGTCATTAAAGGATTATATGGTGTTTCCAACATACTGACGGGCTCCTTGAGCCCGTCAGAAAGCATCAGACGGTCCCTCCACTTGCTGCCTCTGACTGCAAGCATTGTAATGCTTCGGTTGGATCGCAACCAATGAGCCATCGATTGTGGTCCGACAGCCATCGTAATCGGGCCCTAAATTGAATTAATATAAAAAAGATTTAAAACAATGAAATACTTTACATAATCAATAAATAGTTACCAAATGTTGTAAATTATGCATCACATAATTAATAACTAAAATGATTTACAGAAGTATTAATCAAATGAACAAATTAAAATGTATATAATGAATAAACTACTTATATACAATTATAAAAAATAGATTTAAAAACTTTCCCCTACTAACCTAAAAACCCAACACCTGCAAAAATAAATAAAATTAATTGTTCTAAAATGTATTAGTATAATAAAATACAAAAACATTAAATGCAATTATTATAAAAAATATCTAAAACAATGAAGCACTTTACATAACCAATTACCAAATGTTGTAAATTAAATAATTTGTAAATAAAATGATTTATAGTTATTAATCAAATTAACAAATTAAAATGTATAAAACGAATAAACTACTTTTTATATTATTATAAAACATATATTTAAAAACATTCCACCCTACTCCCCTACACACCCAACAACTCACCAAAGAAATAAATACATGCAAATTATTTATAGTTTTTTTAATATATTACCAAGGCAAAAATACAATGAATGATACTAAAACCAATGACACATAATTAACATGAAATAATAATGTATTACACAAAATTAATAACTTATAACACTACAATTAAAATCAATATTATATACAATTATAATAAAAAAAGGTTACTCTTACCAGTGATATTCTCTCCCATGATGTTCTTGACCGCATGATATTTTGGACACAATATTTGTGTCCAATGATATTTTACAGCGATATTGTGGTTGTGCACCATTGATATACATCCCTCAGTTATTCACTATGTAAGGTATAACAGTTATATTCCCTGGTATTTCATTTCTGTATGTGGTATATAGATTTACATTAAAAAAATCAATATATTACTTAATCATTTTTGTTTGTATGTATATATGTAAGTGGTATGTTTATAGCCCATACCTAGCTGACGTGGCTGCCGAAGCTGTACAGGGTCAAAGGCAGGAAATCAGTCAGTGAGTGATGGGAGTAGTGTTCATTAAGGAGGAGTGTCTTCAACTCTTTCCTAAATTGAAGCAGCGGTGGACGATCCTTATATATACAGGGATGTTGTTCCAGATCCTGGGTGCATAGATGGAAAAGACCTGCTGTCTGTTTTTCTTTTTTACACTGCTTAGTCTCCAGTCTAACGGTGGACTGGTTGTGGGTGTGCTGAGAGCCACAAAGATGATGAGTTTGTCTGCAAGATAAGTATGGGGGCTAGTCATGATAGCTTTGTAAATTATGCAAATGGTTTTGTAAGATGGTACAGGCAGGCAGGGGGAGCCAATGGAGTTCCATAAATTTGGGGGTGATATAATCATATTTCTTTCGGCCGTGGAGGAGATGTGCTGTGTGGTGTAGGATTCCCTTTATGGGGGTGTCAGTGTGGAGTCTGAGACGCCATGGATCAGGGTGTTACCATCACTCAGATGCAAAAGGCTTTGAAAGGCTTAAACAGCATTTCTAAAGTTGCTTTCTGGAAGAAGAGAAAATTGGTACCTGGCTATCTTTGTGTTTTCTGACATAGGGCCCTATTATGACGTCGGTCAGAGTTGTCTCCGACTGACACCGTTTCTGTGTGAGAACCAACCGACCATAGGTTGGCGGTTCCGCACAGCCTATTATGATGCAACAGCACATGGTGCGGTCGCAAACTCCCATTTATCAATGGGAGCTTGTGTGGTGAAACAGCCCGCAGCACAAGCTCCCATTGAGAAATGGGAGTTTGTGGAAATCCCTGCTCCGTGTGGCAGGCACCTAATGGTGCCTGCCACACGGTGTAGGGATTTTCAGGAGGGCACCACAGGTGCCCCCCAGGCCCACATCCATAGGCCGTGGAGGGATGGGGCCCCTGCTAGTGGCCCCCAAAGTCGCTTTCCGACAGCCTTTTCATGTCGGAAAGACCGACATGGAAAGGCTGTTGGAAGATGACATCATAATCCCGATGGCGGAAGTGCCGTCATTAAGGGATTATGATAGGTTTTCGACGGGCTCCTTGAGCCTGTCGGAACACTGTTGGATTGTCCGGCTGCTTTACTCTCCGACCACTGACATTGAAATTTGGCGGTCGGACTGTAATCATACAGTGTCGGTCGGTAAGCCTCCGACAAACGGTCGGAGGCTTACCAACCGACATTCTAATGAGGCCCATAGTGTTCCTTATGGGTGAGGTTGGTGTCCAAGGTAAATCCAAGTGATTTGGCATTCATGACTGTTGGGGTTTGAAGCCATCAAAGATCATGTCATTGAGCCAGGTTTGTTCTATATTCTTGTTTGATTGCTTTGACAAATAGTAGGAATTATGTCTTGGTTGGTTAAGCTTGAGGTAAGGTGCTGAGCATCCAGGTCTCAGTGAGGTGCAGGCAGTGTATGAGGCGTTGGATGACTGGAGTAGAGGAGGTTTTCAAGTAGAGTTGCGAATCCTCAGCATATTGGTGAATCTTGATGCTGTTATCTGTGAATAAAACCCTATGGGGCTCATGTAGAGAGTGAAGATGACTGTAAACCATATGAAACCCTGTGGGACTCCATAGGTGACAGGGATCTTGGAGAACCTTGAGTTGCCTATGTGAACAAACTAGTGTGTATGGGAAACGTAGGAGGAGAACCATTGAAGGGCATTGCTTTGAATCCCATTCGAGACTCCAAGGTGTGGATGAGGGTTGGATGTCTAAGGGGTCCAGCAATATCAGGAGACATGGGTGATCTTAATTTCTGATCAAGATGGTCTCATCTTCAATGTGTAAGGTAGCCGCCTCCATGCTGCAGCATGATCTGAAGCCAGATTTGTACTCATGCAGAAGAAGAGTAGCATGGACGTGATCTTGGAGTTTACCATAGACAGATTGTTATTGATCTTGGCGATGTAGGGTAGGTGAGTGATGGGCTGGTAATTGACAAGGTTAACAGGGTCTAATGAAAGCTTCTTTAACAGTGGAAGGTTCTGGCCTGTCTTGAGAGCTTCTGGGAAGATGCTTTCCGTGAGGGAGGAATTGACAGTGGTGCGTAAGGATGAGTGAGCTTCCCATGAGAGAACTTTGATAAAAGACAAGGGTAAAGCATCATCTTCATAGGAAGTGGCTTTGAGGAAATTGAGTATGTCCGTGAGATCTGAGAGAGCCAGGGCTTTGTAAGGACAACCATTGTGGGATTTTACGAGAAGGGGTGGCGGTAGGAGCATTAGATTAGCCAGAGGATTGTTTTCTATGTAAACCTTAAAGCAAAGACTGAACACAGAGGGGAATGAATTTTTCTTCAAGAGAGTTACAGGCGACAAGAGTGAATGTGCTGCCATATATTGCATTATATTGTTAGATGAATATGCATAACTGAAACAGCCAGTAAATTAAATTGCTCAATCTCTAATGTAAAGTGCTAGTTTTTTGTGCAATAATTTAACATAAGAGTTGTTTTTATCTTGCTGGCACTAACCTAGCTCAAAAATCAATACCTTTCGGACAAAAAATAAATAGATGGAGGATAGTCAGTCCGCTAAGGGAGCAGTCTCATAAAGAGTTAAGGTTAAGTTGAATTGTGTGAAGTACATTAATTGACACCCAAATCTGCATTAAGTAAAACTAGGTACTGGACTAAAAAAATGGACTAGTTGCGTACTGTAGGTCCTTCGACTTTATCAAATGTGACAAAAAACCTATTTTAAAAAGTAAAACAAAATATGGACTTTTATGGCCTGCTGGATGTTTGGAGAGGTTGCCGTTCCTTGTGGCATTTAACATGTTTTAATCTCGGATAGTGAACTGTTGTGGAAATCTGCATCACAATTCCCACTTGTAGTCCAGACAGCGCTTTGCCTTATTCTAGTAAAACAATGGTTCTTTCAGACGGGTGGCGACGGTGTGTGAGGTATTAAAATCTTCAAATTGCAAGTTTCTATTGCCATTTTCAGCTGCATACTGGAGAACGTAGTCATAACATTACTAGACAGGATCTTGGGGGGGTGTTATTTTTTTTATAACACACTTTATTATTTTTTTAAATATTTTTATTTGTTTTTTTACGTTGATACATATAAACAATTAAGTCATAAGTGCATGATGCCGAGCAGTCTATAGACAGTGACAGGAGATGGGAGACAGAAAACAGTACCACACTCCCTCCGAGAGAGAGCGCCATCCAAGTTCGCAATGTTACAAATATACATTTGCTGAAGATCATATCAAAATCAATCATCAGTTCCCACAATAGGTCAGGTGTTACTGAGTTTAAGGCACTTTTCCCGATCATTCCAGTACCAGGTCTAGTCCCTCCCCCTCTGTTCCTAACTCCAAACCATAGTATCGTCGCCATGGAGTCCATACCTTACGGAACTTTCGGGGACACCCCCTTGCCGCATATATCACTTTCTCTGCTACCATATACAGATTCAGACTGTTTCTCCATTCCTGTATTGTAGGGAGTTGGGATGCACCCCAGTAGCGAGCAATATCTCTTTTAGCTACAACCAGTCCCAGGTTGACCAACATCAGCGTATATCGTGGGAGGTCCACCTCAGTGGGGATTCCCAGTAAGAGATATCGAGGTTCCAGCTCAAGTTGAGCCCTGTGATGGTCTCCCCCCCTCGTTGGGACACCCGTCCACTCGCCCCTACGTGGTTCAGATACGAAGCAGGAACGTGGACTTAGATGCAAGGTGGTTTATTTAGTCAGTAAGGATCTATGTTCACACAAAATAGGTGCTCCAAGTAAGTGCTTTCAGTCCTCCTCCGTCCGATAATGACTCGGTTGCTGGGGTGGGGAAAGGGGTCCTCCTTCTTCCTCGAAGGTCTCGGGCAGTCCCGTCCGTGTTGCCACTCTTGGGATACAGGCAGGGCGATAAAGAAAGGAAAGAAAAGGAAATCTTTAAGGGGACCGTCCTGTTGCACTATAAACACAAAGGGGAAGGGTTGTGCACCACCAGCAGTGTCCCTACGTGTGAGGTGCCTAAGTGAGGGGTAGTCAGGGTGCCGAACTCGGTGTGGCCCTCAGCCCTGCCCACCACCCCTTCAAGGTAAATGGATGCGCCGCAGCCACTTGCCTGGATCCACGACCCTCCAGGGCCGTGGCGTGGTGAGAACCGGCCTCCTTCTCTCTCTCCGGAGGGTCGGTCTCGCTCGTTGGTCCTCGGGTTCTGCGGGCCGTCCGCCTTGCGGTCGCTGCTCAGGCCGTCCTCCGCTGCTTCTTCGTCTTCTCCCGTCGTGCTGCACGTCTCTCGATTCCTTTCCTCCGTCCACATTTGTCCGCCTTACTCCTCGTCTCTGCTTTCCTCCCCTTTTCTCAGCCCGAGGGGTGTGTTCTCGGAGCACCGAGGCGACGAGACTAGACCGTCGCCGCCACTTCCGGTTGGGGTGTTCCCGGCGGCCATCTTGGAATGTCCGGAGCTCCCCACGTCACCGAGGGATGGGGGCTCGGCGAACCCATCACACAGCCGTCCCCCCAGGAATGGACGTGTGGGCCATTCGGTCACAGGGTACCTCGAGAGGAAGTCCACGTTGCCCTGCAGACGTCCCGGAATGTGAAGGGCGGAAAACGTGAAGGGCTGTAGGGCAAGAAACCATCGGAGTATCTTAGGGTTAGTGTCCTTATGGATGGCCAGCCAGGTGAGGGGAGCATGATCAGTGAGAAATATGAAGTGGCGACCCAGGAGGTAATACTGAAGGGCCTCCACCGCCCATTTGATGGCCAGGCACTCCTTTTCAATGGTAGCATAACCCACCTCCCGGGGAAACAACTTACGACTAAGGTAGAGGACGGGGTGGAGATCACCTAGGTCATCGGGCTGGGACAGGATGGCTCCTAAACCCCTATCTGATGCATCTGTTTGTAAAACAAAAGTGGAGTCAAAGTTCGGACATGCAAGTACAGGATTGTGGCACAGGGAGTCCTTCAGGAAGCGGAAGCTCTGTTCGTGTCTCTCTGTCCACTGTATCTTGCTACTGGAGTGTGCCTTGGTGAGGAGGTCTGTGAGTGGACTGGCTGCCTCAGAAAAAGCTGGGATAAACCTTCGATAGTATCCGACCAACCCGAGGAAGGAACGTATGTCCTTCCGGGAGGTGGGGTACGCGGGTGATGGCCTCTATCTTGCTTACTTGGGGTCGGATCTGCCCACCCCGGATGTCATATCCTAGGTACTCGATATGGTCAGCTCCTAGGGTCGTTTTTTTGGGATTCATTGTAAGACCTGCGTTTTGCAATGTTTTCAGGACGTTTTCTAGGTGTTGTAGATGGGTCTCCCAATCGGGGCTGTGGATAACGATATCGTCCAGATAGGCCATGGCGTATGACCGGTGGGAAGAGAGGACCGAGTCCATGAGTCTCTGGAAAGTGGCGGGGGCCCCATGGAGACCGAAGGGCAACACCTTGAAGTGAAACAAGCCAAGGGGCGTGGAAAATGCGGTTTTGTCTCTGATGCCCGGATTCAGCGGTATTTGCCAATACCCCTTTGTGAGGTCGATAGTGGACAGAATCCTGGCGTTCCCGAGCCTCTCGATGAGTTCGTCCACCCTGGGCATAGGGTATGCGTCGAACTTAGACACCGCATTGAGTCTGCGGAAGTCGATGCAGAAACGTATGCTCCCATCGGGTTTAGGGACTAACACAATCGGAGAAGACCAGGCGCTATGTGAGGGTTCGATTATGTCCGCCTCCAACATCGCTTTAATCTCCTGTTCTACGGCCCCTCTCCGGGCGGCCGGGATGCGATAGGGCCGTTGTTTGATCGGCGGGGAGGTGGTGATTATGTCATGCTCAACTAGGGATGTCCTTCCGGGAACACCGGACAGGACGGACGGGTATGACGCGCACAGGGCCCTCAATTGGCTTTTTTCTTCTGCTGTGGTTTGGGGTCCCCAGTTAGGTTGGGGCTGTTCTGTGGTCTTCTGGGGGTTTAGTGTTACGGAAAGGGGTTTGTTCGGGGTAACATGGAGTATAGGGGCAGTCGCACAACCGGATGCCGGGACTGGTCCCTCCCACGCCTTCAGTAGATTGACGTGGTATATTTGGCTCGTCTTGTTTCTGTGGGGAACGGCCACCCTGTAGGTAACGGGGGTTACTCTACTGAGGATAGGATAGGGGCCTTGCCAGGTGGCTAGCATTTTCTTTTCGGTGGTCGGCAATAAGATCAGTACAGGATCTCCCACCGCAAATTCCCTCAGTTTGGTGTTTCTGTCGTACCATCGTTTTTGTTGATTCTGGGACCTTTCCATGTTCTTGTGTACCTCGTCCCATAATAAGGATAGTGTATCCCTAAGGGACGCGCTGTACTGTAACAGAGGTTTTGCTTTGTCCTCTTCCTCCGTCCACTGTTCATACGTCATGTCCAGGAGGGTACGGGGTCTCCTTCCGAACAACAGCTCAAACGGTGAGAACCCCGTAGACTTCTGTTCATGGGATCGTATTGCAAAAAGGACCAGGGGTAGCTGTCGGTCCCAATCCCTCCCCGCTCTGTCGATGCACTTTCTTAACATTGTTTTAATGGTTTTGTTATACCTTTCCACAAGACCATCCGTCTGTGGATGGTATACCGCTGTCCTAATCTGTTTGATACCTAACAGATCGCACACCTGTCTCATCAACCGAGACATAAAGGGGGTACCCTGGTCAGTAAGGAGTTCGTGGGGGAAGCCGACCCGAGAGAACAGAGTGACCATGGCTTGGGCTACTGTTTTTGTGGTAGTGGTCGTTAAGGGGAACGCTTCCGGGTATCGGGTGGCATAGTCCACAAAGACAAGAATGAACCGGTGGCCTCTGGCAGAGGGTATCAGGGGACCTACTAGGTCCATCCCTACTCTTCTAAACGGGACATCGATAACCGGAAGGGGTTGGAGTGGGGCTCGGGGTAACACGGGTTTATTAACCAGCTGGCATCGCACACAAGAGGCACAAAACCTGGCCACTTCCTGATACACGCCCGGCCAATAGAACTTCTCTAATAGATATTTGAGGGTGTTTTCCTTCCCATAGTGGCCTCCCCGGTTTGGCTATGGGCCAGAGACAGCACTTGTCCGCGAAATGTCGTAGGGACCAGTAGCTGTACCTTCCCATGGTTGTTCTCAAGTGTATGTCGGTACAGAAGGCCTTTTTTGACAGAAAAATAGGGACCTACCTTTCCTGGTTGTTCCTCTTGGGCTTGGGTCCAGGCATGCTGCAGGGTAGAGTCGTCCCTCTGGGCCTGATGGAAGTTCTGGGCTGGCTCTTGAGGTGTCTCTGGGGAGAGAAGGACAGGTACGGGTAGCCTACTTCTAGATTGGCTGTATAGTGCTCTTTCCTCCCTCTTTTCCTTCCTGGTTTGTACTCTTTTGGTAGCGGGAGCCCTTATGTCGGTGTTGGAATAGGGTGCGCTTTCTAGCCACCCCACCAGGGAGGTAGGGGAACTCAGGGAGTGGAGGTACTCATGGAACCTAGGTAAGTCGGTTCCTAGGAGCGCTAACTCGGGTAACGTGGGGACAACCCCTACCTTCCTCAACTGGGGTTCCCCATTGACCTCCAATATCACTTCGGCCAAGGGGTATAGCCTCTTTTCCCCGTGTACACAGGTGACCTGAACAAACTCTCCCTTCACTAACATGGAGTCCGGGACAAGCTCCTTGGAGACGACGGTGTAGTGGCAGCCCGTGTCCAGGAGGGCTGTTACTGCCTTCCCGTTTACATACGCCTTTATCTTATATCTGAGGGGTTTGTCTCCTGTGATCAGTACTCGCCCACGTGACAATCCCACCTCCATGGGTTCTGGGCCTGGGTGGCGTGTTGGGCAGTGTCGGGCTATGTGTCCCCATTCGGCACAATGAAAGCATTGAGGTCCCAGTGTCGGGGTTGTGAAAGGGGGTCTTAAGGGGGTCTTTGGTAAAAAGGGACCCTTAGGTTCTGTCTGGGTGTTGGGGTTTCTGGCTAGGGGTTTCGGGGTCGAGACGGAGGGCCGATGGGTTGGGGTTTTGAACTCCGGAGAGCGATGGTATGCACATGCCAAATCAACCGTCAATGTCACGGATAGGTTAGGGTGCTGTTTGACCCAGGCTCGGGTGTTATATGGGAGGGCGTCGAGGTATTGCTCCAGGTATATTTTCTCGGTTATGTCATCCGGGGTGGCTATAGAGGGTTGCAGCCACCGGTTTCCGAGATCCCGGATGCGGAAATACAACGCTCAGGGATTGTCCCCCAGGCTCCATCTCTCTTTCCTAAACCGGCCACGATAATATTCTTGATCGCACCCCAGCCGTTCTAGGATGGCTTTCTTAACATCGGGGTAGCTGGTTGTCCCTGCTGGATTGGCGGCCTGGTAGGCGGCTTGCAATTCCCCTGAAAGCAGGGGAGCAATATATTGGCCCCATCTTTCTGGGGGCCAAGAGGCGGTCGTGGCTACTCGCTCGAAATTAACAAAGAAATAGTCCGGATCGTCCCCGCTTTGAAACTTTTGTAGGACTGTCCCCGGTACATTGGGATGTACCCTAGCGCTAGAGATAGCGTCCGTCAGCCGTAGGATTGCCGTGTCCTGTACCTGCTGGTTACTAGTCAGGAGGGTGGCCTGGTCTTTCAGTGCTGTGTGCAGTTCCTCTCTGTCGTGTTTCGCCTGTTTGGTCTGTTGTTCAATAACCAACTGCAGGTGTCGCTGCCCCTCAGCTAGTTGAGTGATAATGGCCTCCATGGTCACGGGTTGGGTCATTGTGTCAGGACCGGAATCCCACTTCTGACACCACTGTGATGGTCTCCCCCCCTCGTTGGGACACCCGTCCACTCGCCCCTATGTGGTTCAGATACGAAGCAGGAACGTGGACTTAGATGCAAGGTGGTTTATTTAGTCAGTAAGGATCTATGTTCACACAAAATAGGTGCTCCAAGTAAGTGCTTTCAGTCCTCCTCCGTCCGATAATGACTCGGTTGCTGGGGTGGGGAAAGGGGTCCTCCTTCTTCCTCGAAGGTCTCGGGCAGTCCCGTCCGTGTTGCCACTCTCGGGATACAGGCAGGGCGATAAAGAAAGGAAAGAAAAGGAAATCTTTAAGGGGACCGTCCTGTTGCACTATAAACACAAAGGGGAAGGGTTGTGCACCACCACCAGTGTCCCTACGTGTGAGGTGCCTAAGTGAGGGGTAGTCAGGGTGCCGAACTCGGTGTGGCCCTCAGCCCTGCCCACCACCCCTTCAAGGTAAATGGATGCGCCGCAGCCACTTGCCTGGATCCACGACCCTCCAGGGCCGTGGCGTGGTGAGAACCGGCCTCCTTCTCTCTCTCCGGAGGGTCGGTCTCGCTCGCGGTCAGTGGGGAGTTGGTCCTCGGGTTCTGCGGGCCGTCCGCCCTGCGGTCGCTGCTCAGGCCGTCCTCCGCTGCTTCTTCGTCTTCTCCCGTCGTGCTGCACGTCTCTCGATTCCTTTCCTCCGTCCACATTTGTCCGCCTTCCTCCTCGTCCGCCCTGCTTTCCTCCCCTTTTCTCAGCCCGAGGGGTGTGTTCTCGGAGCACCGAGGCGACGAGACTAGACCGTCGCCGCCACTTCCGGTTGGGGTGTTCCCGGCGGCCATCTTGGAATGTCCGGAGCTCCCCACGTCACCGAGGGATGGGGGCTCGGCGAACCCATCACAAGCCCCCAGTATATTATTTAATTCTTGCACCACAATATTCCAAAATGTTTGAATCCTGGCACATTCCCAGAGGATGTGTATGAAAGTACCGCGCTCTGTGTGGCATCTAAGGCAATCCGGGTTATCTGCCCTACCCATAGCGTGCAGTCTCGCTCTATCGAAATAGGTCCTATGCAGGATTTTGTATTGTATGAGCCGTAATCGTAACTTGATCGCCACCTCACGTGGGTGCATAAGAGCGGCCTCCCAGTCAAGGTCCTCTAACGGCCCAGCAGTGTGTTCCCATTTAGTTCTGAGTGGGCCGAGGTTGTCAGAGATATTGTTAATTTGTGTCTTATATGTTAATGAGATAGCTTGACTCGGGATCTCCTCCTGGAGGAGTCTACCTTCTAGGGGGGCATATTCCGGCAGCATCCCCGCGTCCAGTCCTTCAGCTCGCCAGGCATGTTGCAGCCGAAGGTAAGCATAGGACTGGGTCCGATGAAGTTGATATGTAGCTTGGAACGAGGCGAACGGGGCCAATGTGCCTCTTTCCATAACATCTCCCACCTTGGAGATTCCTATTAAATCCCATTGCCTAAAACCTCTCAGTTTTCCAATTTCCTTCAATCTAGTTCCCTCCCATAGAGGAGTTTCCTTTGTGGGTTTCTTATCCCATTTCATTTGCTTCTCAGCCTGTTTCCACGCCTCTACTGTTCGTTGGGTAGCCGGGAGGATCCGGCTACATCCTTTACCACCATAGAGATAGTGTAAATGTGTGCGGTCTCTGAATTGCAGTCGCTCTAACATATAAGTTGGGTGATCTCGTGGTGCGTGAATCCATTCATTAATTATAATGAGGTGTGCCGCCCTATAGTAAGCCCTGATATCCGGTAGGGCCAAACCACCATTA
The DNA here is from genome assembly GCA_963921515.1 of Calotriton arnoldi. NCBI lineage: Eukaryota > Metazoa > Chordata > Amphibia > Caudata > Salamandridae > Calotriton > Calotriton arnoldi. Next base: position 670,885 of record CAWUFW010008155.1, read on the forward strand.
TACGGGTTGCGTGGTAGTGTTTGTAGCGCTATACGCGGTTGAGCCCCATCCCACAAAAGTAAGCAAAGTTCACTATTAAGGGTTGAAAATACAGTCTCAGGTATTTTTGCAAAATGTATAGCAGCTGTGGAAGGGTGATCATTTTGTACAGAGCTGCACGGCCCATAATTGTTAGAGGGAGCTTCCTCCACCGCTTGACATCGTTTTGAAAGTTGACAAGAATACGCAGGACATTGTGCTCCAAATTAGCCGCAATGTTAGTAGTGATATATAGCCCAAGGTATGTAAACTCGTCCAGGTATAGCCTTAGGCCGCTCGGGTAGGACTGGGGTTCCACCACCCCTGCCACTGGGTATAAGGTGGATTTAGTCCAGTTAATCCTATACCCCGCATGTTGGCCATATTCCTAAAAAATTTGCAAGAGTTTGGGAAGTGTCTCAATCGGGTCCGTCACGTATAGTAAAATATCATCAGCATATAACGATATGCGTTCGGCCTCTAGGTGACGAGAATCATCTATAAAACCGCCCAATCCTTGGCTGGATCGAACTATACAGGCCAGGGGTTCCAGTATGAGTGCAAATAGTAAGGGAGATAGAGGACAGCCCTGCCTAGTACCCCGCTGAATTGACCAACTCGATGACATTGTCCTATTGACTCGAACTCTGGCCTCAGGCGCGTTATAGAGGAGTGCCACCCATTCCCTAAACGTAGGACCAAATCCAAATTTTTCTAGAGCACAGCTCATAAAGGGCAAATGAATGGTGTCGAATGCCTTCTCAGCATCGAGGGAGAGGAGCAGGTGTGGGGCATCTCAGCCCTGTATCGTGTCTATCCAGTTAGCCAGACGTCGTAGGTTGAATCGGGTAGCTCGCTTTGACATAAAACCGGACTGGTCTCTATGGATCAGGGGAGCAATGGCTGTCAAGAGGCGCATCGCGAGGATAGTGGCCAGGATCTTAGTTTCAATGTTGAGCAATGATATGGGCCGATAAGACCCACATTCTTCTGGTGGCTTCCCTATTTTATGGATTACCACTACAGTGGCCATCCAGAGATCCTGAGAGAGGCACCCTTGCTCTTTTGATGCCTGATACATCTGCAGCAAATGTGGGGCCAGTAGGCCACTATTTAATTTAAAAAACTCCCCCAGGAGTCCATTTGGACCAGGGGTTTTCCCCGACTTTTGATGGCTAATGGCCTCCGTCACTTCTCCTAGGGCTAAGTCTTCCTCCAGCCTATCCCTATCCTCTTGGGACAGTGCGGGCAACGGAGTCGTGTCCAAGTATTGAGTGATTTGCTCTATGCTCGTCTGTGTTTTAGCTGTATAAAGGTCTTTATAGAATCGGGCAAAGGCCCCCGCTATGTCTGCTGGTGTGTTATATGTGTGTTGGTGTTCCCGGATAGAGAGTACCCATCTCGCCTCCATTTCCTTCCTGCTCTACCACACAAGTAATTTTCCCGCCCTGTCCCCTGTTTCGTATAGGCGATGCTGGGCTGCCAGTTGCTGAGATCGGACCTCACTGGTCGCTAGTGCCTGATACTCTTTCCTGGTTATTTCAAGTTGACACAATGTATGGCTATCTGGCGTAGCGGTAGCCTTAGTTTCTAGGTGCAGTAGGGTGCCCTCTAGGGCCTCCAATTCTTGAGCTTCCCGTTTCTTTTTATGGGCAACAATATTCTGTGCCCTGTCCCTGAGTACTGCCTTATAGGCCTCCCACAAAGTGACCGCCGATTGTACGGAGCCAGCGTTTTCTTTAAAGTACAGCTCGGATTCCACCCTGAGCTCTTCCGCAACCCGTTTATCCCTCAAGACCCAAGAGCTCAGCCTCCAGTTCGCCACCTGGTTGCCACTCCTCCCTCCCACCGTCAACAGGAGTGGTGAGTGATCAGAAATGCCCCTGGCAAGGTATTCTATTGTCTCCACCTTTGTGACCTCTCCTGCCGGAGCAAAGAGGTAGTCTAATCTCGAGAACACCCTATGAGCCCCTGAGAAGTAGGAGTAAGCCTGTCGCATTGGATGATGTCGGTGCCACAGATCGGTCAGTCCCAGGCTATTTTGAAACTGCGCCAATGCCGTAGGCCCTGGGGTCCAGCGCGTGCTTGTGTTCGATCTTCCGAGGGTTCGATTATGTCGTTAAAATACCCCCCTTAAAATGTGTGTGGTGGGGCCGGATTGTAACAGGAGCCCTGTGAGTTTATCCAATGTGCGTTGTTGCAAGCGTGGTGGAGCGTAGACACTCGCTAGGAAAAACTGCTTATGTTTCCAACTGCCCTGCACTGCTACATAGGTCCCATCTGGGTCCACCCATTGTTGAGTGACACGGAATGGAGGAGACTTTCTAATAAGAATCGCCACCCCTCTCGAACTCTTCGTGAAGCCCGCATGCGCCAGGGTAGTGTAGTGTCCCCTACCCAGGAAAGAACAGCTAGATCCCAGCAGGTGCGTCTCCTGTAGGAAGACGATGTCAGGTTTAAGTCGTTTAATAAGTGGATCGTTAGAGGGAGCTTCCTCCACCGCTTGACATCGTCTTGAAAGTTGACAAGAATACGCAGGACATTGTGCTCCAAATTAGCCGCAATGTTAGTAGTGATATATAGCCCAGGTATGTAAACCCGTCCAGGTTTAGCCTTTGGCCGCTCGGGTAGGTCTGGGGTTCCACCACCCCTGCCAAGGTGGATTTAGTTTAGTTAATCCTATACCCCGCATGTTGGCCATATTCCTCAAAAATCTGCAAGAATTTGAGAAGTGTCTCAATCGGGTCCGTCACGTATAGTAAAATATCATCAGCATATAACGATATGCGTTCGGCCTCTAGGTGACGAGACTCATCTATAAAACCGCCCAATCCTTGGCTGGATCGAACTATACAGGCCAGAGGTTCTCAATGGCCTTTAACATATAGTCCAACGTTACTGTATCAAATGCTTGGCGTAGATCAAGTGCGACACATCCTGCATTTGTATACTCTATTGGGGTGGCGTCCATTACGTGGTATAGTTTCCTGAAGTTGAGTGACGTGCTGCGTGCTGGCACAAAACCGCACTGGTCTATGTTGTTCAGGTACGGGAGTAGCCGGCGTGCCAAAATTTTACTCAGTATCTTGTATGCTGTGGCTAGGAGTGATAGTGGGCGGTACCCTGTGATATCTGTTGCGACTCGCCCCCGCTTGGGGAGTGAAACCACCAGCGCCTGCATGGTGGTGTGGGGCAGATGGCCTTCTTCTAGCGCCTTTTTGTATAACTGCCCCAGCTGAGAGACTAGTGCCTCGGAAAACGTGTCACAGAACTCAATTGGTAAGCCATCAACGCCTGGTGCCTTGCTGCGCTGTAGTTCTCTTATGGCCGCTTTGATTTCTGTTTTCGTGAGAGGGCCTGCCAACTCTTCTTGGGCTTCTCCGCTAAGTTGGGGGTATGTCAGACCATCTAAGAAGGCATCTATGGGCTTGTTTGTCGTGTGTGGGGGTGCGCTGTATAGGGCTTCGTAATAAGCGCAAAAGACTTCATTAATTCCTTGTTGGGTGCGTGTAGTTACCCCGCCCGTGGTGATTATTTCATGTATAGCGACGTGTGGTGGTGCATCCTTTAATATCTTTGCAAGGATTTGTCTGCCTCCGTGTGTTTGATCTGGGTGTATGACCTGTAGTCTATCTCTCTAAGACTCTCTAGTAATTCAGCATGTTGTATACGTGCTTCCTGCTATGGCGGTGCTTTTGTTGGGTCCCTTGCTGCTTCCTGCTCTAGTGCATTCATGCTATTTTCTAGTGTTTTTAGGCTATTGTGTATCTCCTGTCTTGCCCCCGCAACCGTGCTAATTGCTGTGCCTCTTATGACCGTTTTAAATGCATCCCATTCCACCAGTTTCGAGGAAGCAGTATTCGCGTTTTCGGCAAAATAATTGGTAATGGCGACTGATAGAGTACTGCAGAAAACGGTATCTTCCAGCAGTTGGGGCCAAAATTTCCAGGTAGGGACCGGGGTGGGAATTCTACCCCATGTAATAGATATTTCTAATGGGTTGTGATCTGAAAAGGTCTTCCCTAAATAAGTGGCATGTGTCACTTGTGTAGTGATGGGGAGGGAGCATAATATTCTGTCGATTCGCTTGTGCAATTGATGGGTATAGGAGAAAAATGAGTATTCTTTACTAGTCGGGTTCTTTATACGCCATGCATCCCCTAGCGCCCAGCCTTCTGCCCATCTACACAGCGCCTCCGCTTGTTTAATAGCTCCTGCACCTCTGAGTGGGGGGTGTGAACGATCCATTCGGACATCCATGACTGCATTGCAGTCTCCGCCTATAATCCATGAGTGCTCAACCCACTCTGCAAGTATTGTGTTCAGGCTTGTGAAAAATTTATCCTGCTCAAAGTTCGGGGCATATATACTGCTGATTACTATATGTGCGTCGTCTTGCATGCCATGCAGTAATATATATCTACACTGGGATCTATGCGTTGTGCCAGTATCTCAAACGGGACCCCATGCCTGATCCAGATCGTCCCCCCCCCCCTTGCAAAGGCTGAGTATGATGTGGAAAAAACATGCCCCTTCCATTTCTTTCGTAGTTTCACGGCTTCAGAATCCGTGAGGTAGGATTCCTGTAACAGCACTATCTGTGCCTTCCGTCTATTTAGTTGTGCGTGTATTCTGTGGCGCTTATGCACTGAGCCCAACCCTCGCACGTTCCAGGTTACAATTTTATATGAGCCCTGCATATATTAGGGATGATGTGTTTATATTGTGTGCATATTTTAGGTGCCGAGACTGGTAGTGTGAGACAAGTGAAACAGTGTAAGCCAGAGTCCCGTAACTCCCCTTTAACCTTGAAAACTAGGTCCAGCCTCTTAACTGTGCTGGTCCAAACCATAAACAGAACTGTGTTAACAGTTATACAATTGTATGTTGCTTGCGCTAGAAGGGGGGGGGGTGTCACTTATGCCTAGCGTGTTGGTTTCAGGCGACATGTGGGCTCTACAGTGTCCGGACCATTTACTTGCTTTAATACTTTACCCCTGCAGCTAGGTAAGGATACTTGCACCGTATGCAGCAGGTAACGCTTTCATTGCTGCATACATTCTTCAGGCAGTTCTAGGCCTCTCAGTCTAACGCATCGTTAGCCTAGGAAATCGTCTGCCGTTTGAGGCGTTACTGTGGGAAACAAAGCAATACTGTTCTCAGAGTCTGAATGTGCAGTGTTATCTTCTGATGAGTCAGATACTGCCTGAGGGTCACCTTCACTGAATGTAGTTGCTGTTGCCAATGCCTCTTCTCTGCTCCTCCGGGCTTGTTCCAATGTTGGGCTGTTAACCTGCGGTTTGTGAGTGAGTTTCGTATTGCGTTGCGATCGTCTTCCCGCCGTTCTCCTGGGGCTTTGCAGCATACTTTGCGATGAAGCACCAGATGTCGTGGGAGGGTACATGACCTCCAGCCATTCTTCTGCTTCTTCTGGGCTTTCAAAGAAATTGGTTTTTTGCCCCTGGATAATCTTCAGGCGGGCAGGGAATAAAAGTGCATACTTAAGATCCAGAGCTCTGAGCTTTTTCTTAACTGGTTGGTATGAGGACCTACGCCGTTGGACTAGGATTGTATAGTCGGGGTATAACGATATTCGTTGATTCTCGTATTGTATCAGAGATTTTTCCCTCGCCTTTTGTAGTAGGAGGTCCCAATCACGGAAATTGAGAATCCGTGCTATCAGGGGCCGCGGTGGAGCTCCAGCAGTCGGTCTGCCTGTAGGGCTTCTGTGTGCTCTTTCTACACATAAGAAATCTGACAGGCCCTCCATGGCTACGTAGTCGCGAAACCACTGTTCAACAAATCTGGTGGCGTTAGGGCCCTCACTGCGCTCCGGGAGCCCAATAATACGAACATTATTTCTCCTCGTTCTCCCTTCCGCCTCTTCTGCTCTGTCTTGCAGGCCCGCCACCTGTTTTTGAAGTTGCTGTATTTGTGCTGCTTGCTCCATTTGTTGCGGCTGCATTTCAGTTACTGCTGCTTTGTTTGCCTGCACCGTTGCTGCCAACTTGGCATGGTCCGCTTTTAGGAGAGTGAGTCCCATAGTTAACGTGCCTATTTGTTGCTCTATGGCCTTACGAGATTCTCTGACCTCCTGAAGTATTAAGTCCAGTTTGTCTGGGGTTGTCTCCATGTGTGTGGGTGGGATGCAGCTCAGCGAAAGGGGTTGGGTGGGCTGCTCTGCTTCCTCTGTTTGTTGCGTGCTGGGATTGGACGCATCCGGTGCCTTCCCTTTAGGACGCCCCATGGTGTCTAGTGAATGCCCGCAACTGCGGGTTGTGTCCTTCACCAACGGGTGTACAAATCGAATTTAGCGCATTTCGAGCTGTAGACCCCTCCGCCTCTGCTGCACAGTGAGGTTTCTTGGTGACTCCACCTACGTTACCCCTCACCACGCCGCAGCCACTTCTTGCAGAGGCAGTGGGCTTTAGTCGTTAGCGCTTGGCCTTTGTGCTGTTCTTGCAGCTCAGCTCTTGCCCAATTGTTGCCTCTTGTAGGGACTGAGCTTCAACCTGGGTCCTCGCAGCCTCACCCCTCTCACTCTCCTGCCACACCGGGGCCTGCAAAGGGTTGTTGACCTGGAGGGTTTGGTGCACAGTTTTGTGTGGTTAATCTTGTGCTTCAGTTACAGTCACTAGGGGTTGCTTTGGGTTACTCCGTGCCAGCTTCCAAAGCGTTGGGCAGCCGCCTTACTCTGAGCTATTCAGGGAGCTGCGCCAGGGCCCGGGAGCCGCGCGCCTTGATCCTGCTCACTATCTCCAACAAATCAAGGGAGGACTGAGGGCCCTGTCTTTCTGCTAAGTGCTCTGCGCTGCGGTATCGCTTGTATCATCCTCACCTGGGCAGGTCGCCACTTGTTAGTCACCTCATTGGTTCCGGGCTGCTGTTGAAGGCTCCGCCGGCCCTGGATGCAGATGCGGCAGGCCGTTTCACCCACTTCTTGAGGCTCGATGCGCTGGGTAGCCCCTCCTTTACCCTGCTCACTCCTATCGGGCCCTGTGTCCTTAATGTTATTGTTGGCAACCCCTGCCTGGGCACCGGGATCGGTTCCCTGTCTGAGTCCTTACCTGTGTCAGCAACCGCGTTTGTGCAGGGTTCAGCACGCCGCCCACGTGGGCCGCTCGGCGCTCACCTCAGGCTGCGGCTCGCTGCTCCGCTCCAACACAACGCCGGCTGCACAGAGCTCACGGCCGCAGTGCGCCTTGGATCCGCCTGCTGTCCGCGTCCTTAGTGCCTCCCAGGAGGTCCCAGTGGGCCGGGGACCACCGGATGTTGCCGCCGGCGAGGCAGGATGACACGCAGAGGTTGGCGCCCGTCTCCGCTATTAGGCCGCAGTCTAGGCCCCAGTCCGCATCCGGGTCTCCGGCCTCGTCTGCCGCTCTCCCCCTCGGCCCCGACTCGGGTGCCAGGTGGGGGGGAGGGATTCGAGCAGTATTCGCCTGTGATCTAACCTCCGCATCCCGTTCAAGGAGGTCACGACTGTCGCACCTCAGCAGGCACTCCACCGCTTGAATCCGCAGGCCGTCCCCTGCATAGGCCTCGCCGCTGGATCCAGGCTCCAGTGAGTCGTTCACTATCTTTAAATCAAGCCAGCCTGTGTTTCCGGTTACTGCTGCCCACTGTAGTGCGTTGCTGGCTGCGATGAGCCCCAGCCGCTGGTGATTTAGCACGATCTAGTGGTCCGGGCCCGGAGCTCAACTAAACTGCGTCCGCCATGTTTGCCGGTTAGCCACGCCCCCGATCTTGGGGAGTCTTAAACTTAAAATTAAGTAAGATACTTAATGAATGAATGAATGAATTTAATAATATTTATATAGCACAATAGCTGCACATCAAAGGGATCTTATGGAAGTTAGACACCGTCCAGTCATGTTAGGCAGAGTGACATAAGTAAGTATTCTGCTGTGTTTTTAATACTTGATTCAGAACAAATGGCTCTAAGAGAAAGAGGCAGTTTATTCCAGAGTCTGGGAGCAAGGAATGAGAAAGAACGTCCTCCTTTTCTGAATGTACAAACCTTAGGGACTTTTGCCATGAGCGTGTTTGAAGATCAAAGTGATTTGTTTGGATGATAATGGGTGAGTCCATCCCTTAGATATTCAGGGACTATCTTGTAGAATTCTCTATATGTCAGCATCAGGCACTTGAAAAGGATTTGTTTTTGTACTGGCAAACAATGCAACTTCTTTATATGAGGAGTAATTAATTGCGGGCGTGGAGTATTAAGTCACCTGGCTGCCGCATTTTGTGCCGCCTGAAGCTGACGAACCAGGCCAAAAGGCAGGCCTAAGTATAAAGCATTGGCATAATCCAGCCTAGCCTTGGTCAATAGTCTTGTGGATAAGTCTGGGACAATTTTCAAGATTTTCTTCAGCGACAATAAGAGTGCAAAGCATGTAGCAGTCAATGTCACTACTTGTGGCCGAAAAGACCAGTCTTTATCCAATTTGATTCTTACGTTCCTTCCAGTGGTAGTTGGGATAGGCTACCCAGTTCTTCTGAAGGCATTCAGTTCCTGCTCTTAGGCCTGTGTAGTTCAGTCAATAAGGGTAGGTCCCCAGATATTGCCCACGATCCCTTAGATCACACTTTTACCCAGATCAAGAGAGACAAGAGCAGGAAAAGGAGATGGAAAGAGGAAGGGAAAGATAGCAAAATAGTGACAAAGGAAGTAAGCAGAGATTAAAAAGATCACACCAGTGCGAGTTAAAAAGACAGAATAGGGTGGTGGAAGAAAGGGGTAAGAATGGAGTCAAGAGTAAGCAACCTTGGTATTCAAAAACCATGACTTTTAGCAGTGCTGGCTGGTCTACTAATGACAATTTTGGGCCTCTGCATGTATTGTTCTACAAATTAAGCGCTAGATAGACCTGACCTGTGGCTCACATTTCCCGTCTTCCATCAGCATTTCAGGAGTAAAGGCCAGACTTTTCTACGTCTGTTACAGTCCTACCAATCTTTTACAGTGCTTCTGAGGCAGCAGCTCTTCAATTACATCTCTGGCCATTTCACATCTGAGGCCATAAATTTAGACAAACTCTGTCCTTTAAGGTCCGATTTGAATTCTCTTTAAAGTGTCCTCTCGCATCAACCAGCATATGAAGCACTCGCCACCGTTGCTTCTCACTGAAATCTTCAGGAGTAGACCAGAGGCTGACTAACACACTTACCCAATTCTTGTTTCCAAGATCTAAACGTCTAGGGCTACCTTCCTCAGAACAAAAAATAAAAGATGAAGTCACAGGTTTTCTTTTACAATACATGTGTAATTCATTAACACCTCGACTCTTTTCCAGGCAGGTAATCATGACTTCACTGCTTTTCTAGATGAAAGAAATTATTCATTAGATTCTGGTCTCCTCCACAACATAAAGACAAGCCGCGTGCTCTTCTGGAACACAAAGAGCGATCTTGAAATTATGGACTTTTCTAGAGCATAGACAGCCATGCTGTTTGGCCCTGAGCTCTTGTAGAGGAACCGGACAATTCATAATCTCATTTTTAACTTAAAGGCAAGTCGTGAAATTGCGGTCTATTCTAGAGCACACACAGATAAGTCATTTGGTCTAGGATTCATCTAGAAGACGCAGACAAGTCACGGACTCTTGAAACACAAAGACAAGTCGTGAAATTGTGGGCTCTTCTAGAAAACACAGTCAGATCTTTGTGTCCTTGGACTCTCAGGGCACAAGAAGCCGTAGAACCTTCTAATCTAGACCGTGTATGCAAATGTCTTTTGTTGGGACTTGATTATCGCCTTTCCTTTCTTTTGTGCATTTCTTTCCTACTGCTCAGCCAGGATGAGTATTGGAATGTGTGGTGATGTCATGGAATGCTTGGATGCCTGGGTTATGATTGAGAGTCAGTTGGGAGGCTGCTCCTGGTGGGGCTATCTATCATCTTACTTACCATCTCATCTACCTTCTACTTTACTTGTAACTGGATTAATAAACTACATTCTTGGAACTTACTACCTGGCTACATCTGGACTTCTTTTGGGTGGTGTGTTCATGTGTTCAAAGCATTTACTGCATCTTCTTAATTTTAATGCTTTTATTACTTCAGGTTTGTTCTACCTGTTAATCTATGTTTTATTGCATTTAGGGCATTTTAATGTTATGTCTATGCTTGATGATGTTAATATTTTAGTAACTCGTGTTACCTTTTAATTTTGCTGTATTCTCTATTTGTTGAATTTACATCTTCGCATTTCTGTCTTTTGTTGGTGTAAAGAAAGGGGATATGTTGTGACTTGATTATCGCCTCTCCTTTCTTTTGTGCATTTCTTCCCTACTGCTCAGCCAGGATGAGTGTTGGAATGTGTGGTGATGTCATGGAATGCTTGGTTGCCTGGGTTATGATTGAGAGTCAGTTGGTGTATGCAGGCTGAGCAGCAGGGTGGCTGCTCCTGGTGGGGCTATCTATCATCTTACTTACCATCTACCTTCTACTTTACTTGTAACTGGATTAATAAACTACATTCTTGGAACTTACTACCTGGCTACCTCTGGACTTCTTTTACCTACGACACCTTTTCTATAAAATAAGACCTGCTCTTAAAATGAAGTCACGCTAAATTCTGTGCTCAGTGATACTTTGTCAAAGTTCAAAACCCAACTGTATTTACAAGCTGTTTATGGGAAAATCTACGGGTTGAAGCTTTGCAACGGGAAAAATATGTTTTCATTATTTTATATTCCATGACACCAGTGGTGGTTTTGACTCGCTCAAATGAACATGGTTTTCTTTGGCCTTATTTTCTCGACCACATCTTGGTGTTTAGCCACTTTCAATCTAGTGGGATGGCCAAGTTCTTGGTATGGTGTCCCTAACTGAACATACTCGCCCACGCAATTCTACAAATGTTCCCATAGACTAAGTAAATGAGGCTGAGCCATTGCAGTTTCGAGCCCAGCACTTGTGTGTTTCAAATTAAAACATGTCAAGAACAGAACTACATTCTGATATCAGATTTAGTCATTCAAACAAAACATTTGAAATGCTTTATAGTCTGTGCCCATTTGAGCCCATTGGGACGAACCCTTTTGAGTGTTAAAAGTGTAAAATTAACATGCTGAAAGGAGGACTACCTGGAACTCTGCACATTTTGGCTGATTTGCCTAAAATTGAGTATTTGCATGATTTTTACACCTAAAAACGTATGATGCATTCATGCAGAGAATCCTCTGACAACTTCTTCAGTGATTGTTTACGTAGTGGAAAAGAAACACATAAAGCTAAAATGTGCTAATTTAGTAACCTTCATGATGAGAAAATGAGAATGACCCTTCGGAAGTGACCTTTGACACTAGGATCCCAAAACAATGGGCACATCTTTAGAATTGCGAAGTATGTAATTACTCGGGACATATGAAGGTGCCATGGGAGCCAAGTTTATCAAAATACTGGTCGAGCCGATACCACATCATATAAGCTCCATTGAAGTCCTGTGACCCCCTTCTCCCCCCACCCCTTCCCCGTGGGATGTCGTGACCCTTCGGACTGGTTGACACACCAGATATCTGAACCACGCTGTAAAGATACTCCAATCCAATAGTAGTTTGATAAGATTTATTAGAGACAAGCAGGTACATCCACACGTCAAGTAGCTCCTGGCTCAACTGACTCCACTAGGTTCTAGAATAACATAGAGATGCACAGTAATGGTTACCATGGAGTAAGTAACCATAGTAGCAGAGATACCACATCTCCTCTCTTTAAATGAAAATAATAAATAACATTGAATAAGAAATAAGAACAAAAGATGCACAAGAGTACAATTCAATTAACCAACTATAACTTAACCTAATAAAGTATTTGCAAAATATAAGAAAGGAAGAAAATTACAAAGTGAACCTCTATCCCCTTCCTTTGCAATTCATTTATCAAAATTACATCACATAACTCCTAAACTTCGCTGGTAAGCTTATTGCTCTACCAGCACGTGTTAATCTACTAGTGCTACTCGAAGGTTGAACAGAAGCATCAGGGATGACTCTTGCTGGCTGAGAACTGGAGGACTTATAATTAGTATTATATGAACTTATGACTTCATCCCACATCCAATTCATGGAGGAAACAGGTTTTACAAACTTTTTTCCAGAGCAAGAATCGCCACACAAAGCCATTCTGTTGTAATGCCAAACATTCCCATCGCTTAGCTTGGCAGATTTTGAGTAAGGAGAAATGACTTGCAGCGGTGCAGAATATTTGCTTTGTCCTTTTTTAACTTTAGAAGATAGTTTCACTTTGACCCAATCACCTGTTTTCAATCTAATGTCATTAGTGTTGTGTGTCTTATCAAAGTGGAATTTGCAGGTTTCATGCATCTTCCTTAAATTGGATCTAACTAGAGCAGGTGACCATTTGCTGCATACTTTCATTGTGTTCCAAGCCACATTATCCTTGGTAAAAGGTTCCCTGCCTCTTAAAATTCTGAAAGGGCTATAACCTGTGCCAGTAGCTGTGATCCTATAAGCCCAAAGTGTACTCATGAGTCCTTTTTCCCAATTTTTACCTGCTTTCATAGATGCTTGAACACTGCCCATAATAACTCTGTTGAACCTTTCAACGATTCCATTCCCAGCAGGATGATATACAGGTGTATTCTTTCTGCAAATGCCATTCCTGTCTAAAAAATTTACATATTTCCCAGATGTAAGTTGTGGCCCGTTGTCACTGAGAATTGTTTTGGGAATTCCCTCCCGCAAAAACAGACTTTCTAAAAAAATTGATGACTTGTTTAGTATCAAAGTTTTCAGTAATTTCAATTTCAGGCCATTTAGAATAATCATCGATAACAACCAGAATGTGTTTATGATTTCCTTCTTCATCATCAATTGGACCTAACCAGTCAATGCTGAGATTTTCCCACGGATGATCAGGAAGAACTCTGGTGCCAAGAGTGAGTCTAAGTACTCGCTGGGATTTATCTGCATCAGCACAAATGGAACAATGCTTAACAAAGTTTTCAATATCTCTGTCCATGCCTGGCCACCAATAGAACATTTTGATTCTGGACTTCAACTTTATGATGCCAAGATGACCTTCGTGATTTATTTCTAACACTTTTGGACGTAGTGTAGTGAGAACAATAATTCTTTCACCTCTACAGATGTAACCTGAGTTATCAATAGATAGTTCATCCTGGATCTCCCACATGGCCCTTAGATCTCCCTGTAGATCATTTTTACTTGACCAACCTTTGGTGATGAGACTTGAAGCTTTACACAGTGCTTCATCATGTGCATAACCAATGTCCCATTCCTCTTTAGTAATTGCACAAGTGTCATCAAATACAACAGCCACGTTGAAATCATCCCAATCTGGACATAAATCAGATTCATAAGGTAATGGGGATCTACTGAGGTAGTCCGCCACCTGATTTCTCTTCCCAGGTAAGTACTCAACATCATAGGTGAAGTCCAACAGCCTTAAATTCATCTTTGCAATCCTCGGGGTGGCTTTGAGTATTCCTTCTGAAGTTAATACTTTAAGCAACGGTTTATGGTCTGTACGGAGGGTAAGCCTGGTACCCCAAACAAATTGTCTAAATTTCTCCATCGACCATACAGTGGCTAGCATCTCTTTTTCTATCACTGAGTACTTTTCCTCAGCTGGAGGTAATGAACGAGAAGCAAATGCGATGGTTACTTCTTCACCATCATCATTTATTTGTGAAAGTACAGCTCCTAGACCCTTGCCGCTAGCATCGGTCGTGATGATGCTATGTGCTAGGTTGTCAAAGGCTTGAAGAGGAAAAGCAGAAGTGAGATCAGTCTTAATTTTCTTAAAATCACATTCAAGCTCATCATTCCAGACAAATTCTTGTTTGACTTTAAGCAATTGTCTTAAATTGTACGTTTTGGTGGCAAAATTCTTTACAAATTTGGAATAGAATTCCGCCAACCCAAGGAAGGATCGTACTTCATCTTTAGATTTGGGTGAAGACGCTTTTTCAATAGCATCAATTAAACATTTCTTCGGGGAGATACCATCACCACCTACTTCATGACCCAGATATGTTACAGACTTCATTCTAAATTTGCATTTTTAAGTTCAGCAGTTAACCCTTTTTCCGCCAATTTATTTAGTACTATTTTTAGTTTTTCATCATGTTCATTTATATTCCGACCCATGATAAAGATGTCGTCTTGGAAATAGGTTATGCCTTTTATACCTTTAAACAGTTTATGCAGTAATCTTTGAAATACAGCATCAGCCGAAGCAAGGCCGAACGGCATCCTTACAAAGCGGTAACATCCAAAGTGTGTAATAAATGCTGTTAAACTTCTGCTGATAGGCAGATGTTAAATCTACTGTTGAAAACCACTTGATGCCCTTAGTTTGTGCCAATAATTCATCTATTCTAGGTAGAGGAAATTTGTCAACTAGAATGTTCTTGTTGAGATCCCTCAAGTCGATGCATAAACGCAAACGGCCGTCAGGTTTGCGTGCCACGACTAAGGGAGCCAACCATTCCACACTTTCTACTGGCTCTATAATTCCTTTTTTTTCCCAATGCATCTAATTCTGTCATGATGCCTTCCCTAACGCTTAAAGGAATGTTCCTAGCTTTATGGAACTGCATTTTCTTTGAGAACTATCTTATGTGTAAATCCATTCAGTTTTCCTACATCTCCTGAAAAAACACTGGGAAATTGTTTGGTCATAACATCAATGAAACTCTTGTCCCCCTCTTCCAAAAGCATGACTTGGTCATCTAATTTAGGGTTTAAGATGATTCCTAGTTCACCTTGATCAATCCACCCTAATACAGAGGGTCCCTTTTCAGCAACATATAACTTGCCTTTAGCAGACCTGTCTTTAAACTTAAAGACTTCTTCAACATAACCTACCATGGGAATTTTTTCCCCAGTAAAAGTTACTGGTTGGATGTCAGGAGGTTTTAATTTCTGTTTGAGAACACGAGCAAATTTATTCTCCCATACAGAGCGTTGGACAATAGTGTAAGGCGAACCTGAATCAGGTACGATTTGTAAAGGTACTCCACCAATGCTTATTTCACAAATTGGTTTCTTCCTTCCTGGGGTGTTGATATTTAAAATAACATTCCCTGCATCATCTATGCCATCAATACATAATATTCTATCATCAGAAAATGAATCATTTTCAACAATTTCTTAATTTTTCTCTTCTATACAACCCACCACTTTCTTTTTACCTCTGTTTATTCTTCTTCTACAAACTTTTGAGAAGTGACCAACAATTCCACAAAAGGTGCATCTAGATTTAATTGCAGGACACCATTTCTCTGTGGCATTGTGGCCTTTATATCCACATCTGTAACACAGGACGCTTGTCATCTTGATCATTTCTATTGAAGTTAGCAGTTTTCTTGCTGACTTCTTTGTAGGAGTGATTGTCAAGTTTCCTCCCATCATTTTGCGGGGAGAGACTTTGGCAACCATATTGTTTTCTTCACTCTTTTTTAATGCAACTTGTGCACATCTTTTAGACATCTGACCCTTTTTAACAATAGCAATTATTTCGTTTAAGGGTGCATCACCGCACACCCATAATTTTTCTTGAAGAGCAGAATTATTTGAATGCATTACAAGTTGGTCTCTAATGAAACTATCATGTAGGTCACCAAATTGACAATTAATAGATAATTTTTTCAAAGAAGACACATAGTCTTCTACAGATTCTGACTTTTGTTGTTTCCTTTGAAAAAAATCATATCTACTAATTCCTACACATACAGTGGGTTGATAATAGGCATCAAGATCAGCTAGGGTATCTAAGAATACATTAGAGTTCTCACTTGCTCTTGTTTTGTTTTCCATTTGATAATAAATTCTAGAACCTTCAGGGCCTAAGCTGTGTAATAACATTTTCTTTTTCCTAGAAGGTGAAAAATCATCTTCGTTTTCCTCTTTTAAGGCTGAAATATAATTTAAGAAATATTCCTTCCAATCTAACCATTTCAACACTGGTTCACCAGGACGAGTGAGAAATGGTACAGGAGGAACTAAACCAGAACCCTGAGAAGCCATGTCAAAAATATCACAATGTAATAATTGCAGTAAATATTGTTGTAAAATACAATACAGTTGAAAGCTAAGAAAGAAAAATAAATGTCTGGAGTTAAATAAACAATGGTGTGCACATCACCGTAGAATTCCTTTCGGTCAATTGTAGATTCTTTAAAGTATAAAGAAATTAAATATGCGCACAATTATTTTGAGTGTGCATATCACAGTAGTGTTACTGTGTGAATTGCGTTGCTGTAAAGCGTTGCTGTAACGTAGTTTCCTTAAATCCAGCGTCCGAGATTAATGCCGGTAAACGTGTGAGTCGAAACTTGCATGTTGCTAGGTGACAACCAAGTTTCCAAAATGGTTGCCACGCAAGGTCACGTTGCGTGACCTCGCGTAATGACGTGCAGACGCTGTAAGGTACTGTCGTTCTATTGCCCACGTTGGTGTATACGTCACCGGAATGACGCGTAAGGCAAGTCGGAACGTTCAAGTGAGAAGAGATGCCCTCACGAGAGACTCACCGAACGTTCTCCGCTGCTCGAAAAATGCGGCCGAAGGACAACGGATAACGGCTGGCTACAAGTTGCAGGTAGTGTCCAACATACCCTGTAAAGTTGTAAACTCACACTGTAGCAGAAGTATTGGTGCCGTTTAAGTCCAATTCCTGTTTGTAGAAACGCTGGGAATTTCGTTGTAGAAATGCCAGGAAATTCTTCGTAGAGAGGTTTTTCTTTGTAAACAAGGCAATCCTTCTTTTGAAACTTCCGGCTTCTGAATGGATAACACTCCTGAACAAGGATACGTCAATAGTAATTGTTGAAGATGAGCAGTTTTTTACTCTGCTTGCTCTTAAAACTGCTCCGTTGTGTAAAAATCTTGGTATTCGAAGAATTCTAGTAGTAAGTTCTTCTGTGTGGTTTGGGTGGTTTAGTACCAGAAACAAATCTACCTTTCATTTGAATAGGAACGGGTTTAGTTTCTATCGAAAGCTGAGGTGCAACATCGCTAGCTACCTATCATGTATGCTTGTTTTATATATGTACAAAATATAATGTACCTCATCATATATACAAAAACATCTTCATGCCTAGCGTTTTTTTTGCTGCAAAGCAGCAGGATTGAGTGTAGACACGAAACATAAGACTACTTTAAAAAATAAAAGACGCATGCAAATCTGCCTGTTCAGTCACATAGAACAAAACAGGCAATGATGAATGCAAAGATTGCGTCAACAAGCTATGTGAACTCGTGGTATCATTCTTTGTAGACGAAGCTCATCAAATATCTTTCATGATGTATCATATAAATGCATGTATTTGTATTGTGATACAGTAAATATAGTATCGACTGTACATGTTTGCGCATGTGTGTTTGCCGTTCTTTTATATGTGTGAAATATAAAGATGGGAACAATGTAATATGAGTGCAGTCGAGGGCACCCAGGGTGAGTGAAAATGTTCATTTTACATAAAATACAGTTTTGACTTATTTCCTGTTGACTCGTGGTTTGGGGAACTTGAAATGTGCTATGATGGAGATGATTTCCCCCAAAACACATGGCTGGAATGCTGATGGCGCGTTTCGTGGGACACCCGCTACTTCTCAACGTGTTCTTGAAGGAGCATGGTGCCGATTGACTGAGCACATCAAGTAATTAAAGGTGTGTTGGTGCTGCCTCAAAATGGCCACTCCAGGCATGATCAAGTATTTTGCTCTATGTGAGACTAACGCATTTCATCTCTGCGTTTGCAACAACTTTCGATTCACAAAGGTAATTTACACTTTTGTTTAACTTTGCATCTTTTGGCTATTCACAAAATCTCTTTTGCGTTTGAAAGTTAATCAATTATGTAGTTCGTACTACTTTGCGAAGCAAAGCCCTGCTTAGCTTTACAAGCATGTGCAAGCAATGTAATAGTAAGTATGGGCCCCAGTCTTGCAGATCTTGGGCCTTATTTATGGGATTTTCGCATAGGGCAGCGCAGCACTGCCATATGCCAAAGTGAAAGGGCAGGAATGCACCGGATTTAAGCAATACGGGGCATTCCTCTCCTTTCTCCCTGCGCTGGCTCCATTGCGGCAGCCTAGCGCCAACGTGGTGCCTCCGTTGCATGCAGAATTGTTTTTCTGCAGGAAGGGGCACCTTCCTGCACAGAAACAGTCCATTGAGGCATTTTCCTCTTTTTATATGTGCTGCAGAGGAAAGAGAAAAAAACGAGGAGAAATAAACACATTTCTCCTTGTTACGGCTCACCTCGGGAGGCGTACAGATGTGGCGCTTCCCCAGGTTTGCATGATTTGGTATATCTGGAGCAGTGTCAAACTCTATGGGTGTTACGTGGGAAGCCCCACCACAACGCCGGGCACTGCGTCGTCTTACTCATGATTTATGTGGCCACTCAAAGCCACGTAGGGTGACTTTGTGGTGCTTCATAAATCGATTTGAGAGCCCTGCGTCACGCATGTACCACTTTACATGGTGCAAAAGTGACGCAGGGCTCTCATAAATAAGCCTCCCCTATGTAGAGTTGTTTTGTTATTACCAACCATTTTTACTGTAGGACTGTGTTCCCTTTCAGCAACATTTTCATTGCGGGAATCATTTGTTAATCTTGAAATGTGAGGGCTCTGCAGGATTTTCTCTTTTTCTCTTGTCTGCCTGAAGTTTATGTGGCCTCATAGGTTTCCTGAAAGCTAGTGTATTTGTTGTTATGTATCACTCCCATTTGTAACTGTGACATGATGAAATGCCTATTCCCCAGAGGGGCAGAACATGACTGCTGTTTCTCTCACACATGACTACATAAGACTCCCATTCCACCCTCCATTCATATGTCTGCCAGGTGAGGTGCAACACTTTCAGACCCCAATCGAAAGCTGTCATCGATACATAATGGTTAAGTTCAGTCTCTTGCATATTTTGCTGGATCGTTCCCATCTGGATCAGGCTGTCCCGCTGCCTATGGAGAACAGATGTAGCAAACATGAATTCTGCGCTCAGTGTTTCATGGGTTTATAATGGGACCTCTGCTGACTGTGCGTCTTCCTTCCAGACCTCTGGGGAGCATGAGGCCAGGCCCCTTAATGCGATCAACATTCTCGAGTTTCTTATGGAAAGATTATACTCTGAGTACAAGCAAGCCGATTCGGAAATGACTTTACTGATCAGGGCTGATGTAAGGATTTTGGTACCTAGCACACCCTTGATGTTTCCCATGGGCAATCTGGCGCCCTCTGCTGGAGGGGCCCTAGGCGGAGGTCCGGTTTTGCATTGGCTTGGAATCAGATTTGCTTCCAAGTCCATGTGAACATATGTAGACTGTTGCTGTGGCAACAAGCATTGATAGAGAGGTATGAAGGACTTTTCTGGTCCTTAAGCTCTCATTGATTATCTCCTCATTTGTAAACACCTCCTTACAATTTAGCGGATATATAGTGTGAGAATTAAAGGTGTTAGTGCTAGCTAGCTTTCGCATTTCATGTTGTGGCATGTCCCAGGGATACAGTTTGTGGATTAGTTGGGTAAGGATGTAGTTTTTTTTTTTTAAAGTTTAGAATGCTTTATTTAGGAATTAAACAAAGTAAAACATCAGTACAGAAGCATGTAACGAGAGGATACGGGTAAAAAGGAAAGCATATTATGAAAAATAAAAAACAATGTCATGAAATATCCTCATAAGATAATAGCTGTACCAAGAACAAATGCATTTGTAGAAGATTTTTAAGGAGAGAAAAAGAGAAAAGAAGAACGGGAGAGCAGAGAGAAAGAGAGGAAGAGGAGAAGAGAGAGTAAGAGAAGAGAAGAGTCCAATAAGTAATGTAAACAGAATCAGTATTCAAATGGGATAAGGTACATATTAAGTTAAAAGAAAAAAAAAACATTATGGTATACACCATGTGGATTCAGCTCTGCACTCTGGAAAGAAAAGAAGTTAGTGGCATCCATAATAGATCTTTTTAATCAACAAAGCAGTAGAGGTAGCATAGGCTCGGTCTAGTCTATGATGATGGCACAATAAATTCCACCAGGCTTGGTGCGAAATTTTTGAAGTGTCCTTCCAGTTGGTAGTAATGATCTGAAGCGAAATGGCTAAAAATAAGTCAATAAAATTACCTGCACTACTGTGAGGTTCCCAGAGAGGAGAAAAACTGCCCAAAAAAACATGTGTAATATGGAAGGGGACATTGGACAATAAAATGTCGTTTAATCTCAACCAGATACGAGACCAATAGGATTTAACCAAAGGACAGTGAAAGAACATGTGAAGAAAATCTCCATTTTCATTGGGACATGACCAACATTTGGGGGAATCCAGTAGTTTAAATCTATAAAGGTCACTGGGAGTGAAAAATAGTCTATTATAAAAATAATATAAGGTCTGTGTAGTACTTGCAGAGCGAGAGGTGGTATGAATCTTTGACCAGAGGGAATCCCAGAGGTGAAGGGGGAAATCAAGGGATAAGTCTCTTTCCCATAGGAGTTCCAAACTGGATTTGGTTCTAGACATGGGGGGGGTGAGATAATAACTTATAAATGATGGCAGCTTTAAACTGGGTGGAAAAATCAATAGAAAGAGGGGATGGTTGTGCGGGTGTAACAGTAGGACTTTCCGGAAAATAGAAACTGGTAAGAGCTTGTTTGAGTAGGGAGTAATGAGACGCATGTAGAGAGGAGATACCATAAGAGGTTTGAAGATCAGAGAATTGCATAAAAGACCCATCTTTCATCAGATGTTGAGGGGTGATGATGCCTTTATCTATCCATTCCTTCCAAAATAAAGCGCGATTGTTTATTTTAAAATGTTTGTTATACCAAATCGGAATGCACAAGGACCGATTATTCGGAAAAAGATGGGAGCCGCACAGTGAAATAGTAAGAGCTTTGGAGTGAATAAGGATGGGAGAGGAAAAACGTTTCGGGGGTAAAGTAATACGGGAAGCAGAAAGGAAGGAAAAAGGAGAATATTGGGCCTGTTCTAAAGGACTCCAAGCTGTACTTGGCGGAACACTGGAGTCAGACAAAAAAGTCCAGATTTGTTTCAGAGTAAATGCCGAATGGTAACGTCTGAGATTAGGAAAGTTAACTCCACTTAATGTCTTAGAAAGTTGAAGACGCGCCAATGAGATCCTAGGCTTGCGATTATTCCAAAGGAACTTAATCAAGGAGCTGTTGATGGCACAAAAAAAGGTATTAGGGAGAGAAACAGGGAGCATAGAAAGTTAAAAATTGATGATTGGAAGAAGCATCATCTTGATAGTGGCTAATCTACCCCACCAAGAAAGGAAAAGTGGAGACCAACCGTCTATGAGAGCAGAGAGTTTCTTAAGAATATCAGCATGATTAATTCTAATGGTCTCTTTGATATTGTTAGAATATAGAATACCAAGGCATTTGATATGTGCAGAATTCCATTCAAAACCAGAATCAAGGAACATAGAGGGAAGGCAGAATTTGTTTAAAGGTAAGATTTCAGATTTGTCAATGTTCAGTTTGTAACCTGAAACATTAGAGTAAGCCTTTAAAAGAGAAGAAAAGGCCGGCAAAGAAACAGAAGGATTAGAAATGAATAACAAAATATCATCTGCACAAGCAGTAAATTTGATATATAGATTATGAAATTGGAACCCCGTGTAATGCGGTGAACGTCTAAGAGTCTCCATAAATGGCTCAAGGGCAAGGATGAAAAGAAGGGGGGAAAGAGGGCAGCCCTGTCTAGTCCCCCTAAGAAGAGGAAAGTAACTAGATTGGCAGCCATTTACCCAAACTGAAGTAGTTGGTGCAGAGTATAAAAGCCGAATAAATTTTATAATAGGGGGCTGAAACCGTGCCACCTTAAAGCACCGAATATAAAATCCCAGTTAACCCTGTCGAATGCTTTTTCAGCATCCAGGGTAATAGCAGCCACAGGAGAGTCAAGCTTGGAGGCCAGGTGTATGATATTAAGAAAGGTACGGGAATTATCTTCAATAGAGCGTCCTTTAACAAAGCCGGATTGGTATATGTTAATTAAAGTTGGAATAACTTTGTTGATTCGAAGGGCAAGGAGTTTAGCATAAATTTTACAGTCGGTGTTTATTAAGGAGATGGGCCTATAGTTTTTACATATGGAGGGATCTTTATCTTTCTTAGGTATTAAACAAAGCATCACTTGTGTAAAGGAACCTTGCGATGCACCGGTGAGTAGAAAATAATTAATCAATGAAAGGAGGTGAGGTACCAAAAGTGCTTTGAAATGTAAAAAGAATCGAACAGAAAAGCCATCTGGGCCCGGTGTCTTATCTTTGGGCAAAAGAGCGATGGCCTCAATAATCTCTGATTCAGAGATAGGGACATTCAGAGATGAAAGATCATGGCAACTATCAGGGGGTTTAGGAATATTTTGAAAAAAGAGTCAATAAGCTCTTGAGAGGGATGGGTTTCGGGAGTATAAAGGGAGGTGTAATAATCAGTGAAACATTCGAGTATTTTAGCATCTGAAAGATGAAGAGTGCCAGAGTTATCCTTAATGGAGACAATTTTAAATTTTTGCTTTTTAATTTTTAGATAATTTGCTAGGGATTTCCCTGCCTTATTCCGACCACCATACATCTTTGCATTAAACTTGAGGATAATATTACAAGCAGAATCCCAAGATAGCTTATTATATTGCATTTTTGCTTTAATAAGAAGCGGCAGGGTATCAGGGCAATTGGTAGTGAAGTACTTATGCTCTAAGGTTTTAATTTGTTTTAGAAGCAATGCTGAGTTCAAGAGGGCTTTCTTCTTTTCCGGGAAACATAATCTATAATGAAGCCCCGAGCAGATGCTTTGAAAGCATCCCAAACGAGATGAAATTGAGAGACGGAGGAGAGATTATGAAGAAAAAACTCGAGCAAATATGGTGAACTGTTCAGAGAATTGAGGTTCCAAAAGAAGAGAGTTATTAAAACGCCACCGCCTAGAGGTGGGAGAAGAAGAGGGATATTGCATGTCAAGGATGACGGGGGCATGGTCAGAGATGAGGATCGAACCAATTTCAACCTTATTCATGAATTGTAGCATAGGTTGTGTGAGAAAAATATAATCAATGCGTGAATGGGATTTATGGACCGGTGAAAAAAAGGAAAATTCTAAAACCTCTGGGTGGGATGTGCGCCAAGCATCAATCAATCCCCTTGTGTTGATAGCCTTAAGGAATCCCTTTTGCATCTTATTTGGAAGGTATCTGGTTTGAGATTTCCGATCAAGAAAAGGATCTATAAGCTGGTTGCAATCCCCACCCACAATCAGATTTTCAGCAGAATGAGAGGAAAGGAATATAGAGAAGTCGTTCCAAAAAGAAAAATCAACGCCATTCGGACCATAAACATTACAAAGAGAGAGTTGGGTATTATTGACATTGACATTTAAATATAACCATCTACCATTTGTATCAATAAATTCGTTTTGTAAGAGAACAGTCAAAGATTTATGAAATAAAATTAACACACCATTCTTATTATTAACAGCTGGAGAGCAAAAAATTTCGCCCACCCAGTGTTTACGTAACGAAGGTAAATCTTGTATTTTAAGGTGTGATTCCTGTAACATCGCTACATGACAGTTCAATTTAGCCAGATGAGATAAAACACGTTGTTTCTTAATGGGATTGCGCATGCCCTTAACATTCCATGAAATGATGCGAAGACCTTTCATGAGTGAAAGGGAAGGAAGAATAGGTAGCAGGGTAGTACAAAAGAGTGTGGAAGAGTAATGGGAAAATGGGAATTTAAAACCAACCAGAGTGTGAAAAATTGATGCAGAAAAACAGGATAGCATATAGGAAAAAAAGCATGAGAGGGCCAAAAAATCTTAGAAAGAAAAATATAGCAAGAGGAAAAGAGAGTAGAAGATTTAACTGAAAGAAAACAGAGTAAAAGGCAAAGGAAAGAACAGAAAAGACGCTTCAAGAAAAAGTACATACACCCAAAAATAAGATGAGCATGACTGGACCCAGAAACGAGTAAGAAGAGAAAGAGAGAGAGAGAAAGAGGAAAGAAAGGAACAAAAGGAGGAGAGCAAAATCCCTCCAAAGAAGATATCAAAAAGTAGATGACGAGAAGCCCGAAGGCTTTAGTCATGAAATACATTTAAAAAAAGGACATTGATGAGTGAGGGGGGGCGGCGAAGAACAAGACAGCCACACAAGAGAGGGATACCGAGAAAAAACAAGTTACCTGACAAGATAAATAAGAGTATGGATATAGTCCACAAATAAGGAGGTAAACTAATGAGACAAGGTGAAAGGAACTTACCAAACGACAGGGAAAAAAAAATGCAGCAGGGTAAGTTGTAGGTTACATACATGAGGGCAACATGGATAGGGAACTACATCGTCCAAACTGGGAAGAGAAGACCAAGAAACATGAAAGAGAACAAACAGAGAAGCATTAAATATATATAAACTTCATACTAAACACCTAACAAAATCAGTCCGAGAAACAATAACGAGACAGTTAAGATGTGCTCAGTTCCATAAGTTCTCCTTTGTGAGTATGAATAAACTTCCGGAGATCAGCTGGATCCTCAAAGCTCAAGGTTCTGTCTTTGTAAGTAACTTTAAAGAAACATGGATGGATTAAGCCATAACGAGCATTCATGGATCTCAAGGCAGGTCGAAGGTCGAGGAACTCTTTCCGCCGGTTAGCAGTTGATTTAGAGACATCTTGACTGAAGAAAATTCTGTGACCGGACCATAGCATCTGCTTATGTTGCTTAGCAGCGTTGAGGATTGCCATAAGATCCGAGTATAGAAGAAAGTATGCAATTATGCCTCTTGGTTTTAAAGAAGAAGATGCATTCTGTGGCCCTAGTCTGTGCGCTCTTTGAATATTGAAATCCATAGATTTAGGGAGACCAACTATCTGAAGGACTTGGGTCTTCAAGAAGGTGATCATATCCGAGCCTTCGGAACCTTCCGGAATACCGTAGATGCGCAGGTTGTTGCGCCTATTACGATTTTCCAAATCCTCTGTGATCTTTTTGAGTTGGTTAACTTCCTTGGTGAGAGTGTCAACTCTAGCTACTACATCCTGAGCATCACTGACTTTCTGCTCAACATCAGACAGTCTGGAGTCAAGACCAGACCATTTCTCCTCCATCCTCTGAAGAGTGGCAGCGGTGTCAGTCATAAACGGCCGAATGAGGCGCAGCTCCTCCATAATATCTTCCAACGTGAGAGGAGACGGTGACTTTGAAGGGGAGGGCGGGTCTTTCTTAGTACGCTTACCAGAGTTAGCGGTTAAATCCTTACGCCCTCCAGAAGAGGCCCCCTGGGGTTTATGTGGATGATCCATGTTGACGCGACACTTGCAGTTCTCTAAATGAAGTGCAGCCTATAGGGCTGAAGAGATATGAACAAATGCAGCACAAGTATAGGGGAGGAGATACCAAAGGTCATCAAAGAGCCACAGACGGAGGAAAGTATCAATTGTCCAGCAGAATCCAGCGATGCAACAGTCAAAAGTGACCAGCCATAAAGGTAAGAATAAAACTTACATGCGGCCTCACAATGCCCCGGCGTGGTCTAAGGTGAGTGAACTGCGCAGAATGAGGAAAGAAAAAGGCCCAAAGCGTCCCAGAACGCGAAATACAGGCTGCGCTGAGGGAAGAAAGAAGCCCCAGTGTCAATTGAACGAATGACTGCATGGCTTCCTTAGGGGTTGCTGCGCAGAGAAAAATTCCCAAAATGGCGGCCGCAATGAGGAGAAAGCGTCGGAGGCATATTAAACATTAACCAGACCATATCATGGCCTGAAAACTTGCCAATTCAGCCTCTGCTACCTCCGACGCTGAAAACCATCATCGCGGCGAGGGAGTGCTGCTTCCAAGAGGTCCCTTCGTAATCGAGCGCAGCTCGGTATCGCGGAGCTCCTCAAGTGGTGGCCATCTTGCGCCACCGCTGCCGCGCGCCAGGATGTAGTTTTGAAGTCAGAGTGGGAGAGTGTGTCGAAGTACTGCAGTCCGAGCTCTAGCCCCCTCAGGCCGCATTGCCATCGGGTGACACCTCTAAATGGGAAAGTTCGTCAGAAGGTGTCCAAGTGAGAGGCAGAGGGTGCAGTGTGCATTTCCTGGGCCTCTAATGGTAAATCTCACGTGGGCGTACCGTGACTGGTCCTTTCACCTGAGGCTGATACAGGATCCTGAAGGAAGCAAGGATGAGGTGCTGTGCCATTCTGGAGCTGCTCTGACCTCGATGGTCAGAACAGTACTTTCATACCATGCGTTGGACCATCACAGAGTATATACATTAGGCCTGTGAGTAAATTTAATTACGCTGGAGCAATTGGAGTAATTTCGGTCATTCCGCATTACTCTTTGACATGGATTTACCAATAATAATGCGTTTACTCCCGCTTGCGTAGTTAAGAGTAATTTTGGGGGAAAAATACTACAGGAAGAGTATATCTAGTGAGTGCTGCTGTTTATGTTTTGTTGCATCTAGAGCTATTTTCTTAGCGCAAAATACATACTTGTGTCAATTTTAGATGCAAAGGGGCATTTTGCATTAAGAAACTAGCGCTAAATGTCAGGAGTAAGTTGGGGACAATCCTACCCAAACTGCACAGGTAGCGAGTGTAAGTAGCACCTCCAGGTCACTATTCATGTTCTGTTGCATGATGCGCAATTTTTTAGTGCAAAATGCCTCATCATATCCATTTTAAATAGAAAATAGCAGTAGATGCAGAATTAATCTTCTCATGTATTTCCACATAATCTTAAAGTAATTCTATGTGATTACGCTATACGCAGTTATGCAAGGTACTCCCATCCTTACTATACATATGTGGGCTCGCTGAGCTTTGGTGGTTGTTATTACCCCCTTTTCAGGCATATATGCCCCTCTGGGTGTTATAGTTATTCCTTGCAGTTCTTATGCATTTTACACAGAAGGTCACTTATGTGGTCCTCTGGCTCACTACTAACTCATTACTAGCTGCCAATTTTTGATGATCCTCCACAGGACCAAGCATTCAATTTACTATTATTTCACAGAATGTAGCACATTAACCAAAGTTGCTGTGTTGTGTTAAAGGGACAGCACAGCCTCTACTAAGATACAGCCCTGCTGCTTTCACGCCAAGTTGTGGTGTAGATTGGCTGTCTTGCGTCTCAAATTCACCTTTGCACAATAACACAAAGGTGTGAGTGGGAGTTCTAGCATAGGTTTTGTACTGGAAAGGCATTCTTCCATTACAAAATACTGTGTTTAAAGTAACTTTCAAACTTTTCCCACTTGCGCTTGCTGTACAGTGCAGCACACATGCACTTTGGGAAAGGTTTAGAGAAAATAAAACTTTTCTCCTACTTTGTGCCTGCTTCAAGGCAGTGTATGTTTTGGTGCAAACACCCTGGGTGATAGTGCTAGAAACGCCCATATATTGCTCATGAGATGCTCCGTTGATGTAAAATAGCACAGACGAGCATAAAGGTCTACTTTGTGTTACTTTTAAGCATACATTTAGTGGAAAGTAAATCCTAAATCAACACTTTGCGCTGGTTTGCAACACTTTGTTAGTTTTTGCATCAGCACAAAGAGTTGATAAATCAGTCTCCAAATGTCTTTGGGGGGGTCACATTTAGCTGGCTGCAGACTCTTGTGGCTCTGGGCCTCTCAAACCCCATTTGGGGAGCCAAAGGACAGGTGGGCTGAAGTTGTTTGCCTTTACTGTCCCTGGTCTGTCCTACTATGACTCTGCAAACTGGGCCAAGTGCCACTGTTTCTGCACTTTACGCTCAGTGGTAGCAATGGTGACAGGCTTCTCAGGGAGGTTAGTGTGGGGCTACATAGGCACAGCATTCAACACTATATCCAGCAGCCCAATAATATCATTGTCCTGCCTAAAGCTTATCTTTTAAAAAGTACATTATATTAACAAAATGCACAATTGCACAAGACAGCCAATCTACACCACAACATGTTGGATATGAATCACTTGCGTGTGAGTCCCATATGCTTTAAGGAGGGGTGGCTCCTTAAATCATATTCCTTCATCCCTCTACTCTGTTGATTTGGAGGTCTGGTGATGTAGTCTCTAGATCAGGTGCAGTACTTGCCCCCCTATTTTAGCACACAATCACTTTTGGGCCCTAGTAGCCTGTATAGTCTTCGTCCATTCCATATCTAGTAGCGTAGACCCACAATATGCGTCCAGTGTGTGGGCTGGTTCACTGGTGTCATGTAAAGCCAAGAGCGGGGTACATTACGGTCTGGCTCACGTGTTGCAACTTCAGGGTGCACGTTGAGTCTTTGGAGGGCAGCTGCAGGAGCCCTCTTCCTGGCCCGATGATCTTTTAGCATAGACTGAGCTCGGTGGGTTTGGGAGGCCCAAAGCCTCAGATGAGTACGCTATCAGTGGCGCTGTGGCATCCTTCTTATTCAGGTGAGGGCTCCAGTGACAACAGAGTACTTCTAGGTGCTGCAGTCTGATCAGACGCTGTGGTCTTCAGCCAATGGTTGCTAGACGTAGTGTTTTAAGGAGACAGACTTGTTTTTCGAAGCAGAATATTCCACTGAGCTCACTTGGGGAGGAGGGTCTCAGTGGTGCATAGTCTTCACTTTTAGGGTGACTATAAGTCAGTGCCTTACAATAATGTGCATCACAGTTGGCTTAGCTCACTTCCATCTTGTGCACATGAACAGGTCAGGTCCAAAATGCAATTGCACATGGGATCTTCGCATGAGGACACTAGGTAAGTGGGCCAGGAGGCTCTCTTTCACATGACACAGGTAAAAAGGACTTACTTATCTTACTATAGTCCCTACAAAAAAAGCATGATATGCTGCCACCACCACATTCCATACATGACCCGTGGCAGGGTCAGTAGTCCTCTTGTCACTACAGTGGGTCTACGCGGTGTGCCCCTCTAGGTCAAGGACAGGTTGATGACTAGTTGTAAGTCAAGAACATTCTTTGGCCTTCATGAACAAACTACATTATTGTGAGGCTGGGGCCAAAATCTGAAAAGAAGGATACCAGATACTCACAGTCTGGAACACACCGCAGCAGTCATGCACAGGACATTCACATCTCAACAGAGGCAGTCTCAATTCCTCAATTCGTCCTCCATGCAGATGCGGAAAGCTGGGCCTTATTCTTTCTTGCCTGTTCAGCCCCTCCTCTCCAGGGCAATACCGCTCCAGTCTTCCCGCTAGGGCATTGCAAAAGGGTTCCTTCAGGAGCCTAGACATAGATGCGGCCTACAGGGATACGTGGGGGAGGAAAGTACATGGGATTCCTGCTTTTGGTGAGATGTTACTCCAGGCCACATCAGAGAGCATCCTCCAATGTCCAGATAAATACAAGCAACTGGTCCTAGAAAGGAAACAGCTGGGAAGCCAAGGTCAATCAAAAGTTGTGCTGTGTTAAAAATACTTTAAAAAATATTTTTTTTTTTATTGGATTTTCAAATATACGTAACAAGAACAAATACTGTCCCACTATGTACCAAAATCAGTGTTACATATTACAGGTACCAAACAATGCTATATACAGTGGATTAGACAGGTTATCAGTTATAGGCTGATAGGGCTTGCACCACCCGCTCCCAAAATTGATTGAAGGACAGGATCACATGCCCAGGCCAGGTGAATAAAATCCGCCTCTAAGGCCCCACAACATACAAAATTTGCATCTGCACGGAGCCCAAATTTGTTCAGTTTAACAGGAGTACAGTACATTTGCTGCAGGTATCTGAAGTGTATGATCCTTAACTTACAATTGGATGTGAGCATGCCTGTTAGTGCACAGCAGAAACCACAATCCTCCTAACTCAGTGGTGTCTCAAGGAGTGCGTTCCAGTTTTCTAGCATGATGTTTGGGGTTGTACTCCTATCTTTTTGTGATGCGATGTACAATCTAGTGATATGGTTCCTACATGTGGTGCTTGTGAGTAAGGTCTGCAGTGCCCCAAGAGCTGGTAGTTCATCCGGGAACTGTGGGTATAGCACCCTCATGGCCATTCGCAGTTGGTAATATATAAAGGTCAGCTGCAGGGTCTGGTGTTGTGTTTGCAGCACTTCAGCTAGAGTTATAAAGGACCCCCAGGGTTAATATCTCCCTGAGTCTTCAACCCTGCTTCCTCAAGCATGGCCAGTGCTCTGGGTTCTTGTTTGACTGAAATGGCCAGGTAATGTTGCAACAGTAATGCTGGCACATATAAAGGAGTTATGGAAGCCCGAGTACCAAGCGCCCCAGGGTGTTGATTTCTGTATATGCCACATCTGAGTGCGTATGCGGAGGATAGCCTTGAGAGGTATGGGACATACATCATCGCTTTCTATAGCCACATGAGGTGTGAATTTCGGTGGATGATACCAGCAGTGGGCAAAATGAGCCTGTGAGCATAAATAATATAGGTACAAGTCTGGGGTGCCAAATCCACCTTGGTTAAATGGAAGTGTGAGCATGTCCCAGATAGTTCTAGACTGTTTTCCTGTCCAGGCTATTGTTATCATGTAGGATCTAAGGGTTTTAAAAGTGGCCTGCATCAGAGTGAGTGGAATGTTAACAAACATGTAGAGAAACTTCGGCAGCACTATCATTTTCATGTTTGCCACCCTGTCAGCAAGTGACGGGCAATCAAGACCACCGGGCCACCTGATCCTCAAGCTTCGAGACTTCTCTGCCATAATTGTATCTTGTAGCTAGTTCTGGATCTCTGTGTACCCAAATACCTAGATATTTAATTGGATCCGTACACCACTCCAGGAGGAAGGTCAACAAGTGTGGCTCAGTATCCGGAGTCAGGGGGAAAATAGTTGATTTCAACCAGTTGTTTTGTAAGTCCAAAAACCACGTATATATTGGATATACTCACGAATAACGGCACCAAGTGTATAGCCGGGTCGCGAACCTAAAGCACCATATTATCTGCATACAGTGATATGGCTAATGGACATTGGCGAAATCTCAACGCAGCGTCCGCATGACTCTGATGTATCACGCACGCCAAGGGCTCCAATGCCAACGCAAATAATATCGGTGACAAAGATTACACCTGACGCGTGCCCCTGTGTATTTGCAAGCCGTCTGATGTGTTGCTGTTAAGAAGCACTCTTGCTGCCAGGCCAGTATACAGCAGACAGATCCATCGCAAAAATGCCTGTTGAATTCCCATGCAGTGGAGAACCGTGAACATATAGGTCCACTTTATAAAATCAAAGGCCTTTGCGTCGTCCAATAGAACGCCGCTGCCTGGACAGAGGGGTCCAACTGGTGTAGAATCGCGAATAGTGTGTGTAAGTTTTGCGCGGTAGAGCGGGTGGGGATAAAGCCGGACTGGTCTGGTAAGACCAGCGTGGCGAGCAGTAGACGAAGTCTGGCGGCTAGTATTTTAGCTAAGATTTTGGCATCTGTGTTAATTGGGGACAGCGGACGATAGGGTTCGCACTGCTCAGGTGGTTTGTCAGGCTTAAGCAGTGCTATTATTAGAACGTCCCTCAGAGAAGAAGGCAATACCTGTTTGTCAGAGGCTTCTGTATACATTTCATGTAGGTGTGGCACTAACCGGTCTGCAAATTCCTTACAGAACTCACTCGGCAGGCCATCCATACCTAAGGCTTTCCCACTAGGGAGCTTGCGTATTGCTTCCTTTATCTCTTCAACATTGATAGGCTGCACTCACACACATCATACAAACACGCATAAAAGTCCATGAATGCCAACAGGATAGCTGGTGTATCATGGCAAGTGCTGCAGTCTCCCACAATGTGCGTATGTGTCCAGGGTTCTTTTAATTTGGTGGCTAAGCTATGGCCTAGTTGGCCTCCTTCACCACAGGCCCTCGCGACCCAACGTCTGGAAAAGTGTTGTACTTCTTGTGCCGCTGCATCATTATAGTTAGTGATCTGCTCCCTAATATCTTTCAATATACTGGAGTTTGGGTTAGCTTCATACTCACGTTCTAGTTTCCCCAGGTTATTTTCTATGGTCTGCAACTGGGAGCATATGGACTTCAAAACACCCATCTGCAATCCAATACATACCCCCCACCCCCTTAATGGTAACTTTCAACTCATCCCAAAAGGTATCTGCCCCTTTTACTGAGACCTTATTTTCCTCAAAGTATTCAAGGATCGCCGTGCGCACTCCTTCCCAAAGCATCAAATCTAGTAAGGCCGTAGCCTGGAGTCTCCATTGATATTGTGTGGAGATGAAAAGTAGGGATTGTGACTACCAATAACACTGGTGCATGGTCTGACAGCATTCTTGGCATATGTTGTATAGTTGCCGCCCATGCATTCACCTCCCGTGTCACCAACCAATAGTACAATCTGGACTATGAGCCATCTACAGAAGACGTGAAAGTACCCTCCCTGCCCCCTGGGTTCTGCAACCTACACAGATCAATAAGCCCATAATTTTCCATACCCTCATGTAGCACCCTGGCTTGCTGCTTGCTGTAGCAGAGCAGCCTAGTTCTGAGTGAAGAAATGTGTTGAGGTCCCAACCCCACATGATGGCAGAGGGCTGCAGTGTATGTAGGCAGCACCAGATCTCGGGTGTAGAATTTGGGATCATCAATATTGGGTCCATAGAAGTTTATGATAGTTACCGGGGATGCCGCATAGACATCCCTGCACTATCACATATCTGACTGCTCATCAATCTGAGAGTGGGTAAAAGTGAGAGGTACTCCTTTCTTGATCAGTAGAAGTACTCCCCTTAAATATGATGAGTAAGATGAAGCCACTCAGACTCCAGCTCATCTAGCACCTATGGCCTGTTCTGTGTGACATCTGCAACGTGTAGAAGTGCAATTTGCACGTGATGACTATCTAAATAGGCGAGCACCTGCCGTGTTTTTTCTGGAAAGTTAAGCCCCCATATATCCCATGTGAGGAAAGATATGTGACTTGCGGCTGAGGTCATTGAGACAGAGCTTGAGCCTGCAGCAGTCTACACAACAATCGCGGCATTATTTGGCAAGAGTCATGGAAAACAAAAACATTAACACATTGGTGCCATTGCAAACAATGAGCATAAAACCCTCCTCTACCCACATCAGCATCCTAAACATGCTAAAGAAATCTCTGTAAGAAAAATGAAGAAAAATCAGACATACTATCATAATAATACACGTTACATAACTTTAAACATAGCATCACATTTTAATGGCATGTGAGATGTACCCTCGTGGGGCAGCTAGAGGCCAAAGTCCCCTCCTGGTGGACGGAGGTGGTCAGGAACACAGCATATAGACTGTGAAGCAGAGGTATACCATAAAGGGGTCACATGAGTAATATCATTTAAGAGAACCATGGGCCCCGCAGTCTAGCCGGTAACCCAAGATCTCATGGGCTAAGGTCCTAGGTAATCTGCAGATATATGGGGTGTGTTATATCAAATCTGGATCATTCCTGTATCCCAAGCTGCGATCAGTTCAGGGGAGGCCTTCTTTCAGTAAGAGCAACAGTCTACAATCGATATGTTGCCTCCCAAGCTTTTGATAGCTCCACTTGGTCATGACCAACAGCCCCATCTGCATGCCGGTTCAGTTGTCATTGGTTTCTGACTCGGGTACCACCTGGCTCTGGCGTGCTTGAGTTACTGCCTTAACAAAGTTCATTTCTGCTTTAGGTGTGGCAAATATTTTCTGTGTACCACGATGTTCAATACGTAGTCAAGCTGGATAGAGCATGGCTTTCGGTATTTCCACTGACTGCAGCCTCTCTTTCACAGGGAGAAATTCCTCGCGGGTCGCCTGCACCACCACCGTGAAGTCAGGAAAGAAAGCGATATCGTTCCCTTGATATTGTATGGTCGGTTTCTCCCTTGATAGGTGGAGTATCGTGTCCCGGTCATGATGATTCAGCAGTTTGGCAATGATTGGTCACAGGGACGCCCCCAGAGGCAGCCTAGCCATCAGAGACCTGTGTGCCCTCTCCACTATTAATACGGTGGACAAGTGCTCATCCCCAAAGATCTCCCTCAGCATGTTCTCCATGTAATGCTCCCATCTTCCAGTATTGGTAGTCTCAGGGATACCAGTAATTTGCAAATTATTGCTGCAGGAGCGTTCCTCTAAGTCTTCATTCTTAGCTTCGATTACCGCCAGCACCTTCTCCATGTTCAAGCACTTAGTTGTGACTGCCTGTAAATCATCTTCAGTGGTCAATATGCGCTGCTCCACCATCATGAGCAGTGTCGCTTGCTTGTCTAATTTCGCAGCCATAAGATCCACACGTAAATTCAGCGTGTCAATCTTTCTATCTATTGATTGCAAACGTTTCTGCATAGACAGCAGTGTGGTTTCTAATGATGAGACGCCCTATGACTGCAGCTCCTGTTCGGAGTCCGATAGAGCATGCTGCAGGGGCCTAGGTGTGTGCCTGGTTTCAAACATGAGCCAGGTTGCTGCTTGTTCGCTTTCCCCATTTTCCTTGGTGCAACACGTCTGTTGTGAGGATGCATGTGAGGACTGTTCAGCTGCGGGCTATCCATCAGGCGGGCCCTCAGGTGTTCCACCATGTGGCTAGCCGGGGGGGTGGGGGTTACCCAGGATGAAGAGCAGCATGTCTTAGCAGCTCGCACTGTTCACCTCCAGCGCAGTGTGAAGTCCATCAACACTCTGACCACAGTAGCCCCTATAGTCTCCGGCCTCACCAGGCTGGAATGCACTATACACTTGGGTGATCTCGGGTTCTACCAACCATCAACTGCAACACACCAGCAACGCAGAAAGCACTATATAGTTTTGCTCACTTCAGCTCGTCTCTGTAGATGAGGCACTTATTGAAGCATGGGGGCTTCAGCCTTCTGAGTACTATTGTCTGACAGTTTGCAGGTCTCCAAAGCAACTTGCAGGCCCGAGCGCCGTTAATGTTCATGCACCTGGCGCTAGACTACAGGACTCCTCCATGCGCGTTGCTTGGGTCACACGGCCCAGCAATGCAGCACCCACCATTTGCACGGCCACGTAGGCCCATTTCAGCCACCCAGTGCCACTCCACATGCCGTTTTCAGCCTGGTCGGCGTTTGCACTCACTGCATGTAATTAGGGCCCCTTGCAGGACTGTATTCACTCATCGCAGTGCTCCGGGGCCCCCTATAAGTCCCGAGTAGACCGCCGCCCTCCTGACAGTCCAGTTCTGCATGGGGCAACCCGGCATGCCCCAGCCACCCATCGCGATGAGCAGCTGCCACGTCTCTGCGGCACTTGTGAACGCTGGCCTGCTGCAGCACTCCAAGGCAACAGTCCCTCTAGGCTGGGTATTGTCGCCTCCCTCAGGTGGCCGCCACCTCAACCCTCATCCCCGGTCTGTTGTAATATCTTGAGGCTCTCATCCTCCCGGATGCTGGTCACGCGAAGCCTCTTGGATTTGGCAGTCGTAGCAACCTGTGATCCTGGATCCCCCTCAGTGCCAGGGGCCGTGACCACTGAGCCACACAGTCAGCCACACCATTCTACAGCCAGCGTGTAGCCACCATTCTTCTCATCAACTAGGGCCACACGCAGCTATCGAGCCCGACCAATATCCAGTACCAACGCCACTGCAGGCGCCGTTTTTAAGCTGTGTCAAGTGTCCGCAGCTTCTTAAGTAACATGACTCCTCAGTTAAAGGCGGATTGCAGTCATATTGTAGGATATTTCGCGGATATTGGATCCCGGCCAGCAGAGCTGCACTAGAATGCTGCCATTTTGCAGTGGCCTCTCTAGTGCCAGCCCACTGTGTTAAAATTGCTTAGGTATGTATTTATACATGTATCAATATAGTAATTTTATAGTGTAAATCTAGCTAAAAGGCAGCACAACGCTAAACAGAATCAAAGATAAGTATAAAGTCAATGAGTGATAGCAGAAGTAGCTGGGTTGTGGACGGTTAATGCATTGTATTGTAGTGTTCTTTAAATAGGTGAGTCTTCAGTTTTTTCCTAAATTTGGGGTGGTCCTAATGGATTTGGGGATGTTGTTCCAGATTTTGGGTGCATAGATGGAAAAGGTCTGTTGCCTTGTGTTTTCTTTTTTACCCATCTTAGTCTGCAGCTTGATGGTGTCCTGGTGGTCATGGAGCTGGACGTTATCACCATCCAGACGCAACGTATAAGCAGTTTTGAAACCGTTTCACTTTCTTTAGAAGAGAGAAGTGGTACCAGGCTGTCTTTGAATTTTTGGCAATATCTTAGTTGAGGGTGAGGTTGGTGTCCAAGTTGAATCCAAATAATTTGACATTCAGTGAAAGTTGGGGTTCGAAGCCATCTAAGTTCATATAATATATCTGCACTTTGCACCAATAAAATGCTGAAGAGCTGATATGCAGGACCAGGGACAAAGGGCGAGGATGCAAGGCAATTAAAGAAAACATATTCAGGACAAATTGTCAAAGTCAAAACCATAAAGCTTTTTTAAAAATCAAGACTCATTACAGAAAGCAAGGGGGCACTTTGTTAGTCAGTTCAAAACAGCATCAATATTGTTCATAAATCAGGAGAAAATCAAATTATAGAATCAAATGACAGACTATCATAGGGACTGCTCAGTATATTAGCATGGGAAAGTCTGTAAAATCTCTAAGTACAAAGTCAGCAAAGGACCGACATGAAGCCTACTTTTGGAGAATAGGAAAAAGCACTGACGCCCATCCCAAACAAGTTACATTTGATATGTTTTCAGGGGTAGAAAAACATGTCCTCAGTATGGAGTGAAATGGCAGCCTGGGCTGAACTAATAAAGTTACATGATGGAAACCAATAAACATTTCAGAAATTATCTTATGTAAATCAAGCTTACTCTATGAACCCACCTAAAATTAATAGTCAAGTATTCCCGCTAACCTACATACCAGGAGAAATGACATTACACTGCTAAACAATAAACATTAAA
This sequence comes from Calotriton arnoldi, assembly GCA_963921515.1. Taxonomy (NCBI): domain Eukaryota; kingdom Metazoa; phylum Chordata; class Amphibia; order Caudata; family Salamandridae; genus Calotriton; species Calotriton arnoldi. The sequence continues at coordinate 707,752 of CAWUFW010008155.1, forward strand.
ATGAATAAATAAACCGTTGTGACTGCAAGCAGCAACAGCGTTGATTATTTGCAACATTACAAAAACATCTCCAGCAGAGCTTCCTTTGAAGCACAAGATATTTACAGTACTAGAAGCTTCATGACAAAACAAATCCCATTTTGACTATTTTATAAACAGCAAAGCTCTGTAAAGAGAAAAACATGCACATAGGAAACTTTCCACTGCCTTTTTAAAAGCCACGTTGTCTTCAGTAGTTAATGCAAAACAAGAAAGGCATAGTAGATTTATTCTACAGTCCAGTATTTGCGCACAGGTAGCCTGGTGCAGAAAGGGGTCTGCAAAGATTAGGACTGACCTGGGGTTGGCCTTATGATATGAGTGGGCATTCATAGTGTAGATCTATAGTGCTAACTGGAAAATCTGTGGTGTTTTCACTGTATTATACATATAAGCAAAATCTGCCCTAAAGTACAGTTTTGCCCCACTTAGGCCTGCAGGGTCCAGAAAGGTGCCAAACTGGGTTATGTTATGCTGTGCTATGTTATATTATGTCAGTGTTAGGCTCAGCCCCCACGTACCTGTTACTGGTCTTCCGACTAGTCTAGGCCCTTGCAGACCCTGCTCTCTAACCTCGAGGCTCCCACCTTGCTCCTTCTGCTCTCTCTCTTTCACCCTTTTTTCTACTTGCTTTCTCTTTCACCGCTTGTGCCTTTGTGCTCTTTTTACTCATTCTTGACACACATTTTTACACCCATTTTTCTTTCTTTCTTTTTCACCCCTTGTGCCTTTGTGCTCTTTTCACTAATTTTTGTCACTTTTCACCCCTTTTCCTGCTTGCTTTCTCTTTCACCCTTTTTGACCTTTCCACTCCTCCCAGGACCTACTTAATGGCGTCCGCTGCGCAACTGTGTAGCGGGCATGCACAACTAGCATGCCGAAGACGCATCTAATGCAAGGCGTCTGTGTCCATCTGTGCCTGGACCGCGGCTAGCACCATGAACACTGGTCAGTGCATACCTCCATGAACCCTGGTCTGAGCGCCCCCAGGGATACCCTGCAGCACTCCTTCGATCTCTCCACCCGAGATGCATCTCTTCCTTCTGCAGCCGCACCGCACTCCACACCACGGAAGGAGCCTCCACCTTCACCCACTTCTGGTTCACCTGCAGCAGCCTACGCACACACCCCACTCAAGCAACACCATCAACACTCTCACTTAAACCCACATGCTACAGCAAACCCACAACCTAAAACTCACTCACATGCATGCTTCTCAACACAGGATCTGTCAGCAAACACACAACCAAAGTATGGGACCTACTAAGCCGCGATGCACTGGACTTCCTTCTTCTGATGAAAACCTGGCTCAACTCCACATCGGCACCTGACATTGCTGTAGCAATACCAGTGGACTTCAAGATTGCACAACAGTACTGCCTTCACAAGCCAGGAGGAGGACTCACAGTAATCCACAAAGACCCCCATCAAGGGCTCTACATCCACAGAGAGAGCCACCCCATTCATGAAAAATCTGCCCTTCAAACTGCAAATCCATGAAAACTTCACCTTGAATGGAACCTTCACCTACCGACCACCTGGACCATGAGCTACCTTCACCAGCCTCATCAGGGACTTCATCGACCCTCTCACCATTGACTCTTTCATATTCGTAAGCAACCTCAATTTCCACTTGGAAGACAGGACCAACCTCTGATCCACAGCACTCCTCGAAAGCCTGAACAATATTGGACTAACCTGCTCGTCACAGAACCAACACACATTACAGTACACAGACTGGACCCCATCTTCACAACCAGTGACACCATCAAGCACAACCCCAGCTCACTGCTCACATGGACCAACAACTTCATCATCCTCTTCCAAATCAACACACTGCAAATCAATGCACCCACCAGCATCAGCCTACCCAGCTGCAACTGGGGCAAACTCTCTGAAACAGACTGTCTCAATGCCCTCAGCACTGATCAACTTAACCACACAGACCACCTCAATGAGGACATCACCATCTTCAAGAACTTGATCAAGAACTGTGCAGACTCCCTCCACCCATCAAACTCAACAAGCAAACAATGACCAACAAGCAGGCCAGCTTGTACTCAGAGGACCGTTAACATGACAAATGACACTCAGACAGATGGAAAGAAAATGGAGAGTCACCCATGAAACCCCCAAGAGAACCTCCTACAAGGCAGCACTCAAATGTTACCACCAACAACTTAGAGACACCCAGAAAAGAGCGCTAGCTATACGCATTGAAGGGAGCTCCAACAGCTATAAAAGAACTTCTTGATCATCCAGTAATTCAACAGCATCACCCCCCCAAGAATTCTGCGACGACCTATCAAACTTCTTCCACAACAACTTTGCACACCAGCCAGACCCAGTGATCTCATCGCAAACCTTCCCATCACCAACCAAGATGGCCACCTGACCAAATGGAAAACCTTCACCAAAGACACAGTTTCGGTCATACAGACCATCCACTCAGGAGCCCCAACAGACCCATGCCCCCACCACATTTACAACCTTGGAGAATCACCTATCAGCACTGCCCTCACTCACATCATCAACACTTCAATGACATCCACCACATTCGCAGAAGACTGGAAGGTTGCAGTGGTCAATGTACTCCCCAAGAAGCCATCGGCCGACCCGAGCCAACTGAGCAACTTCCGTCTTGTCCATCTCCATGCTCCTTTACTCAGCCAAAGTGATAGAGAAGGCCATCAACAAGCAACTTGCAATCCACCTTGAACAACAGCACTTACTAGACAAGACTAAATCAGGATTCAGAAAAAGCCATAGCACCAAAACAGTACTCATTGCAGCCACCGACAACATCCAGACCATTCTGGACCGAGGAGAAACAGCAGTCATCATTCTGCTTGACCTCTGCACAGCATTCAACAAAGCCTCTCACAACACACTCATCAGAAGACTCTACGAGCTCAGCACCCAAGGACCTTCACTCAGCTGAATCTCCTCCTTCCTCACGGGAAGAACATAAAAAGTCAGACTGCCACCCTTTACATTGGAGAACAACAGCCTGATCTGCGGATTCCCCTAGGGATAGTTTCTCAGTCCTACCTTATTCAACATCTACGTCTACATGACTCTGGGAGCAAGACTTCTGACCTCCTGGTCAGGGAAACTGCTCTCCCCTCACGCAGCTCCATCATTGTGCCGCTGCCCCCTGCTCCTTCTTGCCTCCAGGTAAGGTGTTCGAGGCCCTCCTCCACCCGCAGGCTCCTGCCTGCGCCTCATCCCTGGTGGTCTAGTGGGAGAGCCTTGCTCTTCTGCTGGACTGCTTGGCCAGCCTTCTGTCTGCTTTCCCTGTTTTTGTCTGTCTGTGCCCTGTTTGACTGTCTGTGTTCAATTGACTGTTTGTGTACTGTTTGTGCTTTTGTTCTTTTGCGCCTTGTTGTTTTTGTGCCTTTGTGCCTCTGTCTCTTGTGCCTTGTTGCCTTTTGTCTAGATGTTTGTGCTTTATTGCCCGTTCTTTTAACTGCTACCGCTTCGCTCCCTTTCCCGCTGCTGCTGCCCCTGCAGCCCCTCCTCCCTGCCTGTTCCCACCTCCCAGCTGCTATCCCTCCCCCGACCCCTACTTAATGGCGGCCGCTGTGCAGCCGCATGAGTAAGAGAGATGAGTAAGAGAATTGTGAACTGACCTTTTGGTAACATCAACTTTTCATTACAATTGTATGTGGTGCGCACAGGTGAATGCTGCGGGAATGAAGACATGGTTGTTTTTTTCCGCAGTTGTGTAGCACATTTTTTAGTGTGGGTTATTGGTGAGATCTTCGCCAATATCTCTAAGTAAGGATGTGTCAGCACTTATACATTATTTAAAAAGGATGGGTCAAACATTTTGAACTTTGTTTAAAGGGTGTATTAGAATTATCAATTCTCTCAGTAATTGAATGGGTTTATTAATTGGAATGACACATTTTCTCTTTACATGTGTATACCTATTGTCGTTTCTTTTATATTAGGAATGTAAAGATTGGAAAGGATTAAAGAAAGCTTTTGTCCTGAAGAAGGTGGCCAAAATTGTGAAACGCCCACCGAAACGCGTCGACGCATGTTGCTTGTTAAATTTGTTTTTGAAAAACCAGCAGACAGAGACAGAGAATTTTATTCTTTGCTGGTTGCTGTTTATTTTATTCAAATTAACTGTCTGATGACAAATGCTATTGTCTTTTTCAGATTTTTTTCCTTTCCAGGGAGTGAACACTGTTATGTTCTGTATTCATTGTGTATTTTGTGATATATTTTTTAATATCCTTAGGGATTTTTAATGTAACTATTGTATTTCACGTTTTTAATAATACTTGAATATTTCATTAAATTTTGTATTAGTGCTCTCACATCCCGAGTATAGTAGTGATTGACGGATGTATGTGTGTGTGTACGTATGATTATAAGCTATATGGTGACATTGTATATTTGAGGATCTCCAAAGGGAAGATATATTTTTAACTTTCGAGTTACTGGGTGCTTGGTCCCTTTGGATTAGTAGAGCCCCTCTCCTTGATTTACAGCGCCACTGGCGTGCCAAAGGCAAGCCCGTCTGCGCCCGTCCATGACCCAGCCGTGACCAGCGCCAGGGGCCCTGGCCCTCTGACCCCCCACCACTACGACTCAGCAACCCTCCACGCACTCAACCCCGGAAGAAACAACAACTGCCAGCTGTCGACGCCGAACACCACCCAAGGCCAGTTCTCCTGCCGACACTGCCGCTGCACCTTCACCCACCTCCGAACACCTATGGCTACCACCGAACGCCGGTGAGCCTAAACCCCTGAGCAGCGTCCTCCTCGATGTACGCTCCTTACACAGACATGCAGTAGAAATCTGGGACCTCCCCAACACCCTCTCACCCAATGTCACCTTCCTCACAGAGACCTGGACATACGCCAGCTCCCCACCTGACATCGCAACCGCCATCTCCGATGGATACAAGATCAAGAGGAAAGACCGCCCCAACCACCCTGGAGGTGGACTCGCCATCATACACAAAAACTCCCTCCAACTCACAACGGCTAGCTCGAACGAAGCCTTGCCCCCCATGGAACACCTCCACTTCCAGATCCAGACCAACCCCAGAACGACTCTACGTGGAGCTCTCGCCTACAGACCTCCCGGACCTCACGCACCGTTCGCCACTACCATCGTAGACCTCATCGTGCCCCATGCCCTCACCTCCAAGGACTACGCACTGCTCAGAGACCTGAATTTCCACCTCGACAACCTCAGCGAATCCAGCACCCTCCCAGACAACCTTGCCATCATCGGACTGAAGAAGCTCGTCTCCGCCCCCACCCACAAGGCAGGACGCACCCTTGACCCCTTCTTCATAGGAGGAAACAACATCCGCTTCAGCCACACCATGCAACCCCTCTGGCCAGACCACCACTGAGTCCACTTCTTCTTCTGGAAATGCACCGTACACAAACCTACACCATGCCCCCCACGCAGAAACTGGAGCAAGATCACCAAAGAGCACCTTAACTCTGCCCTCAGCAGCACTCCTACCACCACAACCGACGCCAACTCTGCAGCCAACGAACTCCACAGATGGCTCACCGACTGCGCAAACACGCTTGCCCCCCTCCAGAACTCCGACAGACAACGCACCTCGAAAGCCACCTGGTTCACCACTGACCTCTCTGAACCCACAGAGATCAGATGCAGAGTACACCAAGGTTCCTCACTCATCCCCACGCTCTTCAACAACTACATGGCCCCACTTGCAACCATCGTCAGAAAATACGGACTCCGCATAGTATCCTACGCCGACAACACCCAGCTCATCCTGTTCCTCACCAAGGAACCTGACACCACCAGACTCCGCTTCCAAGAAGGAATGAAGGACGTCGCATCCTGGATGAGCAGCAGCTACCTGAAGCTCAACTCAGAGAAGACAGAAGTCCTCGTCCTCGGATCCACCCCCTCCTCGTGGGATGACATCTGGTGGCCACACACCCTCGGCAACCCTCCCACACCCACGGACCACGCCCGCAACCTCAGCATCATACTCAACTTCTCCCTCACCATGAACCGACAGATCAACGCTGTATCTTCCACGTGCTTCAATACTCTACGCATACTCCGCAAGACCTTCAAGTGGATCCCCCCCAATGCCAGGAAGACCATCACCCACGCACTCATAACTAGCAGACTGGACTACGGGAACGCCCTCTATGCCGGAATTAACAAATCTCTACTCCACAAACTCCAGACCATCCACAGTGCCGCAGCCAGACTTGTCCCCAGCATCCCATGACAATACCACATCACCCAGCACCTACAAGACCTCCACTGGATCCTTGTCGAAAAGAGTGACCTTCAAGCTGCTCACTCATGCCTACAAATCCCTTCACAACACCGGACCCCAATACCTCAACGAAAGAATCTCCTTCCACACTCCCAAAAGAAACCTCCACTCCGCCGACCTCGCTCTGGTGGAAATTCCTCGCATCCGGAAAGCCAGAACAGGAGCAAGAGCTTTCTCCTACATTGCAGCCAAGATCTGGAACAAACTACCCCTCAGCATCAGATGAACCCCCACACTGCAAGCATTCAGGAAAAGCCTCATGACCTGGCTTTTTGGATGACGCGTAGCTGCCCGACCCCCCACCCCCCATCGCCTTGAGACCCTCACAGGTGAGTAGTGCACTTCACAAATCCCTAATTGATTGACTGATTGATTGATCAACATCATCCAATCCCAAGGCATCACCCTTATCTCCTACGATAACAACATCCAACTCATCCTCTCCCTGACAGACACAAGAACAGCCACAAGAGCCAACTTCCCCAATTACATGACCAGGGTAGCAGAATGGATGATAACCAACTGCTTGAAGCTCAACTCCAACAAGACGGATGCCACCTGGTGGCCAACAGAGCTAGGACCAACACCCACCAACCACGCCAGAAATCTGGGGATCATCCTGGACGACAAGCTCAACATGATGGCACAAGTCAATGCAGTGAGACCTGCTACGAAAGATCTTCAAGTGGCTGCCACAGAACACCATACACACCGTCATGCAAGCACTCATCACAAACAGGTTCGACTACGGCAACAAACTCTTTGTCGGAATCTCCAAGCAGCTCCTTCACAGACTGCTGACCATCCAGAACACCACCGCAAGACTCACACTTAAGCTACCACGCCGCACCCACATCATATCCCACCTCAGAAAGCTCCACTTGCTTCCCATTCATAAACGCAGCCAATTCAAACTCCTCGCGCACACATACAAAGCCTTGCACAAGCATACCTGAACAGCCACATAGACTTGCACCAGCCTGCCAGGCGCCTATGCTGAGTCTCACTAGCATACACTCCCCGCCTTCACAAAAGCAGAGCAGGAGGTCGCTTGTACTTTTACATTGCAACCAAAACACAGAACAACCTACCACAACACATCAGAGTCTCCTCCTCACTTCTGCAGTTCCTTAAGAAGCTGAAGACCTGGGTCTTCAAATAACTCTATGGGGACCACACGCCTACATACCTGCTCAGGTGCCTGGATCCCTCGTGGTTGATTAGTGTGCTATACAAATCGGCATAACATAATATCAGAAAAGTCGAGGAAACAAAGGCCTCCCCACACAAAAGGAGCAATCAACAGTGATATGTGCAGTTCCTGGAAAAGGAATGGGTGGGGAGGAAATCTGCATCTGATAATTAGCTTGTCACACTGCACCTGCGCAGGGACAGCCCAGGCCCACTGGAATTAAGGAGGCAGCCCAGACCACTGAAGTAAACTCAGGTGTGGCACACATTTGGAGTTTTGGTGGGAAGGGATCAGACAATAGTGGCAGCTAGGGACAGAGCAGATGCCCTCACAGGAGCTCTTACAAGAGAAAACTTGAAGTCGCCATTTTGGATTGTCCCAGAACGCTGTGCAGGAGCGTAGGGACAATGGTGGAGGGATGATATAGTATCGTAGGATTGGCCAGGGGTGCCTCAACCATAAACCTTTCCACCCCCACTAAAAGCTCTTGCACGAGGGAAAGACAGCTGAGAAGACCCTGGACCTGGGAGGCAAAGACCGCAGAAAGGATGCCCAGCTGGAATGAGAAGTCATCTGTTGCCCTGCAAGAATGGACTAGGGACTTTGACTCCAGTTGTTCCCCTGGGCTAGGATGGGTCCCTCCAGATCCAGTGACACTGATCCCTTAAGTCTCCTTAAGACCACTTGGGAGAAAGGACCTGGACTCCACTGCCTCCCTGGGTCCCCTTCAAGATGCCAGGAGACTTCGGGACCTGGAGTGCAGCAAGGGTGGTGTTCTGCTGGCAGAATGTGGAAGTACTGTACAAGATACCCCCACCAACAGAAGAGGAGCACTAGGAGCTGGGCAGAGGAGAAGGCTGGAGCAGGAGCCAGGAAGTCCAGCTCCCCGCAATGTGCGTCCCTTGAGAGGCCAGGAGGCCTGATAAAAATGCTCCTTGGTGCTGGGCCAGGCAACAATGAGCAAAACAAGCCCAAGATGGAGAAAAGTGTTCCAGTGGGGCCAGAGATATACAGCCTTGAATATGTGCCCCTTTTTTAAAATTTCAAATGAAGGAACTGGGTGCCTAGATCTCTTCTGAGATTCCTTAAACGAACCCCGAGGTTGGCCAGCGTTAGGTCATCAGTGCATCTTTCATGTAATTAATTCCTGTAGAAGAGCATGCGTGGAACCCGCTACCCGAGCCAACTTAGGGAAACGGAAACCCCATACCCCGAAGCCTGACACAAGGATGTCCTGGGGATCCAGATATGGCGGCTTGCTGTTGCAAGGAGAGCGGGTCCTGGGAATCCCATTCTCCGGAACTGCAAAGGCAAAGGAAGGCTCAGAAGAGAAGAGCCTGTGAGGTACTCACCTGCCCACCATGCCTATGTCTAGAGGGGTCAGAGCACAATGCTTTCAAACCCCCTGCCGCACAGAGCGCAAGCAGGAGGAACACCAGCTCCTGCTACCTCCCGCTACAAACAGCACAGGTGGAAGCAGTAGAAGGATTCCAGCTCTTGCTTAGTTCAAGGAGCCAGCTGGACCTGGTTTGGGCTCCCTCCCTAGCCCCCAAAAAGTGGGAACACTTTAAGTTTAATTAAACAGTGCCCCAAGTGGCACCGGGACACCTAAAAACAAAAGAAGTACTGAAGGGCATTATACATTGACACCTCTTATAATGTGTTTCATTGACAAAGTAAAACTGATGGTTATGGTTATTAATGTGGTAACCCCCCTGACAAAGCCACTAGTCTTGGCTTATTCAAAATTACATCCCATTGTATTGTGATTTTGCATCTGGCATAGTTGCAGTGTGTTGTGCCTATGGGGTTCAGAACCCACTAGGAGTATAATATGTTATGAGGGTGTCATCAAAGTTATTTGTATATATTTGTAATTTAATTAATATAATTAGTAGTGTGTGTGTAGTTAAAGTACTTTTCCTTTTTTAAAAGAAAGAAAAAGCACTGTCTGGACAATGATTTATTGAGTTTTGTTGTTGCATGCTAGCAAATTGGGATTACTAGTCCACAAAGCCTCTCCTAAATATACCTTGGACTGCTCACTTTGCTACCCTGTGAAAGTCAAAAACTACATTGGGGCACTTGGTTCCCAGTAAAGAGACAGATGTGGATGTATTATGAGTGATTGACATATCTTTCTCAACTAATAACCCAATTTCTGTACAATCTTAATCTTTTCAGCAAGAAGGCATCGTCTACTGTATGTAAGATAGTGGTCTACGTGCTGCTTGATCTGAAGCCAGATTGGTAGTCAGGCAGGAGATGGGTAGCAATGATTTTATCTTGGAGTTGAGTACAGACACCTTTATCAATGATCTTTGGAATAGGAGGGTTTAACAAGATGAAGCACGCTTGGTGATGTTGTGCTGTTGGATCTTTTGCATTTTTTCACTGAAGAGGATGTTGCTGGCATTGCACTTTTCTGTTGAGTGAGGAAAAGGTGAGTCTGACGGGGGTGATGCAATGGTTGATTGATTTGCAACCCGTTCTGCGTCTGTCGGTGGCTTAATTGATAGCGTTGGTATAATACTTTACTTTGGCTGATGTGATGCACTGCCTGCGTGTTGGGCAGAGGGACTTCAGCATCATGAGGTCTTCAGGAGTTCTGATTTTCTTCCATATTCTTTTCTGTCTGTGGATGGATTGTTTATTGTCAGCAAGTTCTTGAGAGTACCAGGATGCTGAAGGCTATGACTTGCACCTGCATGTATTTATTGGGGCGTGGAGGCGTGTTGGCACTTGACATGGAGTTAATAGATTGAGAGATGACTTTAAGCATTTGGTTGTAAATGGAAACATCTACCCAACCAGAGCTGAGCCCATCTTTGTGGGCTTTCTTTCCAAATGATGCTTTATGGCAGACATCAGCGTGTCCAAGGAGTATTCCAAAGGTGACATTGTAGACTTCCTGACTTGGGTCACTGCTGTTTCAGTGGAGATTCCACAGCAGGACAAAATGGACTGGCACAGATGGCTCAAATGTGTCTATCAGAAGGGTGAAAGGCCATTCATCCCAAGCAGGCTTATCTCCAAGCAAATCTTAATAGAGACCCGCAAGGAAGCAAACTCATTTATTTTCCAGCAGTGCTCAAGCCTTGCTGTGACTGAATAAAGCTTTCCTCAAAGTTTACAAACAGATAACAGGTATCAGCAAGGGCAAGCCAGGATCAATCGGCTCCTCTCTTAGGTGAACAGATTGGATGAGGCTGTGCCCCTCAGCAGAATCACAGTTGTCATTAGCTGCCAGTCTCCCCAGAGTAGAGAGTAGATGAGGGCCGGCTTTAGGGTAGTGCAACTGGTGCGGCCGCACTGGGCGCTGACATGTGGAGGGGGGCGCTGACCTCAGGGAGTGTGCTGTGTTTAGCACTAACTTCTGATTGGAGCGATGAGCGGCACTTTTGCCCAGTGATAGGGGGAGAATCCGAGGAGGAGGAGGTCATGGGGATGGGGGCACCAAAAATGATTGCCGCACTGGGCGCCACCAGCGCTAGAGCCGGCCCTGGTAGATACTTATGTGTATCTACTAGCATCATCTGTTGGTGAATGCAGCCCGAGTGCATCACAAAATACTGTGGGAGAAACCTTTAAGGAGTTATGGCTATTTGTGACAGTCTGTGTGGATGTTTGTGTGATGCAGGGAATTAAAAGGGTCATGGGTACTGAACAGGGAACCCTTGTCAAGATGGATGTGGTGAGCGAAATAGTTACCAACAGCATGTGCAATTGCAATGAATTCATAGTTTATGGAACATATTGGAAATTTAAATACTCTTTTGGTACTCAAGTTATGATGAGTTAGTTTATGTTCCTTTAATCTTGCAACAAAGCAAATTAAGCAAATTGACTACAGATCGAATGTACTGGATGTCTGGCAGCAGACGTGGTTGGTCCCATTGCTCTGTGTTTGTAGATGGTGAGATGAGTCTTTTAATCCCCTCGCTCATGTTTTCCCAGGCCCAGAAAAATATTTACCCGTTTTACACAAATTGACACCCTCTCTGGTTGCTGAATGCAGATCGAACCTTCTTTCTTGGTTCGGGCACTAAAGTCCAATATATAGAAAGGGCAAGGGGTCCCAAAGGGCTACTCACCGAACAGAGCGAATAAAGGACATTTATTGGAGGTCCATTGGCAGAAATTGAAGTTATGGGCAGAATTAATTTTTCTGGGCTGAGCCAAACTGGCAGAAAGATGAGGGATTTGTATGTTGATTCTATTTTCTGATGCTCCAAATTTTATTTATGAGACGTCTTTGAAGTTTCGTTTCGCGAGTGTCCCAAATCATACCTGCCAACTCACACGGTGCCACCGTGTGACACACGATATCGGCTCCCATCACACGGTCTCTCGGTTTACGAGGCTTTGAACTGCCGACGTCCATTAAGGGGTGCGAAAACACCAGCCTCAGCAAGCTTTTTTTTAGGGACATGAGGGGGCTTGTGGTAGGGGTTCAAATGTGCCCTGTAGGTACTTCTCGACACGAGGCCCCAACTCCTTCTCACACTGTGAGATTGTTCTTCAAGTTGGCAGGTATGCCCAAATCCAGCCCACCTTCCAGCTGTTTGCAATTTTTATAAATTGTGCAATCCAATAAGGATCTAATTCTCAGAATCTTGGGATCACTGCAGCTTAGAGGGCTCTGTAGGAAGTGTAACCAGGCAATAAAGTCGGGGACTGAGTTGATTGTCGAAAATGGGTGGGGAAAATGGAGGAGCTGGTATAAGGTGTGTGAAAAGGAGGGGATGGAAAGAAGAGGGATATTCCTGGAAAGCTGATATACATACAATGGACTCTTGCCTCAGCACTCTAGGTTTTCAGAGGCACTTCCCCATGGATCAGTCCACTGGTCCACATATGACTGTGCGGTCCCAAGCAGCTCTTCCAGGTGCTGCCTGCCATCAGCTGAAAAATGAGGTCATAGGGACACATCCTTCCCTGGGATTTAAAGGGAAATAGTGTTCAGACCATAACACGTGCAAGTAATATATTCTGCAAAAGCTTGGCCTGCTTGAGTTTGCAAAGGTTTCCTGTGCAACATGTGAGAGGCTAATACTTTCCAGCTGCTCCTGTCCCCTGTACTCAGAGGGGAATTGTGAAACCCAAACAGCAATTTTTATGTTCACATTAAATATCTTTCCAAGAGGCGAGTGGGAAAAAGTCTTCAGCCTGAGAGACAAAATCCAGTTAATAAAAAGGGAATTGATGTCTTGCAAATGACCGCTTTATCAGGGACATTGTTGATGGAAGGAACATATATCTTTTGGCAGAAGGAACTAAAAGGGTCATTTAGAGTTCGGTGGAATGCTGTATTAACCACAACACGGCAGATGCACTGTTCTGCCAAATGTATGGTTTCCCCACCCCAGTGGCGTAGCAAGGCCTTTTGCCACCCGTGGCGGTCCCAGCCTTTGCCACCCCACGGCGGGCGTAAAAGCACTGGGGGGGGGGTGCTGGCGATCGAATCCTGTGTTTGCCGCCCCTTGCGGCCGCAGGTAAGAGCGGGGGGAGGGGAGGCCGCCGCCCCCAAAACTTGTGCCACCCGGTGTGGACCGGCCCCACCTTGCTACATCACTGCCCCACACCCTTTAAAGGTGAGGGAACTGCTGGACAGGCGATGGCAAAGCCTCAGATCGATGGTCACCGTGCCCTAGTTAAGGGTTGATGAACTTCTCCCGTCGTTTACCCTACGTGGGACTGCCAGGCGAAACATGGTGGTCTTGCGTGGGGAAATCGCAAAATAGCACCCAATGGCAGGGAGAAAGAATCACGTGTGTTGAGGTCATTGTCTGTTTGTTCAGCAGGAAGAAATCTCAGGTTGACAATCATTTGCCCCATCTAGAATGTATAATAGCACTTTAACAATTAATTTTATCTTAATCAGTGTTTGTAACCCTAGGGACCCGATTCACAAACTGCATTTTGAAGTACGTAAAGTAGTACTACGTGCCTGCCCTTTATGTCACTCTAGTATCAAGCACATCACTTGGCGCACCTAGCTTATCTCTTCTCGCCCACTTTGGAAAAGCCTGACAGGGTACCCATTGAACAAGATCTCTTGGGAGGCCCACCCAATGAGGGCTTGATTTACAGATCTGCTCTTTCCAACAAAATCAAATGCTATCCTATCCTCCCACTATAACTCAAGTATGGGAGAAAGCCCATAGACAACTCCGCGTCCATGCTTACTTGCATTTTCATGCTCTTATTTGGCACAATAAAGCTATTAGAATTGATGATGTCATTATATGCTGGCAGGCATGGAGTGATAAATGTAGTGCTTACTTTGGATCATCTAGTGCACAACTCTGAGATAAAATCCTTTGAGCAACTGCAAGAGGAGTTTGACCTCATCCCCTATCAACATTGTAGGTTTATTCGGCTGCAGCACTGCTTCTCCCACACCTGCGGTCCCTGTCAGGTCCACTTCGCCATTCGGAGATCCCGGATTACTTGAAATGTTGAAGCTGTTATAAGAGAGTGATTTCGGGGCTTTACAAAACCCTTCCGGAGGTCAGCCCTCTTCGCCTTTCGCTGAAAGAAAAATGGATCGCCAGAACCCGGAAGGAATATTCTGATGATGGCCAGGCTGAACTTTTAGCTTCACATGATAGGGGCCTACATGAGGCAGGACTCAAGCTCAGCTACTTCAAGCTCCTGATCGACTGGCATTGGTTACCGCAGAAATAACATAAAGCCAACCTGGCACCAGCTGCAGCTGGTTGGAGATGCGATCATCAAGACTGTGATATCCTGCACCTGGTTTACTCTTGCCCCTCTTTACACCTTTTCTGGCGAGGGGTTCTGGCCACAATGAATGACACCCTGGCCCTGGGATTACGGCCGACAATTGTACTGCTCTTCCTTCACAACACCATGTATATTCCATTCCTTACCAACCACGTCAAGCACTAGATAGGCACTGCGCTGGTGGTGGCCAAGACGTCGACCCTCAGGTGGTGGAAACAACCCTCCCCTGCGACACATGCCAACTGGACGCTGGTGATGTCTGTGGCAGCGTCCCATGAACAAATTATATATCACCTCATGGATAAGTTGGGCACATTTGAAAAAAATTCATCCCCTTCTCTTCCACGTCCACCTTGAGTTAATACTGGTTCTGATTTTGTTGCTTGTGGAGTCTTCAACTCCCTAGACAGAGAGAGGAGCTTTACTCCGGCCCGGGAGTCCTTTTTATTCTGCCAATTGAACGGCAACGAGGGGGGCAACAGTCTGTCATGGCTCATGATAATCTATTTATCCTATTTATTGTGCTGATACCAATGTATTTTGTTCCCTTGTAGGATCAACTAGTGTTAATACAATATTCTTTGCTTTGCTCTCATACAGGTTTGTGTGGAATTACTTTTCTTCCTATTTCTGCCTCATTGTACAAGCGCAGTTATTCATCGTATATACAATGAAAATAATATAATAAATGTTTACAAAAAATACTGCTACTCAAGTACTGCAAAATTCAATTCACAAACGTTTGGCCGAAGACCTCTGCCGCCTCCTCTCCTATCTTTTCTGTGAAGACATCTCCGTTATGTGTGCAGATAACTCCACAATTATGTTTACGTTTTAGTACTACATCTGGGTGGACAAAAGGGTGTGGCTGGAAAATGGGGAGGCGTTACAGGGAGGGACATGCTAATTCACAAACATGCACACACAAGAGTAAGACAGTTGCTATTCACAAACTATACTTCTAATTCTACTGTCTCTTTAATGGAGGCAAAATAGGCTCAAATGTAGTCCAGCCGAGCCTTGAAGTAAGTCAAACACCACACATGGACACTCGTAGATACTGAAAGAGACTTCTGTGGAAATCAATGCAGGTATCAACAATAGGGACAAATAGGAATATAATGGAAATTCTTTTCGCAATTTTACCAGAATTTTAATATTTTTTTGTAATTTTAAAAATAATTTTTAAACAAACATATTACAACAATACTTACAACACATAACACACCTGCTAATGCAAGAGGAGAGGACTCAGGATTCCACCACTGAACCACAAGAGAAACTCAATGCAACAACTTATCACATGCAGGCTGATCACAAAGGAAATGAACTTGCACGGCAAACATTTTTTTTCCTTCACTAGCTCATTGAATATCTTTGTCTTTAATTTTTAGGAACAATTATTGGAGGAGCAGCGATAAAGAGGTTTCAGAGGCAAAGGATCAGCATCTTTGGGTTTTCAAGGGAAGCAGTCATTGCCAGATACCCCTTCTCACATGAAGTGATCCTTGAAATAGTTGCAAACTGTAAGCAGGAGCTTGATTCACCTACATCCAGCCATCAGACTATCACTACCCATGTACAAATACTGGCTGCACTCCATTTCATGGCTACTTGACCTTTCTAGAGGGTCAGTAGCCATCTCATAGGCAACCCAATCGTAATGCTTGCACCACGTATTGAGATGCATCAAAAGAAGAGTGCACCGGTTTATTGCCATACCACAGTTACTGGTAGAAAGGCAAAGGTGGCAAGGGGATTCTATGCCTTTGCCTACTTCCCACATGTCATAGGTGCATTCAATTGTTTCCAGGTGGCACTTCAGACACTTCACCAGAGGAAACACTTTTCCTGTAACAGGCACTGCTGTCACTGTATCAGCGTGCAAGCTGTCTGCTTCAGTGATGTGTATATTGCCTTTCTTGGAAGCACACCCAACAGCTACATCTTCCTTCGGTCTCCTAATGCATGTTGGTTGATATGAATTTTGGTGTCGGTTGTATGTGATGTCATAGAAAAAAGATTTCATGGAATACCATTACTGAGAAACCATTTCATCTAAACTGTTTAAAGAATTTTCGGAATCAATGGCATTTACTGTTTCGTAGAAACCAATTAATAGAATGCCTTTGTGCTCAAAGTTAGCATTTAAATGCTTATTTTTTAAGTGTAACTGCAATGTTTGCAGGTCTTACTTTCAGAAGCAGTTTTGTTGGAGATATTTGTTTCAGTGGTTTACTTCAGGGGACATTATTTCATATTTATATATTTTACATTGTCAAAAAATTACTTTGGATGCTTTAGATTCGTTGACCCATCACCACTGTAAACATCATCCATCGCTGACCCTTCACTAGGGGTGGGTGGAATTTTTAATTCTGCCAGCGGAGTTGGAGGAATTTAGTAATTTCACGTTACTCTTCTAACGCAGAATTGCTAATAAATTCTGCCGCTCTGCTGGCGGAATTAAACAGCACTGGAACTGCTCTAGTTAAACAGTGCTTTCTCGCAATGTGGCAGCAGATCACAAAGCCGTGGGACAGAAAGACGTTTCTAATTCTATCTCTATCTGGGATTTGCTTATTGGCATTTTAGCAGCACTGAGAACCTGTTTAAGAATGTTACTCACCGCTGGTGCAGCAGAGAAAACAAGGGCTAGGGATTGAGGAGAACAGAAGGTTGTGGTGAAACTTAAAGTAATTTTACAGCCAGGTGGAAGTTCGCATGGAAAAAAAAGGCCAAAGCCCTGCGGGGCCAAGTGTGTCTTGCAGTGTATGGCATCCCGAACAGCTCCTCCTAAGTTGCTTCAGGTACACAGCGTGTCCCTGCCCCAAAGGCACAAGTTCCGGGCGCCAAGACCCTAGGCCTCATCTTGCCATGCCCCAAAAATCAAGCTGTCTGTGGAGTAGGCGATGTGCTGGTGCTGCCTTACAGGTCTTCAATTCATTGTCCAGACAATGTTAATGGTAAGCCGTAACCCCCTATTTGTCAGGGGCTCACGAGGATTCACAGATGCGGTGCCAGGCACAGGGACCTGTGCTGCAGTGCATGGCGGCAGGGGCTGTCATGACTGACATTTGCATTGGTTTACATTCGTTCCTGCATTAAAGAGAATGACAGGAGAGTGTTGGGGTCACTATTGCTGAGGCATCTGATTTGAGCTCATGTCTCACAGTTCAGAGTGACAGAAACACCTGGGGAAGAGGGTGGGCACAACAGAGGCGCAAGAGCCGCAGGGCAAGATATAAGTGGCAACCGATGAGGATTGTAGGTACAGCATACTGGGGTGTTGAGGCTGCACAGTAGGCATGGGGTTAAAAAACATAGGAGCACAGATAAGGCAAGGTAGAGCATGGGTTTATGGCGTAGAAATACTTGAGTAGAGGCAAGTGGGAAGGAAAGTTAAGGATATGTAGAGCCGCAGGGAAATCTAGGCGGCAAAGCTCACCAATTCGGCATCTCAACTGCAGAGTTTGCCACCACAGGGAAGGGCAGGGCGATGCCTTCTCAGTGGAATCGTGAGCGACTGGAACTAAAAGCTACGTTCCCTGCCCCAGGGTAAGCGCACTGTGTTCTCCAATCCACAGCCCTGTCCGAATTGGGCTCTGCCGCTGCTCATCTTCAGGTAACCTTCCCAGTGCAACGCCCAGACTCCGTGGCTCTGCCTGCCCACTCACCTCCGGAGTGCAACCACCTGACTGTACCTGCACTATGCAAGCCTCCCCTTATATAGCTTGCAAACCAGGGAAATTCCAGTGTTTTCAGAATGAAACAAAAACTTCCTTGTGCTGTTTAAAGGCTCGGGTGGTTCTCCAAACTCAGCCGAAGCAGAAACCGAGGGCTGTGAAGGCCCCACAGTCACAGCCGCATTACAGGTGCCAGATGGTGCTACAAGGTCAGAGGGAGACACCTGACCTAAATTAGGGGTAGGCGGAACTCCGCGGCACCTTGCAGAGTTTTAATGGAACTCCGCGGAATTCAGCAGAGTACAACTTCAAAAGTTCTGGCCACCCATACCCCTTACAACCCCTAAACACCATCAATCCCTGCCCCCTAAAACCATTCACCACATCTAAACTACACTCAGTGTAGTTTAGATTTGGAGAAGTGTGGCACAGCGGCCATGGCGGATGACTCCGGAGCGTGCGGCTCACGATTTGATCCCCAGCACCAGAGGCAGATCCGCTCAGCATCATGTGACTCTGGGCAATAGATCACTTAATCTCACTGATGGCCCCCAGCGCCTTGAGACCCTTACGGGTGATTAATTTGCGCTTTACAAATACTGGGTTATTATTATTATTCCTGAAGCCCAAAAGCCCTTTCTACCCAAAAATCCCCCATTCCTGAACCATAAAATCACTCACTACCCCTATCTGCACCTATTTCTGAAATCTTAAACCCCTTTCTATGCCTAATCCCCACCCATCCCATACTCCTTAAAACACCTCAGCACACCCAACCTCCACCCATCTCTGAACCCTAAAAACCTCTCACCGCCCTTAGACACTAGACATTCGTGACCCATAAGAACTCCTCATCATTCTAAACTACTCATCCTTTAATTCTAAGTCCCCTTTCTACATCTAAACTTCCCCCATACCTGAATCCCTAAAACCCCTTACCACCCTAAATTCAACCCCATCCTGAACCCTAAAACTCTTCACCACCCCATTCGCTACCCATAATGGAACCATAAAAATCCTCACCAGCCCTAAAGTCTGCCGATTCATGAACCCTAAAACCACTTTCTATGCCCAAAATCCAATTATTCCTGACCCCTAACAGCCCCTCATCATTTTAAATATTACCCATCCCTGAACCCAAACCCCCACAGTAGTCCAAACTCCACCCACGTTTAATGCAATTTTGGATTTTTAATTAAAATGATCTTTACTTTGAAATGTTTCCTTTAATTTTGGATTTTTTTGAATTTCCTTAAATTTTTCGGTTTCTCAGTTTTCATTTTCCATTAATTCACACACATCATTTGGTGTTATGTCGCTCATAGGTATGTTATAACATCTTAAACTTAGGCTGCACGTATATCTGGGAGATGGCATCTCAAAACATACTCACTCATTACTCACTACAACACAATTGAAACATATTACACTTACAGTGACTGCACCCATATACACATGATGCAGCAAATATAAAATAGAAGCATTTTTGAAGAATTATCACATTTCTTTGTTGCAGGTGATACCTGGTATGCCCACTCTCTCCAACTACTCACACCCTTCCGACGTACAACCACACTACCTCAACAGAGGCACCATAGGGTGCACATACACATACAGAAGCCATTATTGAATGCACTTTTGGGATCCTTAATAGAGGTGTTTTAAGACAGCGTCAAAGTGGTCAATTTCTCAGGACCTCCACCCTTGAAGGGAACCACTGGTAAAGTGATTGAGGCAGTCAATCTTTCAGCCATAATAATGGTAGGCATAAAAATCAAATTCTATTTCTTTTTTAATTTGCAGCTGGACATGCTTAACAAACTTTGACTCCGATTTACTTGACTTTTCACTAACCCCGGGCAGAGACCTCCTCTCCACCCGTGGAGTGTGCGGAGATTTGCCTTCTCCGCGTTCCACGGAGAACGCGGAGAAGGCAAATCTCCGCACACTCGCAGCGGACGGAGTTGGCCAGCCCCCGCCTCCACCCCCCTATTATAACAAGTAATTAAACAGTAATAAAAAATAAATTTAAAACACTTAACTGTACTGCGGCGTCCCCGGGCTGCCCTCCTCCTCTTCTTCGCCGTCTCGCTAATCCTTGTGAAAACTGCGCATGCGTGCGCACCCGCGCATTTCTCGCAAGAAATACGCAGGCGCGCGCATGCACAGTTTTCACAAGGATTAGCGAGACGGCGAGGAAGAGGAGGAGGGCAGCCCGGGGACGCCGCAGTACGGGTAAGTGGTTTTAAATTTATTTTTTATTAATGTTTAATTACTTGTTATAATAGGGGGGTTGGAGGCGGGTGGCGGAGCGGAGCTCCATGGAGTTTGTTTGCAACTCCGTGGACCTCCGCGAAGCCCCGCTACGCACACTACGCCCGGGGTTACTTTTCACTAGGTTTTGCATCACAAAAGTGAAGCTAACAGGGCTCAAAGTATTGTAGTGGGATTTACTTTCCAACACAAATCATGATTTGCATTGGAAAGTTGCCCAGCGGAACGAAAAGTAGCTCTTTTCACCACTTTGGCATACTTTGCATCAAGGGGGGAATATGTGGTTTTTCCATGTATTCTGTAATCACCCATGGGTTTTGACACAAATCTCTTTCTACAAACGTTTGTAGACAGGGACTCGAACCAAAAACATACACCTCCTTGAGGCAGACGTAACAGTGGAGTGACCTTTAAAGGTTTCCACATTTTTCCAATTTTGCATATGTGCTGCACTATACAGCATGCATATAAAGTGGGAAAGTATCAAAGTATAGCTTTTGTACTGGAACAGTACCATTCCAGTATAAAATCTAT
Source organism: Calotriton arnoldi (assembly GCA_963921515.1). NCBI lineage: Eukaryota > Metazoa > Chordata > Amphibia > Caudata > Salamandridae > Calotriton > Calotriton arnoldi. Next base: position 728,528 of record CAWUFW010008155.1, read on the forward strand.
GTTTGATAGAACACACACACCCTTGCATTACTATGCAAGGGTGTGTGCATTGGCGCATGTCAGCCTAAAGTGCGACAGCACTGGGGAGAGGAAAACAGCACTGTATGTTATTATATAGGGCACTGTTTGTCTCTATTCCTTTGTCACAACATAATGCAGGAACTTTGGTTGTAAGATGCTGTGTTGAGTAAAAAGTTTGTAAATTTGGCCCTTAGTATGTATGTGCCCTTAGTATGTATGTATATGCCCAAAAACTGGAACTCTTGGGTGGCTGCAGATCTTTGAGGAGTTCCAGCACCTTGCTGCTGAAACACAAAAATTCCAAAGAAAGAAAATTAATAACCGAGCCTTCTCTGGTATTGCGTCGAAAACCAGCCTGAATCCCTCAACGGCATCTTTAAAAAAAGAAGTGAAAGCACTAATGAATCCTTTCTGAACTTGAAATGTACCTACTCTGCCCTTGTGACCATGCTATGATGCTTCCTCCTCACACTTGTTTTTCCTCCTTGTACGGGCTTCCTCCCCCAGACAGGTGCGGCTACATCCTGGTTGGTTCCTGAGTGTATGGTTGTTTTCAACACCCTTATTTTTTATTGCTTTTATATGCTCATGTATATTGTATTTGTGGTGTTGCGATATATCGGTCCTCTTGTGTACTCCTGTACCTTGTATACTCTGGTTGTTGTTCTGACCTACTTGTCTCCCTCTCTTTTGTCCCTGATCATTTGTAAAGCTCTCTGATACCATCTTGGGTCATGTTCGTGCTATATAAAACTTTATAAATAAATAAAAATAAGTATGTCTTACATGCCCAACCTTAACACTCACACTCAGGCCGTTGCCAATTACATTAAAAAGTAATATTTCTGTGTCATGTCTCTCTCCTTAGGTCTTTACCATCTTCTACCTCATCCCTCTTTTCCTGCCTCTATCTATCTTTTGATGTTTAGGTACCTACACCCTCTCTCACTTTCTCAACTCTTTCTAAGTAACCTAACTCATCTGACCTCTGCCTCCATAAAACTCTCTTCTCCACCTCTCTTCATCCATTTCATGAACTAGTCTCTCTCTCTACAACTTTCCGTACCAATCTTAATATTTCCCCCTTCTGACTAATTCAGCACTTCTCTACCTCACCCTTCTCTCTGTAGCCCAGTGCTCAAATTTCATTTCACACACCTGTATCTCTCCTATTTCTCCTTCAGCTCCCTCTCAATCTCATCTCTCTCTTTACCTTGTCTGCACCTCTCTCTCTTTCTCTCTCCATCTCCCTGTAACTAGACTCTCTCAGCCCGCCTCTCTCACCCTATTTCATTTCTCTCTACCTCACATTTTTATCTCATCTCTCTCTATGCCACCATTCTCTCTCATTACCTATACACCTCATCATTTTCTAGCTACCTCACCACTCCACTTACTCTCTCTCTCTTTCACCACTGTTCACTCGCAATACATTACTTTTTTCAAGCTTGCTCTATTTTCTGCCTTCACCTCTTTTTTCCATATAATAATAACTCGCATCTCTCTTGCATTCACACACCTCTCTCTCTGCAACTCCTTTTCTATTTCATCTCAACCCTTCTACCTCACATACCTCTTCTACCACTCTCTCTTTGGAAATTTCTCTACCTCATGTCAGTCTCAACATCTGTCTCTATTTCACAAGCCTCTCTCTCTCCCACATCCTCTCTTGCTCTAACTTTGTATTGAGTTCACCTAACATTCCCTTCTTTTATCTCTATCCCTCATTTCTCCTTTAAACCTTTACTCTTCTCTTTCTATCTTTCTCTTTCTACCTATTCTCTTTACCCGACCTGCCTCTTTATTTCACTTCTCATTTTGCCACTCTCTATCCTAAGGGAATGCTAAATTTGCATAATTTACTTTTGCATAATTATGCAGAATTTCAGGAAAATTACACAAATTTACCCAAAATGAAAAAACAGCATTTAACACTATGTTTTGGCATGAAATGGGTCGTCATGTCCACAATGGATATAAGAACACATTTACATGCTAGAAAAATAGCACCAAAAGCGCAAGTACCTCGAATGACAGCCACTCGCGCTACGGTCATTAGCGCTGATCTTACACTGTTTTGCCTTGAATATGGCATAATTAAGAGGCATAACCTCAAGTATTTAATGTTAAATGAAATTATCAAAATTATGCAAATTACACCATGTAATTTAAATTTTGTCCAAACCTACTATATATCTCCAATCTCTTGTTCTACCCTGTGTCTCTCTATTTCTCTCACTACCTCAAAACTATGTATTTGTCTAAGTCTACCTCTCTATGACTTTACCTCTAAGTATCGTACCTCTCTAGCTACTTTGCCTCTCTTTCTACCTCACCCCTAGGAGAACCTCAGACCTTCCCCTCTCTCTATTTCCTTATCCCTAACTCTCTCTGCCTCAATCTCATCTCGTTACTTGGCTCTCTACCTTTAATTCTCTACCTGCCTCTTCCTCTTTCCACCCCTGTTAGAAATTGGGTTTCTGGTTGGCAGAGGTATGCACCCTGTCCAAGCTGGAAGTACAGTCCTAGTCAGGGTAAGTCAGTACCACACTTTAAATTAACCTGTGCTTACCCTCTGGTAGCTTGGCACAGAGTAGTCAGGCTTAATGTAAGAGGCAATGTGTAAAGTATTTGTTTAACACTTCAAACAGTAAAACAGTGAAAACACCACAAAAGACTCCACACCTGTTTAGAAATACAGAGAATACGTTTATAAATAAAACAAGACCAAAACAACAAAAATTCAATCAGTAGAAGTCGAGATATGAATTTTTAAAGATTTAATGCAAAAATAGTGCATAGAAGCAGTAAGCACTTAAAGAGCTAATTGGTTGCTCTGGACCAGAACAAATTCAGGAGTTCGAGCCGACTGCAATGGAGCACGGGCTGGATAGAGGACCAACGCAGGGCCCGCTGAGCGAAAGTACCTTGATCCAGGTCACCAGCAATGAGTTGCGTCGGTGATTCCCATGCAGTTGGGGTGATGCGCCATATTTCTCCACGCAGTGGCGGCGATGTGTTGGTTCCGATGCTGTACTTCCAGAGGTGATGGGGCGGTTCCAAGTGTGATGCTTTGATCTGCTTCCCGCAACGGCTAGGTTGCGTCGGTTCCGATCGGCGCAATGATGTTGATGCGTGGGTTCTGGCAAATGCAGCACTTTATACTCACTTCCAATGTCCCAGGACTGGATTAGCACCACTTGGCAGAGCAGGAATCAGAGCAGACAGAGTCCAGGTGCTTCTTGCAGGTTGAAGAGAGAAATGTTTGATATCCTTGAGACTTCAGAAAATAGGAGGCAAGCCAACAAGCCCACGAGATACTTAGGCTCTGTGATGTACAGATGCAGGTCCAGTCCTTCTCACTGCCAGGCAAGAGAGCAGCAGGTGATCCAGCGCTATCAATAAATTTTCTTCTCCTATATGCTTTGGACGTCCAGGTACAAATATCCCTTTTTCCACAACTTATATCCATATGACGGTGGGGCCCATAACACCGCATAAACATTCACTCTCTCATATATTCCCTGGATTTCATCCGTTTTACTTAGGAGAACACAGTAAATGATTTGCTGGAAGGAGACGGGATACCTTTTAAAACGACATAATACTCTCAAACCTTAAGGTATTCCGCTCATTGGTCGATGGACCAACTAGTAGGAATCAGTTGATGGTGATTAAGACCAGCTCAATCACTATAAACCTTTAAACATTTATATTTATCATTGAGCTAAAGAACCACAGACTCGTTGTTTTAAAAATAATAAAGTTTATCTAATCTTTAGAAGCATGAATAAGTTTCAAATTTATTATTCAGATTAATACATTTATCATCATTATAAGAATACATTTAAGTTGCAATGCATACCTATTAGATGGAAAAACAAAGTTAGTCACAGCAATGAATTCAGATCACAGCATAGAACTCCCGAAAAACTGTCTATCTGTCCTGTAAAACAGGCCTTCTCGACGGATCACCTATATGGTGTTTCCCGCCACAATCCAGTTCTTTTTCTTATAGTATTTAAGAATAAAAGGTCTAATAATATTAAAAATGGGAAAATCTATTAAAGCAAAACGGTTTCTCCATCAGCAGCGTCCCGTGCGCAATAAAAATATAAAACAGCGGCTCCCGCAGCAACAGCACCAGCAAAAAGCAGTAGCATCAGAAGGAGTCCCCCCTCCCTCAGAGTAGGTCTTCTTATACCCTAAAAACTAGCTTACTAAGTGAAAATGTTACATCTTTGGGGCAAGATTCTCTCTAATTGGTCCATTTGGGGTCAGTATACATCTCATTATGAATATCCTTCAACCAGTTCTTTGTGGAAAGTTCATACTTCTGTCGTTTCTCACGGGTTCATGACATTACCCATCTGCACATTGGACTCAATCTGTATCCTTTTCTGATACTTTTAAGTTGAACAGTTCATTGTTTATTCATATATCCACTGCAACTTCTCACGCCTTTCGCTATGTCCTTCTTTGGCACACGTTTGTATAATAAGGTCATCGCAGCCTTGACCAAGCTTCCATCCTAGGCTTTGGGACGGTCACATGATCCTTTTGTTCACAGCCTTTCTCGCTTTCGGAACCCTTTTCGCGCGTGCGTACTCTAGCTTGTTTGCCATGGCAGCCATTTTTACATCGCGGCACAACAGGCCTAAGCGAACTATTTATAAAGATAAACAGAACATAGTTAAGAATAAAGAATATAAGCCTTTTCGTTTCCCTCCCGTCATTCTACGTACCCCAATTAAGTATTACCTAGCTTTATTTTGCCACTACACAGTTTATTTCCAAGCACAAATCATGCATTTATTATTTTAGTTAGTACGCAAGTTATTAGGCTTATGTTATCCACGTTAACAATTGTAAGTAAATTAGTTTGCACGAATATAGCGTGTTACCTATGACCCTTATCATGACACATACATGGTTGGTTATTTACTGAAACGAACTTGTGTGTTAATTATTCAACATAAATATTAGGAGGTTAAAAAATTTCGTTTACCCTGCTCCATCAACTCCCCCCTTTGGTGATTTTTTAATATCACCACAAAAACCCATGTTACACAATTCTGACAGATAGCATATTTCTTGTCCAGTTTGTTTTTGTTAGTTTACACAATTGTATCCCTTTCATCTTGTCTCTTGGTTTTCTTAAACATGTTTTCTTTTATTTCTTCTAGCTCTATTTCACCCATCTCTCTTTCTCTTTCTTTATTTATCTTATTTTCCTTTTCTATTTTATTCTGTCTTTTTCTTCTCTTTATACATACAATAATCAATTTTAATACTAGGACTATTAGTACTATTATGGTCGCTATTATTATGATTTTCCCTATTACTAATCTACTCATTCCAGTAAACCAATTTATTACTGAGGAAAAACTCTTACCAAGTTTTCCCAATGCATTTTCAACCTCCAGTGGAACAAGTTCTTTGTGCAAATTGGTAATATTCTTAATATACTTTTGTATATTTTCACTTTTATCTGGAATATAAGTGCAACAATGTTGGACTTTCAACATTCCACAGACTCCACCCTCTTTTGCCAAAAGAATGTCAAGGGCAAGTCGATTTTGCATCACCATAGCTCTCATGGCAACCATTTCGGTATTAACCATCAAGAACCCTCCAGCAGTATCTGTAGATAAACGATCTACTACTGTGGATAACTTCCGAATTTTAAATGCATTCAAAGATATTCCCACTGCTGGTATCAATGCTCCAAAAATATCACCTACTATTTCTGAAAAACTCTCCCTTTTCCTACGTGTGAATGTCTTTACCATTTCGTGTGTTCCCTTTTCTGTTCTGTCTACATGAAAAATCTTTGGAAAGACCAGGCCTAAGTAACATGATCCATACCAATGGTCCGGCAAACTGTAATAAGCTCTGTTACCGCAAATATAATAGATCCCAGGAAATATTGGATCTTTTCCCCCTTTGAATCCCCAACCTCCTAAAATGTTATAACTGTCTTGGCAATCACTGGAACCCACGAAATAGTTGTCATATTTTGTTCTATTTCTTCTAATGCACAACCTTCCCTGTTGGGGCCAATCCAGAGACATAGCTGCATTTGTCTTTTTCTTGTCATGATTTTCTTCCTCAAACGTCCAAAGAGGTGTTTTTGTCTCTTCTATCACTTTTCTTTGAAATTTTACCCTTCTATCCTCGACCATTTCTAAAAACACCTTTTCTTCATTCCTTAACTCAAAGGTAAGGTTGTTTTTAACTATATCATCTAATGTTAGAATTTTATTTTCTATGAAAAATTCACCAAACGTTCTTGCTTCTTTCACTTTGTTTAGTTCAGAAATTATAGGAATCTCTGCAAAAATCTTATCTATATCAGTATAATAATATTCTAACCTTCCTGTCTTATAAAATAGACTTGCTAAAACACTACATGTTATTCCATACGTCAAAGGAAGGTGATGATAGGTCACACCTTCTGCAACAGACGCAGGCAATTGCATACAAACATAACAATCTCTCACATCCATTGTTTCTACATACTCATATAATAATTTAGTAAAAACATTTTTTGAAAAATCTGTTATTGATTTGTCCTTATGTAACTCTGCACTACCTTTTAATATAGCTGTTTCCTGCATGTTAGCTCCATTTTCTTTCTCTGTGTTATTCTTTAATATAGACGTTTCTTCTACAGCTAATCTAATTGGAATGGTGATTGCTAGGATAATCCAAATGGTCATTAATAATCCTGTACAAAAGAAGCACATCTTACACCATCTACGTAAGAACTCACATCTACATGCTCTATTTTTAGTATCTACCATTTTGTTCTATTACCTACTTTATAATATGTACAGAAAATGTGTCACCACACCTCAGAAATGACCTCTTAGCCACCCTACGCTCTCACTTTGTCTTGTTTGGTACTTTCTTTAATTCTTTTCAGAACTCTTTCTTGTCAAATCCAGTGTTTTGTCCAGTCCGGTAGAAATTTGTTCAAATTTCTTTAAATTTGTTGCACTTCACCTTCACCCATTAGGTTGTAGCTTTGTTCCGGGTTCTCGTGAGGGATCTCTTCTTCTTTGATATCAGTCAATGCAATGTATAGCCATTCAGGCGATTTATACTTCAGATTAGCTTTCTTTACTCTTTTTGTTTTCTGCAAGTGTTTTCCTCCTTGTCTTTCTTGTTCCTTTTGACTTGTTATTTCATTTACTTGTTCTGCATTCTTTCCATCTAACCTTATGATCTTGTATCTCAATCTTTTAACTTCGTGGGGCCAATTGTCTCCTTTTCTTGGCCTTTTAGGTTCACTTTCTTTTTCCTCTCTTTCTGTTCTCCAAGTTCTCTTTCTTGACTCTAGTTTCTGGTGTCTTTCTTCTCCACTTTCTTCTGACTCTGTTTAAGTCCTTTCTTTATTGTCTCTTATCTTAAATTTTAAAATTTCACTTCCTTCATCTGTTTTTGATTTCTCTGGTGTTTTCCTTTGATCACCTATTTCTGTCCCTCCTCGAGGTTCTTCCGAATTTGTGTCAATCTCTCTATCTGTTTCTGAGTTTCCCTGTTCTTTTGTTCGTCGATCTGTCCCTATTGCTCCTCGGGGTCTTCCGATTCTTCTACCTTTCTATTTGAAACTATCCCTTCTTCATCTATTAATATAATTTCTGAAGGATCTTCACCATAACTTGTACTTGGTTGCTCACTGTTACTTTCTTTTTGCTCAGTTTCTTCTTTAATGCTATCAAATTTCCAATTTCTTTTCAGATTTTCCTCACAATCCGAATGCTCTGTGTCAGATGCTGAACTAGTGTCTGATATTTCCAGATGTCGACTCACATGTCGATCTTCAGATTCTGGAACTTTTGCTATTTCCTCCTCTCCTCCTGTCATTACACTTGTACTTGGGTCTTCCAGATGTCGACTTACAGGTCGATCTTCAGATTCTGGAGCCCTGTTCATCTCTTCCTCTGCATCAGATGCTGAACTGGTATCTGATATTTCCAGATGTCGACTCACAGGTCGAGCTTCAGGATCTGGAACTCTGATGGTGTGGCTGGCGTGTACCCAGTGTTTTACTCCTGCACATTTGACTGCAGTTGTTGTCACCAGGATCACTTGTCGTGGTTGGTCCCAGCGAGGAACCAAACAGTTTCTTCTTCGGTGGACTTTTATGCGGACCCAATCTCCTGGATTCAAGTCATGAGCTGGTTTTCTTTCAAGAGTGGTCGCATCCGGTCCAACCTGATGAAACACAGAACGTACCACATCAGCCAATCCTTTGCAATAATCCAACACGAGATCATCAGTTATAGTCAGTAGTTTGTTGATAGGTACATGTGCTTGCCTCATTGCTCGTCCCATGATTATTTCGTGGGGACTAAGTCCTGTCTTTCTTTCAGGTATGCTTCTGATAGTCATTAAGACCAATGGCAAGGCATCTGGCCATTTGAGTCCTGTGGCTTGACACATTTTCCCTAGCCTGTTCTTTATTGTTCCATTCACTTGCTCTACTATTCCAGAAGCCTCTGGTCTGTATGCACAGTGCAATTTCTGTTTAATACTAAGTGCTTCACAAATCAGTTGAATCAATTCATTTTGAAAATGTGTTCCTCTATCTGTTTCAATCGTTACTGGAAAACCATACCTTGGAATGAATTCTCGCAGCATTAGTTTAGCTACTGTAATTCCATCATTCCTTCTGGTCGGGTATGCTTCCACCCAACGGGAAAACAAACAGACGACTACAAGAACGTATCTTAGTCTATTGCTTGGGGGCATTTCTATAAAATCCATCTGCATTCTCGTGAAAGGACCTCCCTCTCGTCCTATTGTTCCTAGACTCACTACTGTTTTTCTTCCTGGATTTAGCTGTTGACAGATAAGGCATCTTTGACAAAGACTTTCAGCTATGGCTCTGAATTTTGGATTATACCATGTTTGCCTAAAAAGTCTGATCATTGCATCTCTCCCAATATGTGCTTGTCCATGGTACATCCGTGCCATATCAGAAATCATGCTATCGGGCATAACTGGTCTTTCATCTCTGTAAACCCAAACATCATTTTCCTCCCGTTTTCTGCATCCTGCTTTTATCCAGCTATCCTTTTCCTCATCATCTGCTGCTTCCTGTAATTGTCTCACCTCATCCCATGTCTCGACAGGGTTAGTAAAAAGCAACGGACATGAAATATGCTCTCTTTCTCTGTTTCTGTTCAATGAGACTACATTTTTGGCACAGTACTGAGCTATTTCGTCAGCAAACTTATTGCCAACAGTTATGGAGTCTTCCCCATTTTTATGTGCATTGCACTTTACCACCGCAATCTGTTTAGGCAGCTGTATCGCCTCAAGCAACTTTTTCACAAATTCACCATTTCTTATCGGGGTTCCTGCAGACGTCAAGAAACCTCTCTGGGACCAGATCTGCCCAAAATCATGAACCACTCCAAAGCCGTATTGGCTATCCGTGATTACTGTGATTCGGACATTCTTTCCCAATTTGCATGCTTGTATTAGAGCAATCAACTCCGCTACTTGAGCAGAACGTATCCCTCTCAAACAAGATGCTTCCATTACAGCAGCTACTGTGCAAACTGCATATGCTGCACTCAGAACTCCATCATTCGTTCTCAAACATGAGCCATCCACAAACAGAATATAATCTGATTCCTTTAAGGGCTCATCCCGTATATCGGGTCTCGGTTTTGTACAATATTTGAGTACATTCAGACAATCATGATCAACTTCATCCAATTCAATCACACTCTCTTCATCTGGCAATGATGTCGAAGGATTCACATTTATGCATCTGTCAATGGTGACATTGTCTGCACTCAAAATTACTTTTTCATACCTAGTCAGCCGACTATGTGTCATATATTGGGTTTTGGTTCTTGTCAAAAGAATTTCCACAGAATGAGGGACATATACTCTCAGCGGATATCCCATCACAATGCCTTCACTCTGCTCCAGACTTACACAAGTAGCAGCAACTGCTTTCAAACATCCAGGCAACGCTTTCGCTACTGGGTCTAAGACAGCTGAAAAATATGCAATGGGTCTTTTTATGTTTCCGTGTCTCTGCACTAGGACTGAAAACGCACACCCATCTCTTTCACTGCAATACAACTCAAAGTCTTTTTCATAGTCAGGCATTCCCAATGCCGGGGCTTCACACAGTTTTGTTTTTAGTTCTCTGAATGCTTTCATTTCCTCATCATTTATTTCAAATGGATCTTTTACATCTTTCTTTGTCAATCTCTGCAATGGTTTTGCAATTAATGAAAATCCACTTATCCACTGTCGACAATATCCAACCATTCCTAGGAACATTCTTACTTCTCTCTGTGTCATTGGAGCTCTCATTCCTTGAATTATTTTTATTCTTTCGGTCGTTACCTTTCGCACTCCCTTTTCAATCTTATGTCCTAAATATTGGACCTCTTGCTGACAAAACTGCAATTTTGATGGGGACACCTTATGTCCTCCTTTTGCTAAATGATTCAGCAAAGCAATCGTGTCAGTAACACGCGCTTCCTTTGTTTTTGATGCCACCAATAGGTCATCAATGTACTGAACCATCACGGATTTCTCTGGCATTTTTAAATCTTCCAATGATTTTTTTAGAATCTGATTAAAAATTGAGGGGCTTTCTGTATACCCCTGAGGAATTCGGCACCATGCCAAAATACGCTCTCCGAACTTGAACGCAAATAATGGCTGGCTATCTGGATGTAATGGAATAGAGAAAAATGCATGGCATAAATCAATAACTGTGTACCATTCTGCTTCGCGTGGAATCTGGTATAGAATTACAGCAGGGTTTGGTACTATTGGGCAGCAAGGTACAACAATTTTGTTTACCTTTCTCAAATCCTGTACAATTCTATATGTTCCATTCGGCTTTTTCAGTCCCATTATATCATTCAATCATTTTATTTATTACAGGTGTTATTCCTTCAATTATTTCTGGTGTCAATTTATACTGTGGCGTATTTGGGTAACTTGTTCCTTCTTTTACAGAGATTTTAACAGGGTCTACTCCTTTCATTAACCCTATATCTTCCCCCTTAAAATCCCACACTTCCTGTTTCACTGTTTCTTTTAGTTCAATTGGGATTTTCTCTACGTCAAACACAGGAAATAAATCATTCACTTCTGATTCTAAATTTACCATTGTCATTTTATATAATACATCTTCATCTGGGGTTTGAAATGCAATTCCATCTGGAGTACAATAGATGGTGCAGTTCATCTTGCAAAGCAGATCACGTCCTAATAGGTTCACAGGACTGCAATCACACACCACAAATCGGTGCATTTCACTGAATGGTCCAATCTTTACCTCCACTAATTTGGTAAGAGGCGCCTTAATTTGCTGATTCGATACACCTACGACTTGGATATGTTCACCTGAGAGAGGAAGGTTTGGAATTTCCACTGATCTAACAGTAGAACGGGTAGCTCCAGTGTCCACAAGGAATGTTACATTTGCACCATTCACTTCTCCATCCACAAATGGACCTGCTTGATCTACCTCTAGAGTTGCGCCAAGCACGCACTCTTCCTCCTCTCCTAGGCACTGTCATAAACTTTCATCCGACTCATTCCCATCCTGTCGTAACCAATATTGAGATATGGCAGCTGCGCGCGGCAATTGTGTTACCTGCTCTCCTCCGTAGAATCCTGTTTCTGCACTGTATCTCTGTGGATTTACACTCTTGGGAAGTGGTGGTTGAGGCACCTGACTTTGCTGAGTAACTACCTGTGGTTGCTGCAGCTGTTGGTAACTCACCTCACTCTGCACCTGTGGATTCAATGATTGATTTTCCACATTAGTTTTTGGAGGGAATTTACACTCGTTTCTCCAATGTCCTAATTTTCCGCAGTTGTGGCATGGCCACTTTTTCTTTGCTTCTTCTATACTCATTTGACCTTTTCCTTTACCTATATTTGGTCTGGATTTCGTCTGTCCTGCCTCATTAACTTGATTATTCAATTGAGCTTCTTGTTTTTCTGCAACTTTCACCTGTGCCCACATTGCTTTTTCTTTCAATTTACGCTGTCTACTCTCAATGTCATCACTACAATATTTAGCATATCTCAAAACCTCGTCTACCGTGCTATTCTGCCAACAAATCATATGTTGCTTAATCATTTCACTTATCTCTGGTTTTAACCCATAAACGAACCTATATACGAAATGGCTCATGTCTTTTTCATTTAGTGTCTCATATCCACTATACTGTTTAAAAACTAACAGTAGCCTTTCATAGTACGCATGTACAGATTCCTTACTCTCCTGTGTGGTTCTGTCAATCTTTACCCAATCCGTTTCTTTGGGTGGGATTTTATTTTTCAAAAAGGTAATAACTTGGTCATATTTCCTCATCACTTCTGGTCCTGGCGCTCCTGTTTTAGCGTCTCTTGGATATTCTACAGTTGGCCAATCAATAGTAATCTTACATTCTGTCCACAAATCAGCTGGTACTACTATGTCAAATAATCCATCCAAATCTATCCATAACACTTTCAAAACCTTAACAAACCTCTCCACTTGTCTGTACCATTCTACTGGTTTTTCTCTCAATTTTGGGAAGTCATTTGTAAATGACAGTATATCTTGTCTAGACCAGGGGACATGTACATAACTACCTCCTGGAGTTTCTCTCATCGGGTACTCCCTCACAATTGATTCCTTGTCTGTCATCGCAAAAGCCAAAGACGCTTTATCGGTCGTTTTCTCATTCCTTTTAGTCCACCTGCTTCTCCATCTATCCACATCACCCCATTTTCTCAGCAAAACAATTAATTCTTTTATTTGGGTCAACCGTCCTGATGTGTTCAAATTTTCTATATCTTTCTCGCAAAAATCTACTCTATATGGTTTCTGCAAACTTCTCACCTTTACAAATTCTACTCCTAGTTCATTTGCTGTTTCTTCTAGTTTGTCATGCAAATTTCTAGCTCTCCACGTAATGCTCTTACATAAGAACATTATCTCATCATCCTGATAAGTTTTCAATTTTTCTGTACCAATTGTCCCTAAGATCAATTCTTCCATGTCTATTTTTAACCTAATTACATCTAATGGTTTTGATTCTGTCTCTTTCGTTTTCAGGGTTTTCATCCATTCATTCAATTCATCCGGAGTTGGACCTACAGGTGTACTATTTAATTCTATCCAAGTTTTATTTCTTTCTGGTGTCTCTGATGCAGACTCAGTTCCCATAGGTATCCTTCTAAACTCATTCTCATTTACCGTTAAATTAGTAGGCGGGCTTGGTCTATATGAACTGACCAGATTTCTTGCCCTTTCATTGTCTAATTCCATCTCTTCTTTTCTTCTTTGCAAATTTGAATTCATAGGAATGACTAAAGAATGCTCTTCTATCTTCTGATTCTCAAAAACTGGTATTACTGGACCTATTGTTACGGGTACAGTTACAGCTTCCATATTCATTGTCAATTCTCTTATCTTTTCCGTCAATTCTCTCGTGGTTTTTGCTAATTCAGTTGTATTGTCACTTTCAACTTTCTCGCTTTGTGGGGTTCTCAATTGCTCTTGTGACCTATTTATCTCATCTCTCCGTTCGGGATTTTTATTCCTCCCAGTTTCCAATGGCGGTGCATTAGGTGTCACCACCGCAGAATTCTGTTGGTATGGAGGTGGGTTTCTGTTTAAAATATCTTCCAGCAATTCATCTTCCGTCTCACTACCTCCATACCCGTACCTTTCAGTAACTAAATGCTTCCTTTTCTCTGTACATTTTCTCTTCGCTTCTTCCTCAACTGTAAAAGCTGGAAATAAACCTCCTGTCATATTAGCATATCTCCAACGTTTTATTCTCTCCTCATGATTCACTCCCCATAACCTTCCGGGTTCAAACTCATGATTTCTGAATCTTTCTCGTTCATACATCTCATCTTCCCATTCACTTAAAGCTTCAAACTGTGTTGGTCTAGGTTTAGGCTCAAGCATCGTCATCTTCTCCCTCAAATTGCGAAGTACAGCTACACTAAATGAACCATTCTCAGGAAATGCTAATGCTCCATCATTTTGAGTATATTTAGTCCAATTTTCTAACCATATGCAAGTATGATATCCGTATTTCAGCATCATATGCGAAGCTGGTGATTTTGGCGGAGGAATTACTTGTCCCTCTCTAGTCACTACCTTTTTGTCTTTCTTAAAAAAGTTCTTAACTTTCGCCATCCACGACGTTTTCTCTCTACCATACTCATAATAAGCCATAATTCACAATCTCTTTCCTTTCTCAGAGTCCGTAACTCAACACTATTCTCTATGCGTTATTCGGACCCATCACAGCGCGACTCACACCAACGCTCCAATCCAAATCTTCTACGTCACTGCTTACTCAACCAATCCTAGCGCGTCTCACACCAACGCACCAATCAGAGCGTCTTCTGTATAACTAGTGCACTGTCCAATCCCAGCGCGGCTTTTGTCAACGTCAGTTCTGCTCCTGACCCCTCCTATACAAAATTTATCGGCAATTTATTTTTCAACTGTTCTTGGTTAGTTACGACATTAAAAACACATTTCCATTGTCTGATTTCGCTAACAAAAGTGACAGTTTTATTCTATCTCGCAAGAATACAGTTTTGTTCGATAAGTGTAGAATTTCCCTCTACCTTACCCTTCTTTCAAGCAAGGGGTAAACCCGTTTCTCTGGGGATAAAACACATGTGGAGACTACACTGCTCCTGAGAATTAAGGCCAGAGTTTCACAAGAAAACCGGTTGCTATTTCACTCACACACCTTTTATACTGAAAATGTCCCTATCATAACACAACCTGTGTTATCACCAATATGAACTCAGACAATGCACTATTCCATGTGACTTCTCTTGCCACACGTGTCCACTTCCTACTTCCCGGAAGCTTCAAAACCTTTGACTGACATATAACGTAATACCATATAACATGAAGTGTTACACATAAAAATAATCAATACTCAATAATCAATAATCACCAAACTAATCTATAGTAACCATAACTCTGCTACCAAGAAATCTGATCCAGCGCTATCAATAAAATTTCTTCTCCTATATGCTTTGGACGTCCAGGTACAAATATCCCTTTTCCACAACTTATATCCATATGACGGTGGGGCCCATAACACCGCATAAACATTCACTCTCTCATATATTCCCTGGATTTCATCCGTTTTACTTAGGAGAAAACAGTAAATGATTTGCTGGAAGGAGACGGGATACCTTTTAAAACGACATAATACTCTCAAACCTTAAGGTATTCCGCTCATTGGTCGATGGACCAACTAGTAGGAATCAGTTGATGCTGATTAAGACCAGCTCAATCACTATAAACCTTTAAACATTTATATTTATCATTGAGCTAAAGAACCACAGACTCATTGTTTTAAAAATAATAAAGTTTATCTAATCTTTAGAAGCATGAATAAGTTTCAAATTTATTATTCAGATTAATACATTTATCATCATTATAAGAATAAATTTAAGTTGCAATGCATACCTATTAGATGGAAAAACAAAGTTCGTCACAGCAATGAATTCAGATCACAGCATAGAACTCCCGAAAAACTGTCTATCTGTCCTGTAAAACAGGCCTTCTCGACGGATCACCTATATGGTGTTTCCCGCCACAATCCAGTTCTTTTCCTTATAGTATTTAAGAATAAAAGGTCTAATAATATTAAAAATGGGAAAATCTATTAAAGCAAAACGGTTTCTCCATCAGCAGCGTCCCGTGCTCAATAAAAATATAAAACAGCGGCTCCCGCAGCAACAGCACCAGCAAAAAGCAGTAGCATCAGAAGGAGTCCCCCCTCCCTCAGAGTAGGTCTTCTTATACCCTAAAAACTAGCTTACTAAGTGAAAATGTTACATCTTTGGGGCAAGATTCTCTCTAATTGGTCCATTTGGGGTCAGTATACATCTCATTTTGAATATCCTTGCTTCAACCAGTTCTTTGTGGAAAGTTCATACTTCTGTCGTTTCTCACGGGTTCATGACATTACCCATCCGCACATTGGACTCAATCTGTATCCTTTTCTGATACTTTTAACTTGAACAGTTCATTGTTTATTCATATATCCACTGCAACTTCTCACGCCTTTCGCTATGTCCTTCTTTGGCACACGTTTGTATAATAAGGTAATCGCAGCCTTGACCAAGCTTCCATCCTAGGCTTTGGGACGGTCACATGATCCTTTTGTTCATAGCCTTTCTCGCTTTCGGAACCCTTTTCGCGCGTGCGTACTCTAGCTTGTTTGCCATGGCAGCCATTTTTACATCGCGGCACAACAGGCCTAAGCGAACTATTTATAAAGATAAACAGAACATAGTTAAGAATAAAGAATATAAGCCTTTTCGTTTCCCTCCTGTCATTCTACGTACCCCAATTAAGTATTACCTAGCAAAAGCGACATATAAAGCCATTTCTTTACTTACCAACCGCTTTATTTTGCCACTACACAGTTTATTTCCAAGCACAAATCATGCATTTATTATTTTAGTTAGTATGCAAGTTATTAGGCTTATGTTATCCATGTTAACAATTGTAAGTAAATTAGTTTGCACGGATATAGCGTGTTACCTATGACCCTTATCATGACACATACATGGTTGGTTATTTACTGAAACGAACTGTTGAATTGTGTGTTAATTATTCAACATAAATATTAGGAGGTTAAAATGTTTTCGTTTACCCTGCTCCATCACAGGCCAACACAACAGACCAGTTCAGCAAAGTGACAGTCCCTCCAGCAGCACAGCAGTCCTTCTTCCTGGTAGGATGTCCTCAGTTCTAAGTTGGTAGTGTCAGAGGTCCAGTACTTCTACCCAGTTGGGCCTTTGTAGTGGGGGAGACTTCAAAGTGATGCTTTGAAGTGCACAGAGTCCCTTATTTCCTGCCCAGGGGCTCACTCACTACGGGAGTATGCAACCTTTTGTGGGGGACAGGACACAGCCCTTTCAGGTGTAACTGTCATCTCTTCCCTCCCATCCTCCTCAGGATGACCCATCAGCATGCAGTTGGCCACTCAGTAACACCTACCCTTTCTTTGTGTGTGGCAGTCTACAGAGGATGCAGGAAGCCAGCTGTCATCCACCCCAGACATGTATTCCAGAGACAGGCAGAAGGCCCCAAACGGTTAGAGTACGAAAATGCCAACTTTCTAAAAGTGCAAAAAAACTATCAAGAAGGTGGTTGATTTGGTTGAAAGCTTTTTACTATAAGACAAGATATTCAATAAACTTGACCTGTATCTTCATTTCGCAATTCATTGATCATGCTTATTACATTCTTTACAAAACATCGAAAAGGAAGAACCCTCTTCTTTTACATAAATCAATTGTACCACATTATTAGAATAGAAAAACAAATAACAATAACATTATATTCAAACACAAATGGTGACATTAATATGTGCAAAACACTTCAATGTCTTAAAAAATTTGAAAAAATAGTGTGCATATAGGTACACACAAAGAGAAATTAATTCTTTTTTTGAACCAGTCCAAAAATTTCTGAACTGAAGGGATTGAATTGTGGCTTCTCTAGCGAAGCCTAGCCCTTTCGGTACTGACATCTGGGTTCCTAGAACTGTTGACCAACTGTTCTAGGATGAAGATGGAGGCATCAGTGACTCATGAATTCTAGCGTTTTAAGTTTCGGACTCTAAACTAACTCTGCAATGTTCCATGAAAAAATCTAAGAAGCCTCCTGAGCTGATATCAGAACTATTATTGGGAGCAGCCCGCCCCCTTCCTCCTTTTCTGAAGACATAAAATACCCACAAGCAATTACCAGCCCACAGCCCTGAAGAGAACCCCCAGCCACATGTGGTTCAAAACGCGTTGGCGAGAACCATCTGGGACTCCACTAACTCTAGCACCAATATGGAAAGTGAAAACAGATCGTATGAACAAGAATCTCTCCAGATTACATATCCACATATCAGGGACAACTCTCTACGGACGCGTCCTTTGCCCGCAGCACAAAGAGGGGACCCCCAGAGATAAGAGGGGCCCAGCCACAGTGGTCCCTACCACGTCGAGTTACTACTCTTAGAAAAAAACGGACATCAGCCAGTCCTCGAACACATCCCCCATCCGGCCTACCCATCAAGATACGGAATCTGTGAACCTACCTCTGACCGTGGAGACCTAGCTTTTTGACCGATGCCCAGTGGAGCTACTTGATAGCTAAAGAGGAGATGGGCTGTGGACTACCCCTTCAGCCGTCACCTACCCAGCCGGTCTTTGGACAGAAATTACTTCGTCTCTCCGTTGTATTCTCCCTCCTACCCCTTTACTTCACCCCTGTTCTCCTTACGCTCCATTTATCCCTCCTCTTTGCTCTTTAATTGTTTTCCCGTTGAGACCTAGCTGTTTGGCTGATGCCCGGTGGAGCTACCTGATAGCTAAAGAGGAGATGGGCTGTGGACTTCCCCCTCGGCCGTCACCTACCCAGCCGGACTTTGGGCAGACTCTCCTTTCGTCTCTCCATCCTATCTACCTCCTACCCCTTTACCCCACCCCCTTACCCTTCTAAGCTCCATTTATTTCGTCTTCTACACTCTTGAAATGTTTTTCTAGTAACTGATGTAACGTGTAACTGATGTAATTTTGTAATTTCTGTGGAGCCTTATGTAAAGCGCTCTGATACCTCCGGGTCTAGCCAGCGCTATATAAAACTCTCAAATAAATAAATAAATTAGGTGACACTGGAACCCAGATGTCAGTACCGTAAGGGCTAGGCTTCGCTAGATTCAATCCCTTCGGTTAAAAAAAATAATTAATTTCTTTGTGTGTCCGTATACGCACTACTATTTTTTAAATGTTTTGCACATATTAATATCATCATTTGTGTTTGAATATAATGTTATTGTTTTTCTGTTTTGTAAAGAATGTAATACGCATAATCAATGAATTGTGAAATGAAGATACAGGTCAAGTTTTTTGAATATCTTGTCTTATAGTAAAAAGCATTCAACCACAACAACCACCTTCTTGATAGTTTTATTTTTTGCATTTTGCTAGAGGCCCATGGTGGTTGTTATTAAGGGCCCAAACCTGCAAAGTTTTGAACTTTCTAAAAGTGGCATTTTCAGAATAGCAATTTAAAATCCAACTTCACCATAAGTTGTGTTTTTAAATTGTGATTCCCAATTGGAAATTACACTTATAACATGTAATAAGGCTATCCCAATGTTATCCTATGGGAGGGATGGTCCTTGCAGTAGTGAAAAATGAATTTAAGAGTATTTCACTACCAGGACTTGTAAAACTTAAGAAGTACATGTCCAACTTTTAAAATACACTGCACCCTGCCCATGGGCTGTCCAGGGCCTACCTTAGGGGTGCCCTATATGTAATAAAAAGGAAGGTTTGGGCCTGGCAAGTAGGTTAACTTGCTAGGACAACATGGCAGTTTGAAAGTGCACACAAAGGCTGTGCAGTGGCAGGCCTGAGACATGTTTAAAGGGCTACTTAATTGGGTGGCACAATCGGTGTTGCAAACCCACTAGCAGCATTTGATTTACAGGCCCTGGGCACATGTAGTAGACTTTACTAGAGACTTATAAGTAAATCAGGTATGCTAATTGCGGATAAACCAATGTTACCATGTTTTAAGTAAAGAGAAAATGCACTTTGGCACTGGTTAGCAGTGCTACAGTGCTCAGATTCCTATAGTCAGCAAAAATGAAGTCAGCAAAACAGTAAAAAACAGGAGGTCAGAAGGCAAAAAGTCAGGGATAACCACTCCAAGGATGCCAGGTCTAACAACCTCTATCATTTCCTTTCTAACTACCTCACCTTTTTTTCATTTACCTTGCTTCTCTCCTTTGCTCACCTATCTCTCTACCTGATTTCTGTCTTCCTTCTCCCATACCTCACCTTCTTGATATACTGTGCCTCTGTCCTTCTCCTGTCTCTACCTCCTCTCCTTTCTCTTACTTAGCAGACTCGTAGCAATTGCCTAGTCAGAGAAGGGCGCACATTGAAAGAGAAGAAGGCAAGGAGAAAATTAGGAGACTTCACCCTATGGAATGGTGAAAATCCTCAGAGCTCTATTGTTGCAGCAAGAATGACAATAGTGAAAGGGGATTTATGATTACAAACCTATAGATACAATTTAAAGTGCTATGTGCATATGCCATATTTTAATAGTAGAATACTAAATATCCACCAATTCACTCTTACAGTTTCTTTCCTGTAATGCAAGGAACAGACTGGTTGGGGTCTGGATTCCATGTAAAATGTTTTTATACATCCCCAAAAATCTAGAGCCAAGTGAAAAAAGAAATGGCTTTGTTGATGGTTGTTGACGTCTTTTGGTACTGTTTGGCTGGCCAACACCAGGCACCTGACTATCGAATGTTTATATGTGCCACCATTTAAAAAAGTTTAACTTGCAACTCGATATTGTTTACCATCACAAGGGCTTGAATTGTCTGAAAACTGATAATAAATTCAAAGTTGTTCCTAACAGGTGGTCCCAAAATATAGCTTGCCCGGGCCCAAGAAATCCTGATTACATCAATGATCCTTAAGTTGCGGTTCAGATGTCTTGGCCATACAAGGCAGTGCTCCTGTTCTCCCACAAAGCTGTGTACAATATAGTAGTATCTGCTGCATGCGGTACGACATCACCATGCAATGGGGCTTATATTTAGATATTACCCCTTATCTAGAGCTACATCCAGGTTCCCATGGTAGAGCACAGAACTGATGCCAGGGCAGGTGCGGGGTTGACTAGTTGACTCATTTTTTTCACTTGCACCACTAGTTTGATTGCTGCATTTATGTGTTTGGACAGTGTCTAGATAATGATGAATGGTAAAATATTATACTGTCCACATATACAATCATAAGACAACACTGCTTCACTAGTGTAATTTCACAATCAAACATGCTATGCTCTATTTCTCTATTCAAACTCATTTTCACACTTTTGCCTTTGAACTCTGAAGTACAATAATTCACACAACCTGCACAAGTATGTATCCATACAACTTCACACCTAAAATTACTTGTACGTCGTGTCACAATCTGCTCCCTGTAACCGAGCCTCTTCTCTCAGTGTTATTAGCATCCTCCACATGGGGGTTGGTGACCTCCATATGCTGAGGGCACACTCCGCTTGCAGGGCAGAGACCTCCATTCTCGCGGCAGACATCTCCATCCACTGCTACAAACATGAAATTGCACACAGGAAGTCGGCTATTTTCTGGTCATTTTGAGCCATCCTATCACTACAAAATCCCCCTCCTACATCCTGCTGCTCCTTAGAGAATCTAAAGCCCCAACATGACTGAGAGACAAAAAGAGAGACCCCCAGCTCCACAGGTGAGGAGTTATCCATTATTTGTTAGGCAGTCCTCCAAAATTACCCTCAGTTCTTTGTGGGTCCAGAGAGCCACTTACGCATTGCAGTGCAGGCCCATATGCAGAAAGGCATCTGCACATGCTAAAGAGCAGTGGGTGTCCACACCCAAATAGGGAAATTGTGCTGTAAGTGTTAGGAGGCCTTTGGTGCTGAGCCCGTGTTGAGGTACAGGATGTGCTCATCCTGTCCCCTCAGCCACATTTGTGGCACCCTTGAATAAAACCACTGCACAGGAGGGTCCTGAGAACATCCTGGCTGACCCTCCAAGCTCAGCTGGAAGCTTTCAAGCAACATTGAGGCAGTAAGTGTAATATGTGTATACTAACATGAGCGGGTATGTGTTTTAAAAGAGTTGTCCAGTCATGGTTCCCGTCTAATGTTGTCTAATAATGTCCATGTTGACTGTACCATATGTTGTCTTTATATGCAATTGGACTGAATGATTTTTTTATTTTATATATGTTTTTAAATGTTTTGCTCTTTTACGTAAAAACGTTCATATTAAGTTGACACACTGGACATTTATTGTGGGCTTCTTATTTGGCATACATATACCATCATATACCAGTTTTAACCTTGACTTATGTTACATTTCAATTTTGTCAGCATAATTGTATGGAAGGCTCACACAGTATAACTCGCTAAATGCTAATAAGCACCTGCAGCATTTTCTGTAGGTACAACAATTTCTCCACAATATATACATACATTATAAGAAAACTTATGGGGTATTTGTATCAATATATATTTTCTAATATAGGCACTGAGCTGGGGGAAATCAGGGAGAGGATGTAGCCTTACGGCTAGAGCAGTCGACCTCAAAGCTGGGGAACCGGGTTTGAGTCTCGGCAACGACGCTCAACATCCTGTGATTCTGGGCAAATCACTTAATCTCCCTGTGCCTAACAAAAATTAATGTGTCCTTCTGTAACGAAACTGGTGCTCATGTAAAGCGCTCTGATACCCGATGTCTCGGGTCTAGTTCACGCTATATAAAACTCTTTAAAAAAAAAAAAATAATCTTGCCTAATTAAGAATGTTTAGCATGACCTAATACTACCTATGTGTCTATACTCCTAAAAATATGTCCTGGATTGCAGTTTTGCTTTAAAATGTTTTTAATCAAGGCAGATTTATTTTAAAAGTTACCAATGTAAAAAATGTTTGACTTACCTTACACAAGCTACCAGGACAAAGGGTAGTCAAATTCTTCACAAGCTTTCTCAGATTTCTTTATGGTATATCGCAGAAAAATATTTGTATACATATGAAGTCTAGGAATATGCACTCATCATTTCTTTGTTTTCTCTTCATTCCTTTTAAGCTGACAGAGCTGACCATCTTCGCTCAGGGCGAAGAATAAGGACTTCTCATGTAAGGCGGCACAATTACTATCATCCATCATCAAGGAAGAGGAACTTTCAAATTACAGTGAGAGCGTGCCTGCCCAGCGACAAGCTCGTTTGATCACCAAAAGACTCTGAGTGGAAGCTGTCTAGCTCACTGTGGCAGGGGAGGAGTTGGACATCCTGGCTGACCCTCCAAGCTCCAAGCCAGGAAAATGTAGACAATGGGGCTCCTAGTCTTGAACAAGAATTCTCAGTGGTTTCCCAAAAGCAGTATCCACAATCACCTAGGTCTGCACACTAAACGTCTGAGTCCCCCATTCCAACGGGCCCTCCAGCTGCATCCCCTATTTAACCTTCTCCTCCCCCCACTACAAGTGCCTTCCCAAAGAAGCATTATCAGGTGAGGGACACCCCCTACACTTCTGAGCCCTCGTGTGTAATCCACCCTCTACCCCATATTATGTCTCTGTGATTGGTTTCAAGGAGGTCATGGGGCTCATAGTGGATCAATTAACTATCTCTCAGGATGTGCAGGAGATAATAGACAAGCGTAATCTATGTAGCCTCCTGACCTCTTGGATGGCAGGCATAACATTTCAAACACACAAATGTTGATGGGAGGAATGCTTGCAATTTGTCTTACCACTGGCAATCACTCAGGGTAGCATTTCAACCCATCATTCTGTTGCTGACCATACCACCTCAGTTTGGACCCAGCCATATGGAAATCAGCCTTGACCCAGCTCCTCATGGGAACAGTCCAGCCCGAACTGTCAGGCCACGTCCTGACCAAATCAGAACATTAGCAACCTAGTACTGGTTTCGCCCTGATAAGGCTCATCAGCCAGATATACCTTGGCTCAAGTGGCACAATAAGCCCGGTACCCAAATCTGGGCATACCCTTGTAACATAGGGAGGAACATCAAACACACAAAGGTTGATGGGAGGAAGCTTGCAATTATACTTGTCTGATGAGCTCTCAAACGGTTATTGATGAACTAATAATCCAATTACTTGGCTGGCTCTAAAATGCATAAGCCAATAGATGGTGTTAGATATGTACTTCATACATATTTACATTATCAACATTTAAAAATGGCAACAAACACTTGAAAACTTGCATGATTTTAGAAAATATTTCATAATGCCTTATTTTGAAAGGTGCTCAAGGACGACACTAACACATATAAACTTGCAAAAGGTGCATGTAAAAGTTAGTTTAACTGTGTGTTTGAGTGAGTAGCGAATAGGGAATTTGTATAAGTTTTACCAGCTGCATCGTACACTTCTGAATCTCTGCAATACCAGTTGAGAATCTGGTTGTGAGTAGGCTTGTTATGATGCTGGCAGTGGCAGTGCTTCTTCTGGTTGTACTTGTATTGATATTGGTTAAGGTGGTGGTTGAGGTGTGATGTGGTTGAGGTGCTATGTTTGTGGGTGTTGTAGGGGAATGACATTAGGATTTGTGGGTGGTGTATGGTAGGCCTCATATGTTGTGGTGCCTCTGTTGAATCATGTGCATGCTTGTCCCTGAATATTGACAATAGCATTTTTTTTTGTTATTGCCTCTATCATCTTGATGGTTAATGCATGTTGCCTTGCAGTCTCTTCTCTTAAACTACAAAGATATTCACGGTGCATCTTTGCCATGTGTTGGTCGTTCCGCTTGTCAACCATCTGAGGGAATTTCTATGTCATAAATATCCCCCTGCACTGTGCACTAGTGTTGGAAAAATTGATCCTCTCAGATGACAGGATTTGACCATGCAAACACCTCCAGCCCTGCATGCATAGCCATCTGACATGACCAGCAGGTTGTCTATTACAGAGATAGTTGCCATCTGGGAAGGTTTGGCGAGGAACCAATAAAAGAGGGGAGAGCTGTTCCTCACCACGGGTGTTTTCTCAATCAGATTATTGACAGAAGACCAGAAATGCACATGCATTGGAGAAGTGTGCAGGTATATACAATTTGAGGGCTGTGTGGAGGGGAATATTGCTTAGCAAGGACAAGCATACGTGGCCACTTAGCTGGTGACTGGGGACTAGCAATCCTCAACAAAGACCTTGGAGAAAGATAGCTAGACTAGCTAGAGTTTTTAAACTATACTTCTACAGATGTATTTCACAGTAGTGTTAGAAGACATTCATCATATACTAGATGAGGTAGAGGCCTGCCTTCTAGTCCTTCTAGACTCGTTTGCAGCTTATGACAAAGTAGACCATGACATATTACTGAATACTTTAGAAGTTACGCTGGCCTTCGAGGATAAGGTCCTCAGCTGGTTTAGGTTCTTCGTAAGTGGGCATTCTCAACTAGTCAAATTGAGGAACCAGATGTCGAGAACAGAGCTGGTAACTTGCGGAGTCCCACAAGGTTCCACTCTTTCTCCAGTTTTATTCAACCTGCATGTCAAATCGCTGGAATCAATTCTGGAGCGTTCGTCATTTGGATCCACCAATATGCACAAGACATGCAATTGTACATCACGCTGTCTTCAATCCATGACCTATACACTCGTCAATACAGCATGAGAAAATTATAAGAATGGACGACAATCAAAGCTCTGAAATTCAACCCACAAAAAGCTGTGTTTCTGCTCACATCCCACAAATCCAAGCACCAAATCAATCCCATTTTCGCTGCTGAACTACTAAAGCTCGGAATTACATGAATGCAGAGTCTCTGGGATGGTGGATAGGCTCCACGCTTTCAGTGTAAATCCATGTAAACAGGCAAGCCCACTATGCCAATTTCTCCTTGCATCATCAGCGGTGGCTCCTCCGCTATGGCAGAGGAGCGTCACTCCCCCCCCCCCCCGCCTCAAAACGGCAGCAGAGGAAGAATAAAACGATAATAAACACGTTTTATTATCGTTTTATTTTTCCTTTCCTGCCGATTCTTGGGGGTGGGGCCAGGGGGATGAGAGGCACAGGGGGAGTGGCAGTGCACTGTTATCAGTGCGCATGATGGTTTGGCCGGCCGTCTCAGGCCGGCAAAACCATCATGCGCGCTAAAGCTATGTCCAACCCAGCTGCATTACTGGGTTGGAGAGAGCAGGCACACGCTCCCAGTCTCCCAGGAAACACAAATTCAGAGCTCTCAGGCCAATCCTGACGCTGTTCTCATGACATGAGAGCAGTGTCAAGATTGGCTGCATGGGAGGCTTGTAGCCTGTGCCTGGGAAGAGAGGAGCAGAAGAGCGCGATGTGGCTGGCTGCATTTAAGTTTAAAAAAAATTTTTTATTTATTTTTTTATTTTGTCCTGTGACCCCGCCCCCCGGACCCTGCCCGCCCACCACACCACTCCTATACAACACCCGCCACTACTGTACATCATCTAAAGAAAAGAAAATTCCTTCTGACCGATGACCAGCTAAAGGCAGCAGGCCATGCCCTATTATTCTCCTGAATCGATTCCAGAAATGCCTTCCTCTCGGGCCTCCCAGCTAACACTCTACTGTCAATGAAAGCCATCCTCATCGACTCGCCTAATCATGCAAAAGAAGGCATCTGACTGCATCACTCTCATTCTAATAAACCTTCACTGGATTCCTTTAGAAGAACGTACCAAGTTTAAAATCTGATGTAATACATTCAAGACTCTCCATCCCGGGAAAACAAGCTAGCTTGCCAACCTCCTAAAAATGTCTGCCCGTATGAGACGCTTCAGGTGCAAGCTGTCTCTGATGTTAGATTCAGCCAACTTTCGCACCACCCAGTTTTAAAAACAATCGTTTTCTGGCTCTGCGCTGTCTTCATGGAACTCTCTTCATCTCCAGTTGTGATTTGCACTGAATATACTTTCCTTTAGGAAAGCCTTGAAGACTCACTTGCTCAAGATCTACCCTAAGCAATTCGAGTTCAAAGAAGAATCCAAGAACTAGGTTTTGTTCATAAGTAAGCTGTCTCCTGCTTCTGTCTGAATCAATAGCTAGGCTCTCTCCTAGGCTTTGTTAATGCTCCGTGTTGCTATTACTCCCTAGCCTTTTTAACTTCCTCATCTCTCTTTTCCTCCACGTCATTTCTGCCTCCTTCTTGCCCTCACTGTGCCATTTTGCTTCTTGTTGGTTGCTAATATGTTTTGCTATTGAATTGTTCTCATGTTCTGGTTTTGCCTCAAGTTACGGCTGCACTTAAGACAAACAGTAAATAAATTAATAAAATGAATAGAGTTCTGTATGAAGTCACATTTTAAATTATTAACATGACTGCATAAATAAGTATCTGAAGGTAGGGGTTGATCTGTGTTGAATATTGTTGCGCCTTTTCACAGGCTGCATTTTGGAGTACATAGTATTACATAGTTCTACTATAAAATACTATGCACAAGCGTATGAGTAAAAATCTCCACCTTGATCTCTCCTATTTCCTCTATGGGGAGATCCTCACAAGTATGCTTACTACTTTGTAGTAAATGTGGAAGAGGCTGGAAAAGGAGCATGCTTACAGCTAAATGGAAGGGGCTTTGGAGGACTAAGGAAACGTTTAAGGAGGGTTAGCAAGGAGTTTAGGGAGGGCAATGCACCCACCCACAGAAGAGTTGTCATTATGTTGTTATGCTATTTACAAACTGTACTTTTAAAGTTCCTGCAGCCAAAAAGGGACCCAAAGCAGTAGTAACTCATAAATTTGGCTCCATCCCTTTTTTTCAGGAGGTGGAGACGTTTAAGTCTCCACTTTTGAGTAAATTTCACTCAGAGTTTGTGAACAGCCAAAAGTGGTAAAGTTACTCAAAAGTGAAAGAGTAAATCATATTTGTAAATTACTCACAAGTGTAAGTTACCTTTGTGAATGGTCCCATGTGTTTTTTCTAACCTGGGCATTCTTCTGCTTCAGTAACATGTGCTAAGCAATTTATCACAATGCTGAACACACATAATTAATGTGACACAGGTTTGGTTAATATTGTTATGTTATCCATTGTGATAATCAAGCCTATGTGGATATATTATTCACACATGTTTAATCTAAATGCTGACTGCTTCATGTTTACATTAGTTTGTTATTGATTTTTAGGAGTTTCATGAAGGTTGGCAACCTTGTGCCTCACTTTTTGTTGATATTCAGAAGAACACAATCTAGTAGAATGAAAATAATTGAAAGGGTATCAGGTCACTTTCTGTCAGTTGTTTCCACTAAGAGTTCTTAACAACTAGACTATAAAAGACCAGCACGTTGGGCGAAGGGCAGAGATGAGTCTTCATGCCAGGAGATACTGTGACAGGCCATAGAGAATAATGTCTTCGGTTCTCATTGAAGGCTACCGCGAGATGAGAGACACTTAGCCTTCACTCGCTGACTTATCATTGCAGCTGGCTTCATGAGATGAGAAAGCAGATCTTGCTGTTCTATTGAACGTACAACTTCATTGTTCGAATAGGTATGCAGTTGTGTAGCATCCGTGACACTCGAAATAGGTTTTATTTGCTCCTTTACTAAAATTTGATTTGTGCTTAGAAGTAGCAGAATGAGGATAGAATTACTAAAGATCAATAGAAGCAATCATGCTGGAGTGAAAATCTATTATTTAAGCTTTTGGTAACTGTTGTTGCTGCCAAGTTATTTGTCTTCAATGTGGTTACAATTTATATTGTGGGCACTAGACTAGGGTTGTGTTCTTGAGTGTGTTATTCTTTAATTAAAGATGTTTTGGGTTTCCACTGATTGCCCATGTAACATCTCATGTGTTTGATCATTACCTAGAACACATCTCACTCAAATATTGCTCAGTCGATTAATTGTTGCAGTGCTATTTCTGATTCGGGTTAGTACATTGACCAAGTCATTAGTGCCAGTATGTCTAGAAAATCAACTGCTGTGTCTCTAGAAACATATAGAGAGCATATCAGATCCTTACATGTATTTACTACATATATAAAATGTCAACTCACCAGATCCAGCCACGGATACATGCTTGAGGAATGGACCACTAGACGCCAGCTACTGAACTAGTATCTTTGAAACTGAAGTTGGTAGGTTATCCCTAGATCCAGCAGTTGGAGAGAAAGTTAATGAAATGGGAGCTTTAGAGTTATGATTCAATGGATAACAGTGATATTTGACACAAATTATGTCAATGCAGAGAGTTATAAATAAAAGAAAATCAATAAACCATAACAACATATACATTTATATAAAGTGACATCTGAAATAGATAAAAAACGAGAAAGGAAAAATGATGAGATATGAGTAAAATTCAGATGTTGACAGACTTACCTGATTGATGGATGGTGGCACACTTTGGGGGAGGAGCTAACCACAACTGAGTGAAGAGCTTTCTGTCGGAGCTCCCCCACTCACTGGCGCCCACTGCTGCTCCTTTCTGCCTGCACCCATCTCGCTACTGGAGGGGACTCGCTGGACGAGTCGGGCCACACCTGCTAAGGGCACAGGGCCACACTGGGACTTCAATGCGGCCGCCATGGGCTTGATCAGCAGAGCAGGGGCGGCCAAGCAAATTGTCCAAGATGTTGGCTGTTACATAGCAGAGTACCGAGCCAGCCCTGTACATGGCTTAAATCAGACCAGTGTGGATCCTTTGGAGCTTTAGGGTTTTGGAGCTGCACCTTCTGCCACATGGAAACCCCCCTCGACTATTGTGCATGTTCGTTGCTGGACCCCGCAGGGCTACCACATTGGTCTATCCACGTCTAGGACACACCAATGGTAGCTGGAGCAGCACCGACTGCCTTACAAGGACCGTGCCTGGGCTGCAGGCTGTGCTGGATGGCCCTGAGCAGACTTTCTGGCATTTGGGGGGTGCCACTGCTGCCACGCACCCTCTGGACTGTTGTCGTTATTCCTCATTGATGCAGCAGTGAGTACTGAAATGGGCAGGCCTACTCCGCAGAGTGCCTGAGGGGACAGTGGGGGTGCTGCTATGCCACATGGGGTGAAGACCCCTCTCATCCAAACACCTAATTTGCCTATTATGGTAGCCCCCACTTCGGACACCATGCACAATGGGGATCGCTTCCTCCTCTGGAGAGCCCATATGCTGTAGCTGCTGGTGTCGCCCATTCTCTTCTTTGTTTCTGGCAGACTACTGGAGATCATGACGCCTCATGATATGCCCAGTGGGGGTGCTGGAGATGTCACTAACTGGAGTCTCTCACACTGATAAAAATCTCATTCACCCACACCAATAGCAAGGACCTGGGATTCCTCATTATTCTGCAGCTGGCTTCTGTATTCCTTTTGAGTCAGCTGCTGCTGTCGAGGTGGTGTCCCACACCATCTTTCACTCTCCATCCCAGGCTGCTGCGGCATGTACCTACCCTGCGGGGGAGGGTTGTGCACAACAACCTGAGATGGCGTGAGCCCTCTTCACCTTTAGCCACTATCGCTTCTTCGCTCCCTGTTGACCCGCCAATTGGACTCTCCTGCACCGCCTTATCTATGGATGCTGGCCCATCATCAAGCTCCAGCGATAAATTAGATGCTATTTTGGCAGTGATAAGGTCCACTAGAGGCGTTGGAACACAAAATTTACTCTTTGGTAGTGGAATTTCACCTGTTGAGGGACGACCACAGAAAAATGTCTGACAAGGTTCACAATGTGGAAATGGTGGTTTCGCAATTGGCGCCTGTGGCAAAGAGCACCTGGCGTAACTAGCTGTGGTGATGGAGCATGTCAAGATCTTGGAGCACAGATTGGAGGACCATGAAGGCAGAGAGAGGCGCAACAACTGGATGCCGGACGATGTGAAGGCTGGGTCTATGGTCTCCTTTCTGAAGGACTGGCTACAGGAGGTTGTGACCCCCAAAGAACTGTCTCAAGAGGGCACATTGGGTGCCAGTCCGTCCTCCAGCGCCTAGTGCCCTACCACGCCCTGTGTTAACCCGCCTGCTACATTTCCGGGACCGGGATTACTCCTGCAGGCCCGCACTTCCGGCCCTTCTCAGGTGGAGAATGCAAAGATATTTCTTTACCCCTTCTACACAGCCACAGTACAAAAACTCAGCCTCCTTTACTGTGGTGAAGAAACATCTGCATGGACCTCTCCATCTCCTATGCCCTCTTGTTCCCTGACAGACTACGAGTATATATAGGTGGCAAAACTACGTTTTTTGATAGTCCCACTGAGGCCTGGGATTGGATGGGTATCTATGAGACTGGGCTCCTCCCCGCAGCAAGCGCCTCTCCTGCGAGGATCAAGGAGGCGCTCGAGGAAACGCAAAGGTGCCGGCTCACTCAGCATCAGGCCCATTGCCGGGAGTACTAATTCATTGGCCACAGCTGCTTTAGGGCTCTGCTGCAGTGCGAACAGAGAGTGTAACATCGTCTGGGGAGGACTCGGGGTCGGGCACTGAGAGTGTACCGGGCTCAGATTCCAGTGCCCAACTCCCAAAGATAACACCAAGAACAGCGGACAACATTATCTAAAGTGGGGGGTATGTGAGTTTCTGGGGAGATTGTATTGTTCTTGAGATGCAGATGACCGTAGATTCCTTGCTTTCCTATAACTGTTGTCTGGGGCCCCATGAGGTGGTAGCCTGAATGTACTGATTAGCATTTTTTCCCTCCTCCACCATTAACCTTGAGGAGTGGCATTTCCACCCTTCCTTAAGGTTTGTTTACATTATGTTTCAGACAGGTTTGGATGGTACGCCGTCCTGAGGGCTGGGGTTTGTTGGGGTGTGCTTTTAATGTTTCTCTGCCTTGGTGGGAACTGTTGGATATTGTAGGTCACTTTTGGGACGAATTCCTAGAGAAGAGGCCGGCCGGTTTTAGAATGCTGGCTGATAGAGGAGAGCCCGTAACTGTTGGACTAGACTATGTTCCCCATGACCACCTCTGCCTCTCTTTTGAAGGTAATTACTTGGAATGTTCAGGGCCTTAACTCCCAGTGTAAGAGAAATAGGGTTCAGCCCTTCCTCAAAAGACGCAGAGCCCAGGTTGCTTTCCTCCAAGAAACGCACTTTACCAAAGCGGAGAGTATAGCACCACAGGGCGAGGTCAAGTGTGCGCTATGAACTATTCGGCCCGACGGTCCTCATCTGGATTCTACAAAGCACTCTGTTTCTGCTCTAACGCTGAAATTATAGATCCTAAGGGGAAGTATATTGTGCTAGGGGGAAAGCTTGACAGCAGTGATATCGCCCTCACGAATCTCTATGCTTCAAACACAGATCAAGCAACTTTCCTTACTACCCTGGCGTCCCATACACCTCGGTGCTGCACTTCCTGGTACTAGGAAGGGGAGGCTTTAATTGTATTGCTGATGTTAGCCCAGATCGTTCACATACCCCCCCTTCCCTCTTTACCGATCCACAAAAATGCTCTCTTTTGCTGCCGCTGGATTGCGGAATAGGGTTTAGTTGACTCATGGTGGGCTCACCACCCTGACACTGCCATCTACTCCTTCTATTTGGGCATGCATGAACTATCCGTACAACTTGACACGCACCTTTCCACACCACAATTACATGAACGGGTCTCCTAAGCTGAATATCTAGGGAAAACCCACTTGGACTATAATCCTTTTTTACTGACACTGGCATGGGGTACAATCAGACCATGCATCCCTACGTGGAAGTTCAACACTGCGCCTCTTGATGCCCCTGTATTTAAAGAGCTGACTCAATTTGAGTCTACTTCACTGAAAACGAGGGCATGGTCTTCTCCCCCCTGGTTGAGTGGGAGGCATTCAAGTTGGTGTTGTGTGAACATTGCATCTCTAAACTGTTGTGTGTTCGCGCTCAGTTACATACCAATATCAAACACCATGAGGTACTCCTGACCCACTTACAGTTGCCGCACATGGAGCCCCTGCCTCCCAGGAAAGCTGAGGGTTGAAAGAGAACATCTCCTCACGCTCCTGGAATGCCTCAAAATTTATGATTATAACGCTTATATCAAAACAGCCCATAATGTGAGTGAGGAAGCTGGCAGTCTATTGGCCTGGCTGGCTAACCCCAATAAACAAAACACCCCCATCCTTAGCTTGCACAGGGCCGACGTTAGCCTTGCTTACACTCAGGCAGATATCAATGTTTTGTTTTTGTAGGACTGCTCTTGCCTGTAAGTCCAGCTGGGTGATGTGCCTTCTCAAGCCATCCATGATTACATTACGGCAGCTAGCAACCCTCGGCTGCTGCAAACCGAAATAGCCACCTTGAGTGGTGAGATCATGATTCAGGAACATCATGCAGCCATCAAAGCACCTGCCCGGACCAACATTCCTGCTCAAATGGGCGGCTCACTGGAGGGACCAGTGCTGGGACAGGCTCCTCCACGCTCCATCGCTCCAGATTCTTGACCTGTCCACCTTTACTTGCTGTTCTCGCCATGACCTAGGGGACGTGATCGCACGAGCGGGCCCGACACTAGCCACACTTTGGCTAAAACAGAAAAAATATGATAGATGGGGCTGAGAGATGTTAGGCTGTAGGGTTGTGAATTGCATTTAGTAGTACATGAATAGTACTACTGTATGTACTGCCCCAAATGAAGTTTATGAATCAGGCCCTATGTGTTTTGTGGAAGGATATGGCTTTTTAACTCCTTCTATGCTCATGACGGAGCGGTTCCGTCATGAGCCACAGTGGGCGTGTGCTCATGACGGAACAGCTCCGTCATGGCACCCACCCATGGGGGAAGCGCTGGCGCTCCCCCCATGGGCAGCCCATCTAGCCCCCACAAAGGGGGATGGCAGCGGAAGAGTCCCATGATGTCAGCGCGCACAGCGCGCGCCGAAATCATCAGGAGCAGCCGGACGCGCTGGAAGCCATTTCCAGCAGGAAACAGGTAAGTTTCCTTGCTCCGGTATGGGGGGCAGATCTTGATGCATTGAGGCATCGGAGGAGAGGAAAGAGTTTTTCCTCTCCCCTGATGTCTCAATGCAGGGCATTCCTGCTGCACGATTGCACATGGAGTCGCGATCGTGCGGCAGGAATGACCCCACTAGGCACCAGAGATTTATTTTTCTGTAAATGGAAGCGGCCCCTTGGGCAAGGGTCGCTTCCTAAAGGGGCACAATATTTTTTAGACTTTTCTGCCCCCCCTGGGGACAGATCGGCTGGGTTTTTTGGCCTTTCTGCCCGGGCAGAAAAACCCACTAGTGCCAGGGATTTATTAATATTAGGATTGGGTGCGATCCCTTCGGCAAGGATCGCACCCCATTTATTTTGGGCACTAGTGGCTGTTTTCTGCTTCCCCTGGGGGAAGTTTGGCCCGTTTTTTAGGCCAATCTGCCCCCAGTGGGTGGCAGAAAACAGCCACAATCACTGAATCCAGCGATTGTTTTTTTTAATGGAAGCGACCCCTTGGGCACGGGTCGCTTCCAAGGGGGTGTAAAATTTGTCAATATATTTTCTGCCCCCCCCTGGGGACAGATCAGCCCGTTTATTTGGCCTTTCTGTCCCCAGGGGGGGGGCAGAAAACCCCACTAGAGCCAGGGATTTGTTTATATAGTGCATGGACGCAGTCCCTTAGGGATGGATTGCCCCCTAATGTTTTTTTTATACTTGTGGCCAGTTTCTGCCCCCCCCCCACACCCACCGGGGGTGGGTCAGCCCTATTTGAAGACCCATCTGCCGGGGGGGGGTAGAAAACCCACTTGCACCAGGGATGTGTATATATTTATGTTTCGGCGTGGCCCCTTGGGTAAGAGTTGCCCCAATGGGAAGGGGCATTAGTTATTATTTACTTTTGGCTGTTTTTCTGTCCCCCTTGGTGGTAGATTGGCCATTTGAGTAGTGACATAGCGTGTTATATTGTTAATTGTTTTATTTCTTGTGAATTGCGGTTGTAATGTTTTACTTCTCCTTTTTATTCTAGTTCGAGGCTTTTGACTGATGTTCCATGTTGCGGTTTCGTCACTGGTGGTTCTGCAGTTTGTGCAGTTGCATGTGTTTGGTAAGAAAATGTTTTTTGTACTATTTACTCTAAATGAGTTTCATTTCCCTGCATGAATGTCTTTTTGTAAATGGTGTAATAATAGCTGAATGTTTAGCTTCTGTTTTATTGAGTGTTTGTGCTTGATGTGTATTTTGTTGTCTTGTGAGTAATTGGTTTTGTTTTTTTCTTTCAAGTGGGAAATCGTTGGTTTTTGCTGTGTCTCTGCAGAGTAGGTGCTGGTGAGTGTAGCTGTCTCTTGCAAGTGAATCGTATAGTTTTTGAGTATATAGATCTTTGTGATAAAGGCACACATTTTTTTTACTTACTTATTTTGCACAGTGTTGGCTGTTGTTGACTTGTTTATGCAGTCCTTAGTAAGGATTATGGCTAGCCGCAGGATTACTGCTCAGCAGGTTGTTGGTATGCTTTTTGAGTCTTCCTCTGACAATGGTTCAGAGACTGACTCTGCATCCGAGGCAGAGGAGGGAGTGGAAGATTCAGGCAGTGAGTTTTCTGTCCACGAGGAATCATCGGATGATGAAGCTACTCTCAGTGCAGATGAAGCTACTCTTAGTGCCTGTTTTAGAGGAGGACATTGATGTGCCGATAGTGCAGCAAGAGGCATCTGGGCTGCAGCCTGAGGCTGCAAGGCTTCCCGTTGGAAGTGCTGACCTCTGGGTTGCCCCAGGCATGGTGCAGCCAGCATTGCCAGACTTTACTGGTGTTCCAGGGTGTAGAGTCGATACTGAAAACGTTTTGCTGATACATTTTTTTCAGTTGTATATGGATGATGTATTTTTGGCAGAGATTGTTGAGCAGACTAATTTGTATGCTGAACAGTAGTTGAGATACAACAGTGCCAGCCTTAGGCCCCACTCTAGAGCTACCCAGTGGACTCCCACAAATCTGGATGAGTTGAAGAAGTTCTTGGGTTTAATTTTTTTGATGGGCTTGCTAAGGAAGCCATCAATGTCTTCATATTGGTCTACTAGTCCCTTGATGGCAACGGCTTTATTTCCGGCAGTCATGAGTCGTGATAGGTATTTCCTTCTGCTTCGGATGCTGCATTTTGTCGATAATGGTTTAGCGTTGCCACAAGATCACCCTGATTGTGACCGTCTTTTTAAGATTCGACCTGTCATTGATCACTTTGTAGATCGATTTTCTGAGATCTATGCTCCAGGGAAAGAAATAGCAGTGGATGAGTCTTTGGTCTTGTTCAAGGGCCGCTTGGTTTTTAGGCAATACATTCCTAGTAAGAGGGCACGCTATGGAATTAAGATGTATATGCTGTGTGACAGTAGGACTGGATATGTCTCTAATTTCAGGGTGTACACCGGTAGGGATGGTAGGGATTCCAGGATTGACCCCCCCCCCCCCGGTTGTCCGTCCACTTTTGGAGTGACTGAGAAAATTGTGTGGGAACTTGGTAGAGGACTTTTTAACAAAGGTCACCATTTATATGTAGATAACTTCTACACTGGTGTGCAGTTGTTCAGGGAATTGGCCAAAGTGGAGACTGTTGCTTGTGGCACAATCCGTTCTAACCGTAAACGTTTCCCAAAATAACTTGTTTGTCAAAAGCTTGTGCGGGGTCAGTGCAGCACATTGCGTAGCGAGGAACTTCTAGCTGTGAAGTTTTCAGACAGGAGAGATGTCTACATGCTGACTACCATCCATGATGAAAGCACTTCACCTGTGGCTGTTTGGGGTCAGGTTGCTGAAGCGCGCAAAGCTGTGTGCATTTTAGACTATAATAGGCACATGGGTGGTGTTGATAGAGTAGATCAGCGGTTGGAACCTTACACTGCTCTTCGTAAGGCTTACATTTGGTATAAGAAGTTGGCTATCCATCTTTTCCACTTGGCAACCTTTAATGCTTTTGTTGTATTTAAGGATTGCTGTCCTGAGTCAAAGTTGACTTTTGCTAAGTTTCAGTAGTCTGTAATAGGCAGCCTTGTTGTAGTGGAACAGGCAAGTGTTCCTAGAGTTGAAGTGGTGGAGGATGTGGCTAGATTAAAAGAGCGAAAAAGCGCTCTCCTTAGAGAAAGAGGGGCGTCTCCCATGTGCACTCGAAGAAATATGTTCAATCCTTTCTCTTTTTAATTAAACTTTTCACAAGACGTTTTTCCAAGTAATTTGTTTATTTATCATTTGTTTTTCAAAGTGTTCATAAGTTTTCTATCCAAATTTGTTATTATTACGTCATAATAACTGGTAATGTTGAACAAACAATTGTTTATGCCCAATGCATTTCGGGCAAAGATGCCCTTCTTCAGGGGCTATACACTGTAATGTAGAGGAAACAAGGTTTCAGTACAAGACATTCAGTTAAATCACATGTATAATAGTTGTAGGGGTGATAGTCCCACGCACAGTGAATGGGTCTCCGGTGGTATACTGGGGTACCCTCAACATGGAAGTAGTGTCACATACACAGTGAGTTTATCGGACTTGTGAGACGTGTTCATCTCATTACGTGATAAGAAGCGTCATACGTAAAACGAGATTAAAAGTGATCGGCGTGTACACGAGGAGATAGTGGTACATTCGTTAAAGAAGTGTCATTACCGTGTAGATAAGCAAGATCAAGAACTGAACAAACCAGCATGTGTTGATGTGAGCAAAAAACCGTGCAACTGGTGTAATGAAAAAGAGTGATTAGAGCCAGACGCGTGATTAAAACACATGCATTTTGGTGAAAATTTAAATCAAACTCACGTAGGCTTCGATTGGATTCGTATGTTTAAAGGACCCACTGTAAACTAAACAAGGTGGGTAAATGGTTACTGAATAGGTAAAGCTGGGTGACCAAATAGAATCAGAAACACGAATTCTGCTGGGTAAGGTGCACTTACCCGACTGTGTACCGGCATATCATGCGAGCGCGAACGCGAGGTGCTTCAGTATATGAACACGGTCCACGACCGTCCGAAAGTATATGTACGTAAGCACTGCGTAATCATAAGGATAAATGACGGACTCGGATAATCGAGTGCCGGTAATATGAATCATTAGTGCTCTAAAAGTTAATAAAACAGAAAAAGCGTAAAAAACATACGTTTAAAAAAACGGTGACATAAAAGTGAATACATACAATCCGTGTACACGACAATCAGTGCAAATGTGAACACTGGACAGGAACGTCCTGGGTGATGTGTGTGTGGACTACATGTGAAGAAGATAGTGAAAAAAGACTCGTAGTTTCAGAAAAAGTCATGAGGCGTACCCACTCAATTTCAACGAGCCACGAAGTTATTTCTAAACAGTCACCTAGGAACAACTAAACAACATAAGAATACAGTGACATCAAAGGAAAATTGGCATAAAAATGACATGAAAATAACAATAGATCCCTACTCAATAAAAAGTTGTGAGTAACACATGTTGATGTGAAAAAAAGTTCATGATGCTATTTAGTCATTGCAAAGGTGAAAATACGGTAAGTCAACCATATATGGTGTGCGTGAGCCAACCATGGAGAAACCTGCAATGTGTAATTGGATTCCATGACATAAAGTCATCTGTTACATCATTGAACATTGGATTCCATGACATGTAGTCTGTTACATCACTGAACATTAAAGAAAGCAACTGAAATCATAACGTTCATTAAGGCCCTTAGGGTTAATGGTGTCCATGAGGTTAATCCAATAAACTTCCCTTTGTAGCAAGAATTGTGTGTTGTTGCGTCCCTTTTGAATTGGGACCTGTTCGAGAATCAGGAAACGAAGTTGGCCAATGTTGTGATTCATGGTGTTGAAGTGAACAGCGACTGTAGATTTTGGGTTTCGTATGCGAATATTACTTTTGTGTTCATTCAGTCTGATGCGAATTTTTCGTTCGGTCTTGCCAACATAAACCGTAAGATATGAGTTTTTGGTCCCGGGCTTGGCGGCCATCTAGGGAAACCTACCAAACCCACACATTTCTGAAAACTAGACACCCTGGGGAGTCCAATGAGGTATGGCTTGCGTGGATACCCCAACGTTTCCCTACCCAGAATCCCCTGCAAACCTCAAATTTTGCTGAAAAGTCACATTTTTCTCAAATTTCTGTGTGGGAAAGTTGTAGGATCACTGGGCTGACACAAATTTCCTACCACCCAGCGTTCCCCCAGGTCTCCCGATAAAAATGGTACCTCACTTGTGTGGGTAGGCATAGTGGCTGCAACAGGAAATGGCCCAAATCATACTGTGGAGACTTCAAAATTACCTATCACAAAACTACCTGGTAGTGAGGTATCATTTTACTCGGAAGACTGAGGGGAACGCTGTGGGGTAGGACATTTGAGCCGGCACTGTGATTCCACACAAAAATATGTGCAAAATGTGTTTTGTTTCAGCTAATTTTGAGGTTTGCAGGGGATTCTGGGTAGGAAAACGTTGGGGGATCCACGCAAGCCATACCTCGCTGGACTCCCCCGGGTGTCTAGTTTTCAGAAATGTGTGGGATTGGTATTTTCCCAAAATGGCCACCGAGCCCGGGGCCAGAAACCCAGGTGACCCCCCTTGAAAAACCAGGTTGTTTTGTGATAGGTAATTTTGATGTCTCCTCAATACATTTTGGGCCCTTGCCTGTTGCGGGTACTTGACCCACCCACACAAGTGAGGTACCATTTTTCTCGGAAGACTTTGGGGAATGCGGTATGGGTGGAATTTTGTGGATCCACACAGATTCCAGAACTTTCCACCACAGAAATGTGAAGAAAATGTGGGTTTTTTTGACAAATTTTGAGGTTTGCAAAGGATTCTGGGTAACAGAACCTGGTGAGAGCGAGACAAGTCACCCAATCCTGGATTCCCCTGGGTGTCTAGTTTTCAAAAATGTATAGGTTTGCTAGGTTTCCCTAGGTGCCGGCAGAGCTAGGATTCAAAATCTACAGCTAGGCACTTTGCAAAAAAAGGGTCCGTTTTCACTGTGAAAATGTGGTGTGTCCATGTTGCTTTTTGGGCCATTTCCTGTCGCGGGCACTAGGCCTACCCACACAAGTGAGGTACCATTTTTCTCGGAAGACTTTGGGGAATGGGGGGTGGGTGGAATTTTGTGGATCCACGCAGATTCCAGAACTTTCCACCACAGAAATGTGAGGAAATGGTGTTTTTTTTTTTACACATTTTAAGGTTTACAAGGGATTCTGGGTAACAGAACCTGGTGAGAGCCAGACAAGTCACCCCATCCTGGATTCCCCTGGGTGTCTAGTTTTTAAAAATGTATAGGCTTGCTAGGTTTCCCTAGGTGCCGGCAGAGCTAGGGTTCAAAATCTACAGCTAGGCACTTTGCAAAAAAAGGGTCCGTTTTCGCTGTGAAAATGTCGTGTGTCGCTTCCTGTCGGGGGCACTAGGCCTACCCACACAAGTGAGGTACCATTTTTATCGAGAGACTTAGGGTAACACAGAATTGTAGAGCAACTGTTATTACCTATTGACTTTCGATGCCTTTCTGCCTTCCAAATGAAAGACAATGTGTAAAAAAGAAGTCACTGTGAAAAATATCCAATAATTCTCATGCTAGTATGGGTACTCACAATTTCGGAAATGTGTAAATAGCTACTGTTTCTAAACTCTATATTTTATTCCAATTTCAGAAATACATAGGTGTCTTTCATCCCGATTTTTCACTGTATATATTTTCCCAAATGAATTGCTATATACCCTGTACATAATAAAAAACCATTGCAAGACGATGCTCAGTTATTGGCTCTGGGTTCGTCGGGTTCTTGGTGAACCTACAAGTCCTATATATCACCACAACCAGAAAGGTCCAGCGGATGTAACGGTATATTGCTTTCAAACATCTGTCATATTTAGAAGAAGTTAAAGGTGAAAACGTTGGCACAAATGGCTGTTTTTTTCAACTCATTTTAAATTTTTCCTATTTTTAACTGTTAGTTTCTATAAAGAAACCTTGAAGGATCTACACAAATGACTCCTTGCTGAATTCAGAATTTTGTCTACTTTTTAAAATGTATAGCTTTCCAGGATCCATTATTGCTTTCATACCCATTTCTACCATTAACTATAAGAAGGTTGAAAGCACAAAAAATAACAAAAATAGGCTATGTCCCAGTAAAATGCCAAAACTGTGTAAAAAATGTTGGTTTTATGACAAAAGTCTATCAGTCTCTGAAAGCTGGGAAAATGGTGATTTCAGCCCCACATACCCTTTGTTGATACCATTTTCAGGGGAAAAACCAGATGCTTTCATTTGCAGCACTTTTTCCCCATTTAAAAAAACAAAAAAAACCATTTTGCTGTATTTTGGCTAATTTCTGGGTCCCCTCCAGGGAAATCCACAAACCCTGGGTACCTTTAGAAATCCCGTGATGTTGGAAGAAAAGGACGCAAATTTGGCGTGGATACCTTATGTGGTCAAAACGTTACAGGGGCCTAAGCGCGAACTACCCCAAATAACCAAAAAAAGGCTTAGCACGTTTAGGCCTAGCAGCGAAGGGGCTAGGCATGAAAAAGTGCTCTAATGGGATTTCAGTTTAGTGTTTTCCTGTTCTTCAGACCATCATTTCTTTTTGGTGTTATTCTTCGGTGAAATATGTTCTTCTTGTACTTCTATGCATTTAATTGCTTAACAGCAGCTCTTATATGCAAGGCTGGGACTGTCTTGTTTGATGCAAGTAGGATAGTCTCTAAGGTGTCAATAAATGCTTGTATAATTTGTGTTGTGCTCTGTGTTACCTGTAAAGTATAATATTTATTGAACCTCAGTGTTATATCTTGTTTCAGTAATAGTAAAACTATGGTAGTTAATTTGTCAAGGTTTGCCCATGAGAGCATGTTAATATTTGGCTAGTAGAGCAAAGTGCTTGCTTCCTGTATTGGTGGTAACAATTCATGTCCACAACATTCCAGTCGTTCACTCACAGTAAGCAAATATGTGTAATCTTTTCTCAAAGAACAGCGTATTTTGCAAATCTGACTAGTATAAACTGTTTTCTTTATTGTACATTTTCCAGCAATTGTTTGCTTTGAGGACACCATGAGTGCACATTGATCATTAATCAAATTGCACTCACTATGTAACGTAATTTGCTTATAAGAGAAGCACCCAATGGGCTAACACAATATGTTGTACTTAAAATACAGGCTGTTCTCTCAGTAATGTAATGATTATTGGATTTTCCAAGAAAAATGTACAGGAGCATTCCCTAATTCATTATACCAACTCATTTTCTTCTTGAACAAACAACCCTCAAAACATAAAACATTATCAGTATGTTAATATACCTGTGGATTAACCACGTTATGCTTGGCTTTGCATAAGGAGTGACTGGGGTGGGAGGTGGCTCAAATTTGTAAACTGAGACTACATTGTAAGTTGAGTCCTTTTTACTCAATATTTTTGGGTGATCATTCATATCATAAAGTTCCAATATTGTTACCTAGTGCCCTCTATAGGCAGTCACCCGCTTTCTGGTTAAGGTGTATATGTAGCTAGTGCAGTCCTTGTCTGTACTAGCAATGTTCCTAAGTGCACTATGTGTGTTGCATGCAGTAGCCTCCCTTGAAACAAAGTTGTGTGTTCTGTGTAGGTTAATGGCACTTCAGTGTTTCTGGATGGGTCATAATGTGAAGGAGGACCTATTATTGCATAATGTTTGAATATCCCTACTGCATCTACCGTAGAGGTATATACTAGATCACTAATGTGATTTCTCCCATGGGCAATATGAATCTCCTCACCGTCAGATATACAGTAATCGTGAGGGTACATGTTCTCTGGTATTTTCACTGCTTCTAGCTCCTTTGCTTCTCCCGCCATTGCTTAAAAAGTCTCCCAATAGGCCCTAGCAGTTTGGGCAGGTACTTTGTAATTGTTAAGCACTCAACAAACCTCAATCAGGCAAGGGGACACCTTCCCTACTACTGAGGAAGTTTGTAACCCACCTCTCGATGTCTCTGGTTAGATTTGTGCACATTACTTATATTTGGGGCACTAGGCCCTCAAGGGCACTAGAGGCCAGGCCCCATGTTGTGCTTGACCCAGTTTATTGTGGTCAAACCCAGTAGACCCTCTAAGACCCAAAAGGCAGATTCAAATGTTTCAGAGGAAAGGAGAACTAGCAAATGTCTCTCTCTCTCCACCCCTACTAAGTTAGGAGAGGAGAAAGAAATGCTAGAAGTTAGACAATCCTGTCAGAGAATTTCTCTTCCACACGTTGTCGTCATAGAGCTCAATCCTGTACCCCCAAAATCAGTACGCACGCACAATGAATGGTATTTTACTAGTTATTTATTATACACTATCTGTCTACAAATCATGTGCATTAGAATGATTGTAAGTGATATAAACAACTAATTACACCTCCCTATCCTATTACTTTTACCTAAGCTGTAACCAGCCATGTAACAGCATTGTTGGTAAGTCTTTCAATTGAGCAAGGATGGGGTTGGCTTATGCTCTGCTCATAATGCTTCTTGTTCACAGAAGTGGATGCTAAACTTACTGGTACCTTCCTTGCTTCTGCCTACAGGATGGAAAGCAAGGTCATTTCCCTTGTAGCTTTCTTTGAGCTTTGTGTTTACAAACAATGCATGTACCAGAGAATGCACATGTTTTCCGTTCTTGTTCCAATTATCATGTGTTAAGAAAAAAACATGGCATTCGAAGCACTCTTTTATTAGCTGCAAAACCAAATAGCAAGGTAGCTAGGCTTGCTTTCTAGGTCATTCAATTGCAGCACACAAGCACTGTATTTCAATGCAAAGACTTTGTTATGTTAGACCGCATTGCCTGCAACCATGCCTCTATTGCATGCAACACAAAAATACACATAGAAGCCTTGCATCACATGCTAGTTTGACCATCAATGTATGCAAGCAGACACTGCTGGATAGTTAGTGCATGTTAACAGATACAACAGAATAGTTAAGGTATGGAGCATGTGTAGTGGTATGGTTAAGACATGCCAGAACGTGCAGAAGTATAATTAAAGTATGCTTTCACATACATTAGGATAGCTGAGATATGACTTCACCTGCATTAGAATAGTAATGGTTTGCTACCACATGCAGCATGCTAATTACAATATGGCAGTGGATGGAGTTGGGTGGTGATGATATGTGTGTGTGCATGGAGTTAGAATATGTAAAATGTAAAAATAGAATATGTCAAACCTGCCAACACGTACAAAGGGATAGTGCATGACTGATACAGCTGTAGCAGCTGCTCTTCACACTGCCCCTTCTTTGTTTGTACCTCCCTGCCCCTCTTGACCTGGGGACAGTGTGGACCTTCTCTGTCAATCTTATTGGATCCAATCTGCATTCCTACTCTAACATCTTTTTAGTTTCACTGTATGTCCTTTATTAAACCTCACCTGCTTTCCTCTTGATTGTCTATCTGCTTCCCGGTCCTTTTATGTCACTGTGTGACAATCTGGATTGTGCTGTATCTTGCCTTTAAGATACTTATTCTCTTTTCCTCCTGCATGAGTTCAGTCTTCGTCTTACCGATGATTATGCTTTATTGCCTTAGCATATTCTGTCAATGTCTCTCTTCCTTGTTCTCTACTAACCCACATTCTGGCTCTGGCTGGAACTCTGGACTTGATTGTCTTCCCTTCTTTATTTACTTGATATTTCTTCTCCATCCTTATTTTACTATCCTTTTTCTGATAGTTTTTTTTTCTCATGCTGGGTCTTTCCTTCATGTCCTGTTGCTTCTGCCGTTTTCCATGATTTCTCTCATATGATATGCGTGAATAAATCTCCTGTTCATCTAGCTGCCTTCATTGTTGATGCTTTACCTTCTGCAGACCAATTTGCCAACCTCATCATTGGCAAGGCTTCTAATCTCCTTTCAGGTCTACTCACCTCTTCTCTTGATTCTGTTTCTCTATTGGAGGCTTTTAAGCTTATTCGTAAATCTCCTCAACCCTTGGTAGACCCTGAACTGTCCTCTCTTTACTACTGTGTGCGCCATGTCGAATGTCTCTGGCACAAGCACAAGTCTGAAGATCTCATCACACCTCCTGGCAGCTCATGACAGGTAGGCCTTGTTACAGCTGAAGCTTTCCAAAGACTCTTGGTACCCCCTCCTCATTCGAGATCAGGCCCATGATCCTCGTCGCCTATTCCATACTTTCAATCACCTGCTCTCTT
This sequence comes from Calotriton arnoldi, assembly GCA_963921515.1. Classification (NCBI taxonomy): domain Eukaryota; kingdom Metazoa; phylum Chordata; class Amphibia; order Caudata; family Salamandridae; genus Calotriton; species Calotriton arnoldi. The sequence goes on from CAWUFW010008155.1 coordinate 773,242, forward strand.
CCTCTTCGTCAGTTTTTGTCTCTTCCATACTTATGTTATTTTATTTTGCTGTATTTCCCTCCCAAACTCTGGAATAATCTTCCTTCTCTGTGACATCTTCTTCCAAAATGAATTTAAAGTCATTGCTGCAGGAACATTTTTGTTGTCTTTCAATCAAGATTGAGCCAGCGCTATTGTCACCTTATGTATTCTTAATTAATTTTATACCCAATACACACGTATAAGCACTTTGTTAAATGCACTATAAAAGTAAAATATCCAATTTATGGTAGTGCGTATAGGATAGCCAGCATCTGCTACTACATGGAGTAGGAGTTTCGAGAGGCCTATTACTGGAAGCTTACAGTGGCTGAGATCTTCTCGCACTTACACATTTATAGAAAAGACATGCTAAGATGGCATAGGAAGGTTACAATATGCCTATCCATGGGTAGTTAAGAGATGCTACTGGTACCATGGGATATGGTAGGTTATATATACTTCCACCTGCAAAGGGATATTTATGTTATGGAAGTACACACGGTAGCAACACTTGGATAAGCTACAGCAGACTTTAAATTAGCAGCCACAACAAACGCAAATAAATGAACGCATTCATGCAAAAAGTAAACTTGCACTTTTACACTTTTTAGAATGATCCGGCACACACTTAGGACTTGGTAAAATGGATCCCGAGGGCTTTAAAGAATACCAAAGTGTTTGAAGCAAGGCAGCTACTTTCAGGCTTGAATTGATCCCAACATCCCTGCACCACTTACTTCTTGATCTTATCCAGCGCGAATTGTAAAATAAAGAGTGTAATCACTCGGACAGCTGGCGGGGTCTGCCCCTCTGTCACCCCAGGACCAGGAAACGAATCTTCCTTCAAGTTTGTCATGTGCCAGTGCCTGCAATATTCATATAATGCCCATTCTGTGCTGCATCTGCCAAACGACCTCCAGAGATAGAAGGAAATATATTTAAAAAGTGCTGAAATAGCATACACGACTTAAAGTAAACAGCCAATGTGACTATGTTTAACTGAAAGCACGCAGCATAAACAGAGAGCCTGGGAGCAGCATTAGCTGTGTGTGTTGGTTCCAAGCAGAACACGTGTCATACGGATACAGTGAGCCATGGCCTGGGAAAGTCTGGTCCTTATTTGTCATCCACTATTCTTAGCCATGAGACCAGGACCCCCCAGGCACGAGCCAGAGGCCCATGCTGAACTAATGGGGAGACCCAGGTGATTTATGGTGGTTCTTTTTAAAACAATATAAAATCTGATTGATGAGCGGCCACTGCTGCTGTCCAAAGTCAACAACATAAAAGGCGTTACAGAAATATGGCACATTCTGTTTGGAAAATCAATTGAACTGATTATACAGAGAACTTTATGCCCCGGCATATTTGCTGGTTACTTAAAAACATGTTTCATTGTGATCTCCCAGTAATTGTTTGGGGTTAAATATTATAGCCTTATAGCCCGCCGTAGCGGGCTATACCGGCTATTAAAGGCCCGAGCCGAAGGCGAGGGACTTTAACAAGGGTGAGGGACTTTAATAGCTGGTGTAGCCCTGCTACGAAGGGCTATAAGGCAATTAGAACATTCTGCCACTAGAGGGCAGAATGTTATAACAAATAAAACAAAGGCTTCTCGAAGCTCGAGGGGATTTAAATCCCCTCGAGCTCCGAGAGGCCTTTGTAAAACATTGGAATGTTGCTCTGCAGGCCTTTACCGACCCGTAGAAGCATGGAGCACTCCATTGTCTACAATGGAGCTCCCAACATTCCAATGTTCTAATAAGAGTTACTATTACTATCTTGGAAATTAACCAACGGAAGGATGGAGGTCGAAACCAAAAGCTGTCCCACGTGAACGAATTTAGAAATTCTTCAGCTACCCAAGTACTTCCATTCCTAGAGACTTTAGAGAGGAGACAAGCGGTGTATTGGCCAAGTAGCCAATAGAACCAGAAGGTAAAGTCCGAACCTGCAGACCATATAGGCGGTCATCACCCCAGATGAAACAGCCACCACCATGACGTCCATCCACTCAGGGGCCCCTCTCTGACCCCTGCCACCAGCACGTCTACTCCAGAGGACTGCAACCCATCAGTGCCAAGCTCACACCCATTCTAAATGCCTCCAGCTCTTTTAGGACCTTCCCAGATGCTTGGAAACATGCAACTGCCCTCCCATTGCTGAAGAAACCCTCTGTGAACCTTTTAACACTCGCCAACTACAGACCAATGTCGAATGCTACCAGGTGCTAGAGAAAATCATCAACAGATACCTCAACAAATACCTCAAAGACAACCAACTCCTCAATACCATTCAGTCTGGTTTCAGACCCAATGACAGCATGGAAACTGCCCTCATCGCCACCACAGATGACATCCGCATGACTCTGGATGGAGGAGACATGGCGACCCTCATCCTGCTGGAGCTCTCTGCAGTTTTTGACACTGTCTCCCACCCCCTCCTCACCCAAAGCCTACATGACATTGGACTTCAAAGACACGCACTACAATGGGCCTGCTCCTTCCTGATTGGAAGGACTGAGTCAGTTAGCATGTCACTCACTATACACCTTGGACGCCTGTGACCTCATCTGAGGATTTCCGCAAGTATCGTCGCTGAGCCTGACTCTCTTCCACGCATATATGATCCAGCATCATTTGCTTTCACACATCAACGGCCGCTCCAATACAGTCAATTCACAGCTCATTCTCTCCCTCATGGATAAAGCGTCCAAGTTCAATGCCTGCTTGACGGAACTCACCCAGTAGATGAAGACCAACTGTATGACACTGAACACCTACAGATGAAAATCGTGATCTTTGTTCGGGAAGAGCCTTTCACCATGGGACTCCACCTAGTGGCCAACAGAGCTAGGCCCGACACCCACCCCTACCACACAGGCCAAGAATCTCAAGATCGTCATCAACAGCAAATTGGACATGAACGCCCAATTCAGCGCTGTCACTGCATCATGTTTCTAAACCCTGAAAATGCTGAGAAAGATTTCCAAATGGCTCCCAATCAGCACCCGGAAAATCATCACACATGTCCTCCTCATAACCGAGCTGAACTATGGGGGCACCATCCATACCAGGATCAACAAAAGATTATCCAAAGCTGCAGATAATTCAGAACTCTGCAGCCAGAATCACTCCCAGCCTCCCATGCTGCACTCACATCACACCACACCTGAAGGAGCTCCACTGGCTCCCCATGCACAAACAAGCACAATTCAAACTCCTCCCCACACTTTCAAGGCAATTCATAACACCAGCCCAGCATACCTCAACAATTGAATCTGCTTTCACGAACCTTCCAGGCACCTCCGCTCATCCAGACTCCTACTTGCACACATCCCATGCATACAGAAAACCAGATCTGGAGGTCGAGCCTTCTCCTACTTCGCTCCTAAATTGTGGAACAACCTCTTACTACACATAAGAGCCTCCTTCTTACTTTTTGAATCCTGCAAGAAGCTGAAGACCTACTTTTCAAGTAGTCCCACTAGGCCATAGGTTTAGCTGGACTCACACCTGCTGAGTTCCAGGATACCCTCCTGGGTAATAATACATAGCATGGCATAGCATAGCATAGCATAACATAACATAACATAATATAACATAACATAACCTCACCTAACATAACATAACCGTATCTAACATAATATAACCTTACCTAATATAACATAACATAACCTTACCTAACATCACATAACATAATTTAACATAACATAACCTTACCTAGCACAACTTAACCTTACATAACATAACATTAACATAACATAACATAACATCTTTTGGCACTCCAGAGCTAAATACTTATATTGACTGGGATAGGGATGAGGGATGTAGAGATAATGAAACTGAGAGCTGGACTCCGTAGGCATACTATATCCTCCCTTCTTTACTAAGCATTACTACTAGAAGCTCAGCAGGCGGCGATGACTGACAGGGGTGGCAGCAACAGATTAAAGTGGAAGGACAGGCCCTTCTACTCATTGCTTGCCAGGGACAGTGACTACTGGACTACTGGCTTCTCCTGTTTTTTAAATTGGCCTGCCAGTCCTTTGCATGCGGGTACTATCTCTCTTTGCCCAGGGTCTTTTACCTAACAAAACTGGGAGTAAAGAAAGACAGGCTGAGTTTACTGACCTAACATGGACAGAGCGTGATGGCTGAAAAGCTCAGGTACTAAGAGAAGACACTGTTGGGAAAAGGTCCCCTGCACGGACCTGAAAAACAAGGATTCCCAAACACTTAGAAAGTGTACTTCAACTGCCACCAATACTGCAGTGAGTATACCCCTGGGCAAATGGCTAAGGATTACCTAAAATCCCCTCACCAGTTTCTCCTATGATGGAGGAATGATCCTCCTAAGCTACACAGGGAAGGAAATGTCCTCAGTCTAGGCCCGATCCCAACAAGTACCTCAGTCCTTCGTTCCTCATCCAAAGAAGACAGGAAACCAAACAGGAAAAATTGGAAATGCCAGCCCCTTTGTGGCACCCGGTAAGAATGGGTGGGCTTTCAATTTTCAGCACTCCTGGTTTATTCCTGTCTTGCACATGGCAGCTATCTCAAAAGTATTGACTAGGTTGTGGACATGAGATGCAGAGGTAATGAAACTGAGAGCTGGACTCCGTATACTCAGATCCTTACTTTGCGAAAGATAAGAGAGTGGTGTTTAAAATTCTACCCAGGCACAATTAGCCAACCGATCCTGAAGGTGTTCTGAGCTACTATGGTACATCACACTCACAATACCCTCACAGGGGATCACCAGGTTGCAAACAAAGAAATCTCAACAGATAAGGTTATAGAGGTTTTCCTTACCAGCTATATGTGGAAGCCAACAGATATTGCAGAACCTCTCCTGTTTGTAAATTGAAAGATCTGAAAATAATACCTAATGCACCTCTATAACCACTGACAATCATTAGAAAGCAGTTTCAAATGATTGCAATCATTCTAGTTGGCCAAAAGAGCTGTCTAAAAGAAGACACTCATTCATTTTAGTGATAATAGATTATGCAACACAATACACAGCTGCTCATTTGGTGAATCAGTTAATGTCCTTCTTTTCATGGGTGGGACTACTGTCTGATAAAATAAAAGATCAAGGGACTTACCCTACCTCCAAATCGATGGCACAGATATGTAAAATCCTTTAAATACAATAGATCTGTACCTCAATTTACCATCCCCAGACAGACAGGCTGATGGAGTGATACAATCAGATTCTGAAACGGATGTCATGAAAAGCTTCAGCTGACAATGGTAATGATTGTGATAACCAATCTAGGACACAGAGTATGGCGTAATATTCCATGTTCATGTACTCTGGCATAAATACCGGAGGAGATTAAAAGAGGGAAAGACACTCTATATCCAAAGGACCAGATCAAGAATGTAAGAAACTACACAGCTTCCTTTCGAGAAAAATCATAAAAACCGAGAGCATATTTCGATTCCAGTGTATCATTTATCAAGCTGCTGCGTGATCACAAGGGGACTCTATGCTGTAGATGGTAGGCAACAGATGGTCCCTTTTGTTGTGTAGGGAAATACCTTGCCCCCTTCCTGCTCCTTTTTCCACAGGAGTGTTATTTGCCACAAGTTGAGAGTTAGTTAAATGTGTAATCCTCTCTATCTTTAGTGATTTTGTTTTGGTTCTCACCTGACAGGAGATTTGCAACTCCATCCCACCTTCCTGTTGACACTGTGAGACAAGTCTATGCCTGAAACAATCTTGGAGAAATGCACAAAAGCCAGGAACTGCCTGAAACCCGCCCCAGAGTTGAACGTGTGCAATAAACAAACTCCATTTATAAACTTAGTAAGTGTGGGGTAGAAATCACCACTGAGTGTGCTAAGATTTCTCTGCATAGGCTCAAAACAATGGTTTACCTGGAATTCATTTATAAAAGCTTTGTAGATAGGTAAAGAAATATATTCAAAGCATACAATAAATATAGGATAACTACTGATAGAATCTAGCCTTATGGGTGCTATTAGTTAAACTAGAATAATATAGGAACTACATGTGTAATGTAGTAATTTGTAGACCACATAGAAATTGTACAAATGTCACATACAATGTGCAATAACCAGATAAATCAATAAATGTTCGCTGAGTCTGAAGGTGAAAAAACACATAGAAGTGAACAGGTGACACTTTTATGTACAGGTAACAGCTTTCATTATGTGTTTATAAAGGCACACGTATGCGAATCAGTGAAAATGGAAAATTCTTTTAAACTAGTGATAATTAGTGTGCTTTGGTGTCAAAGGTGTTTCGAATTCTTTAGAAATGTCGAGTTTTCTTCAGGTCAGAGAAATAGCAAGGACACCCTATTAAAGGGCAGTCATGAGGTTGTGATTAAATGAAGAAACCAGGATCTGTAAGAGATTAAATAAACTCACTTGGTTGTGCTTGCAACGAGGGGGTCACCATGGGCAACTGATGTGCGCTACAACCCCGTGGGACAGTTAGTAGGGGACAGATGTCCTCTTAGCAATGAATATATCCTGCATGAAGTCGGTGTAGAATCTAGGCTCCTGCAGGCTAAATCAGTCCAAAGAGTGGAAGTGGGTGAACAGTGCACCATCACTATTCCCAGCAGTGATTTATTTGCAACCAGAATCTGGGGCTCCCACAATCATGGAGAATGAGAAACCTTTCTGTGCTCCTGCAACTTGGAAGGTGCAACCTGCCAAGTGAAGAGATGGCTTGAGCTTGCCTTTACAGAAGGAGCTGAACTGACTGCTCAGGAAAGGTGTTGTAGGTACCCTTGCGTGAGCACGCCTATGCCTAGAAAAGGATAACTGTGAGCGGCAGTGTCAGGAAGAACTTGAAGCTACCCGCTGCAGCCCTGGCAAGTCGTGTGGTGAGGCCTTGCGACCAGGCTACCTTTGTGGCATGCCCACATACGGGAGTGCCTGTCACATTTGAGTACCCACTCACACACCACAGAGATCACAAACACATCTCACGATTTAGCTTCAAGAAATGGCTTGCAGTCAGCATTCACATAACCAAAGCAACTTGAGAGGCTTGGTGCTAGACTCAGATCACTCACCGCAATAAACTGTAATTTCGGCCTTCATTAGGATCACTACTTCGACCCCAGTTGGGCTCTTTGTTCAGCTAGAATGTCAGGTTCTTGTATGGGATCAAGGAAGACCCTCAGTGAGGATTCACCAGACCATGATTTGATTCAGCAGAGTACAGCCTCCTCTTTGACCAGCAACTGCACCGCCTCTTTTCATCAGAGATGTGTGATGGCACCAGAGACTGCAGAAGTGGTTGTCAGACTGGGGCAGAGTCTGTGTGGTCATTCTCGTTGAGCCTAGTGGGCGGCACCCTCTCTAGAGATAGTGCAAGCCCGCCTCATCCTTCAGTGGTAGGCCCAGCTTGCATAACTTAAGGACACAAAACAAGGTTGTAGGAAGCCGGCTCTGTATATACTATACCAAAGTAAGGTATAGTGTGCACAGAGTCCAGGGAGTCCCCAGAGGTATAGCAGAGGCTAAATTTGGTAATTACTAACAGCTCTCTTTGTGGTAGTGTGGGCGAGCAGTTAGGCACATTCAGAGGGTGTGTTAAGCATTTATCGTATTCACTCAATCAAGGACTGATTACACACACTCAGAGACAGAATTCAGACCAATTAGGTAAGTATACAAAAAGGTATACTTATGTTTTACTTTAGAACCAAGTAGGATTTGGCACAGGTAAGTCAAATATACTCTCAAATGCACAACTGTTCAAGGAAATGCAGTTGTGGTTGAATTTGCAATTGTTACTGGTTTGTATCACTTTAAAATGCAGTTTGAATTAAAAAGTAAGTACTTTCAGATTACTTTTTAGTTACTTTTGGATTACTTTGAGTACTGGGGGTGGTATGCCTAGATACCACAGCTTAGGATCTCACAATACAAAATAAGTAAGACTTTTTATACTTTGCAGTTTAGTTCTCTTTTCTCCATACAAACATCAGTTCAACACTTAGTACATTTCATTTTTAGGCCCAAAATCTCTTAACATGGGTTCCTATGGAGGAAAAATGGTTTCACAGGTAAGTAAACGTCTTACAAGTGGGTATTTTGGGGGCTAAGACCAAGGTTCCCCAAGGTGCAGGTAGGCACTCAAATTGCACCACAAGCGTCACTAGGGCGGCCGGATGCAGAGTGCAGGATGCCCTTATTCGCCAATGGGGCTAACGGGCCCCTTAGTTGGGGGCTGCTCACGGGCAGGCCACTTGGTCTCGGAAGCCAAGCTCCTAGGGTTATGGTCAGGGCAAAGGAGGTCCCCAGTCAACGCCAAGTCCACCCCACCAGCGGCACTAGGGCGGCGGGTGCAGGATGCTTAGGAGGAGTCGGGAGCCCAATGCAATCCTATGGAGGTTGCCGGTTTGGGATTTTGGATGCAGGCTCGGTCCAGGAAGTCTTCCTGGAGGAACCAATAGCTGGGCAGGTAAGTTGGAGGGCTCTGGGATGCAGGTGCACCTCTGGTCCTCTTCTCCAGCGCGCAGGGCGGCCAGATGCAGGGGTGCCTTTTGAGGCCGAATTTCACCTTACAGGGCCGCTTGCAGTTGGGGGGGGTCTCTGTGCAGAGGCTGCGGGCGATGTCGGGGAGTCCTGAAGGGGTCAACCCATGGTGGACTCAGACTCTGGAGCGCTGGGGGACCTCGCTAGGACCGGTGGACCACTTGAACTCGGGCCGTAGGCGACGGGTGCATTGGTGGTTCCAGGCATCAAGTTTTTTCGTCCTCAGCAGGCTCAGAGTCTGTCTTTGAAGTTTCTTTTGAACAGAGCCGCTGTTCGCATGATATCCATCTTTTTTTAAGGCAGTCAGTCCTCCCAGGGGTTTTAGAGGTCGCTGTCTGCAGGACGAGTTGACTTTTGGCACAGGTTCTCTGGAAACTGCAGACGGGCCGGTAGGGCTGGGGCCAAGTCAATTCTTCTCTCTAGTCTCCTCTGCTGCGCAACTTCTTCCATCCTTCTTCTTTGTAAGTTGCAGGAATCTGCCTTCTGGGTTCAGGGCTGCCCCCTAAATACTGTATTTAGGGGTTATTTTTAGGGGTCTCGGGTTAGTAGCCAATGGGCTACTGACCTTAGGGTGACTACACCCTTGGTGTGCTCACCCCATGTGGAGGAGTGGGCACACTCCCTAATCCTGATTGGAGAGTGCCTGCCATCTGCAAGATGGCAGGCACTGAAGAGTGGGCTTCACATCGCCTCCCTCACCTTCTGGACTGTTCTAATTTTTCCCACCCGTCTTCCAGCCGAAAAGAGGGTGAGACAGGAAGGGGGCTTGCTCCTGATAGCAGGAGAGGGTGGGGGCCGTTTTGCAAAGGCGGCAAGGCCTTTGAAGCTCCCCTGCCACAGATGGCTCTTCCTGAACTGGGGGAGGTGTGAACAGCTCCGCCCAGGAAAGACTTTGTTTCTGGGCTCAGTGTGCAAAGGCTCCCACCCAGAGGGTCCAGAAACTTGTCTCATGGTGGCAGCCTGGTGTTTACCAGTCAGGGAAACTACCGGAGGCTGGTTGTTTTTCACGGGGCATCTCTAAGATGCCCTCTGAGTGCATTGTATAATAAATCCCACACTGGCATCAGTGTGGGTTTATTATGTTGAGAGGTTGGCTACCAAACTTCCCAGAATTCAGTAAAGCCATTGTGGTGCTGTGGAGTTCGTAATGACAAACTTCCAAACCATATACTCTTTATTTCTTTACTGCACTTACAATGTCAAAGAATGGACTTTGACACTGTGGGGGTACAGTGCTCATGCAACTGTACCCTCACCAGTGGTATAGTGCACCCAGCTAGAGGGGAGCCTTATCTATACCACAGGTATGTGTGCCATGTCAACTCTTCACTTTTCTCTGGACCAAAACACGCAGCCTGCAATGGCAGTGTGTGTGTGTTAAGGTACAGGACCTCTAAGGGTGGCACAATATGTGCTGCAACCCTCAGAGGCCTTCCTTGGTCACAATGCCCTTGGTACCCACTGTACCTTTTACAAGGGACTTACATGTTGCCAGAGGGGTGCCAATTGTGGGTACAATTGTACAGTTTTGGGAAAGAACACAGGCCCTGGGAACCTGATTGGCAGGGACCCAGGGCACATCAAGTTAAAGTGCATCAGAAATTTGGCAAAAAGTGGGGGGGGGGGGGGTTTGTACTGCAACAGAAACCCACTTTCCTACAAAGGTACACTACAAAGAGACATGTTTGGGGTGCATTACTCCGCATTATCCTTTTGATGTGGTGGATGGAGAGCCGAAATAGAACCCTCGTCTCCATTCTTTCCCCTAAGAGGGCAGCATGTTTTGAATTACACTGAATATAGTAATACCTATCCCACTGGAGCATTCAGTCAATAATGACTGATCTCAATTACTAAAGGAAGTTATCTTACTAGTTGTTTACCATAATATTACCCTCTGACATTTATGTACAATATTAATTTGTGTTGGGAGTAAATGTACTTTTATTTCCAAGTAAAAGGACTTGCTGGACAATGAATTATTGACAGATATTATATGTCTCATTGCGTTCTGATTCTCTACCGCACACTACACACCTGATAAAAGCTTGGATACCTCCAATTATCTAGCCTGTGGGTCAAGTGCTAAAGAGATGTACTTGGTGTTCAGTTTAAGTTCAGAATTAAGGTGGAGCCTGCAACCTTGCAAATTAGAAAGGATGGCGAGACTCTATATTGCTACGACGGTCAAAATGTTCAGGAGCTGCTAGCCAAGTGGCAACCCGGGGGTTGATGTTCCTGCTCTTTTTTCTTTATGCTTGAGGTTTGCACGTCTGGGGTCAAAACTTTTCTTTTTATAAACAAATTGCTGTCAAATTCACTGAGGATCCGGGGCAAAATGGAAAAAAAAAACAAGTGCAGTCTCTTCCCTGAACCATTAATGGCTGTGGGGACCCCAACCCCAGGGCCAACTCATCTGTCTCAAGGCGCCCACCCCAGGGACATAGACTTTCCCTGCCCTTACTGGTGCTGGCAGGGAAACATGTGTTTGCTCTTTTTTGGCCGGAGCAATATTTTTAAACTACCCTCTAATGGGCTACTGTACAACACTCCACTCCACTCTATGCCACTCCACTCTACAGCATTCTACACCACTCCACTCTGAGACTCCATTCCAAGATACTGTATGTCACTTTATTCTATGACACTCTACACCACTCTATGACACTCTACACCAATCTATGACACTCTACGCCACTCCACACCACTTTATGACACTCCACTCTACGACACTCTACTCCACCCTCCAACACTCCACTCTACGACACTCCACTCCACTCTCCTGTATGCCACTAACTTTTAGCCATGCTGAACAGCAACCATGCTGGTGTTCAACCTGGTTAAAAATCATTGGCAAAGCAAATAGCTCTCGCAAAGGTGAGAGCTATTGGCTTTACAAATGCTTGTTATTTTTTACACTTCTTAGTTTCCAATCTGACATGCCTGGCACCAGAGAGCTTATTCACATAGGCTTTTCTCAAACATTTATAATATAATAATTTAAACCTGTTGTTACTTGATTTAATTTTAACATATTTAATATGTTCACATGCCTTTGTTCAATCCCTATTAGTCAACAGCAATTCCAGCTATTTCCTACTGTGACCTTTCCGATCCAAAGCATATGTTGTTTGGCCCTCCCACCAAATATACTACAGATATTTCCCTCCCTCCTTCACCCATTTGTTTGGTCTTATTCACATTATGTACCTCCGGGACTTCTTGCAACACAACCTATGCCTTACTAGCTCATGTAAGCAACCCATGCAGACTCTGGAAAATTCGCCTCTCATGCCCTTGATTCTGACTCAAAACATCAAATGCCATACAGCACTTTCCCTATACAATTCTCCAGCACTCCTTAGTTCTCTAATATTGTCAGCTCCCATCCATGCATTTATTTTCTGACCCAAGGTAGGCTGGACGAGGCATAAACCCATGGTGCCTGAACTTGTATCATCACAGGGGAAGACAGGGGAACCCTACTCACTATGGAACCAGGGTAATTATGTAGCAAAAACAACGGTTCCTGTGGAATGATATAGCTAATATTTGGAATAAAAGAGCACAATTGCAATATAGAAGGTTTGGAGAATGTCAGAGGGCGAAGGAACTACAAACACAGATAATTCAAAACAAAACTTAATTTTATATTTCAAAACAAAGTAATCCGTAAATTGTTCCATTTACATTTGAAAATAACATTTGTGCATAATGTCCCAAGTGAGGTGGGAACCCAAAACCTAAGTGAGAAAAGTGACATCTATATACATGGTTTCCACAGTATAAAAGAGTCGACTAGCCCCACAGTCTCGCTTCAAATGTGCCAACTGAAAGGCATTTGCTGGCGGAAGCAAGATGGCGGCCGAGTGAGGCTGTAACAGCGGAGATGCCGTTTTAAACACCGTGAAAAAGTTTACAAAGATGGAAGGGGACGAGGGAAAATAAGAGAGATCGAGTGCCCCCCAACTCCTACCTGATGCTCCGGCAACTGAACGGGACCCTTGAAGCAGGAGTGGACTGGGGTCTTGGAGATTGGTGTTGGGATGGATCCTCGCAGTGGCGCGGCACTGTTTTGGCACTTGTGCAGGATCTATTGCTGGCCGTTTGTTGTCGGCGCTGTCGCAGGAAGGTGCGAATGGCCCCGAAGTCGGTGAAGATGAAGTCGGGGGCCCCCGCTCCGGAAAGTACAGGCACTGGACCTAAGGCGAAGTATGGAGGAAAGCGCACACCTCAGGCTGTGATGCCTGCACCAGCACCCATCAAGGAAGCCGCTCCAGAGAGAGGAAGTGGCGGAACTTCATCTGAGCACCGGGTGGCTCCGTTCTGGAAATGCTGCACGCTCCCCGCAGGCAGCTTACAGATCCTGACGCTGCAGCCGGAGCAACTGGAGCATTGGGAGCATCTGCTCAACATTCAAAGGACATCGACAATGGTAATGACAGTGGCAAAGGCAATAAAGAGCTAAAAGAGATAATAATGGATAATTCCTTAGGGCAGGTAAACCAGCCTGGAACTCTGCTTGTAAATACTATGTATCAGGGGGCAACTGCCGATGCTAATGAGGGCTCTGAAACCACGAGGCAAGGGGGGCTATGATATCGGAGGGAGAGAGGGAGAAAGAGGAGAAAAAGGAGGGGGGAAGATGGGAAAAATATAAGGAGAATATTGGGGTGATTAAAGGAGCAGAAGTAGAAAATGATTCAGGAGGTGGATTAGATACCCATAAGGAGCTTTTCCATAACCAAGATGCAGAGGTACTTGTTGCTAATGTAGCGCCTATAACAGACTCTGCTGAATTTTTCTCTTTGTCAGATGGTCCAGACTGGTCGGCAGATGAGTCCGGGTCTTCTCTTTTGTCTAATGAGAATGGAAATGAGAGTGACTTAGATAAAACAGATGATTCAACATTCCAGACTGCCCGCCGTGTAGGCAGAAAGAAGTTTGGCCATAACGGGAAAAAAACGGTCAGTCTGAAATGGGATTACTTGGCGACGGAATCAATTAATCCAACGCCAAATAGCACTTTTCAAGGTGCTGTTGTTCCACAGTCCCCAACTCTAGAGACTGTCTTACAGACCATTATTCAGCATCGGGAGGAAACACGGGCGGACGCCCGCACAGCCCAGAACGCTGCTAGGAAAGTTCAGGGGGCAGTGAGGAAACTGACAAAGACATGTAGTGCTATTGGGGAACGCCTCACAGAATTGGAAACTCGGGTCAGTACAGTAGAGACTGAGGTAGCCCTGAAACTCTCACAATCTGGGGACCAGGAAAAACGAATTACTGATATTCAGTGGAAACTGGAGGATAGTGAAAATCGGCAACGCCGCAATAACCTACGGGTCCTGGGTGTCCCGGAGGGGAAGGAAGGGTCAGATATACGTGCCTTCATGCTTGATCTCTTTCAGAAAGCATTTCCGGATCTCGCGGACTGGAATTGGCAGGCAGAGGTACAGCGAGTACACAGAACACCTTTTACACTAAGAAACCCGGGTCAAGCGGGAACAAGACCACGAGCTATCTTGGTTTTCTTTGGAAATTTTTTATTAAGACAGGCAATTTTTGAAAAAGCCAGACCTGAAGCCAGGCGTAATGTTGGAGATGTCTCTTTTTTTGTCCGCCCGGATTTTTGTCACGTCACCGTCGAGAGGCGATGGCGTTTGCGTCAGCTAATCAAACCTTTTCAGGACAAGGGGGCAAATGTCTATCTAACCAACCCCGCCTCTCTGAAAGTGGTCTGGCAAGGCTCGACAAAATTTTTCACTTCAGAAGTGAAAGCAGGAGAATATTTAACTGAACTTAAATCTTGATTTAAAGATATGTACTAAGGTGCCCAAAGTATGAAAAATGTTAAGTAGGGGATAAGTATCCCTTTCTCTCTCTCCTTTTTTTTTGTTTTTTTTTTGTTTTTTTGCCCTTTTCATTATTTTCTCTTCTGTATTTTTCATTAAACTCACGGTGTGGCAACCGCGCTCCATCTTCCTAAACAGACCACCGTGTGGTCTGGGTGCTTCCCAGCTAAGAAGGGGGGGGCGGGGAGGAGGATGCGAGGGGTGGGTGGAGGTGGGGCAGGGGGATGGGAGGGGGGTCCGGGGCAAAAAGAAGGAAGAAAATCTGGAGAAGGTATAGTTAGAATTAGCTTAAGATATATGAATTTCAGGATGGAAATGAGTTTTAAATATATCTTTTTTTTTTTTTCCGGGATATAATGGAGACAACCATGGGAGTAACAGGAATGGAACACTTATCTAATATAGATGGGTAAACTGACTATTTGCTCAGTCAATGTGGGAGGGCTGGGAGATAGAAGTAAAAGAAACAGAGTTATGGAGATGCTTAGAAGTAACAATCCGGATGTCATCTGTTTGCAAGAGACACATTTACCATGGTCCAAAAGAGGGTTAATGTTTATTAAAGGATATTGTTTAATGGGCTGTTCTACCCAAACCTCCAATATCAGAGGGGTGGCTATTTTTGCTAAAAATTATTTGGGGTCCGCTAGACGGATATCGGGCGATGCTGGAGGGAGATGGGTAGTAGTGAAGCTAGCAATGGGACTCACGATTATATCATTGTATGGCTCTAATCAGGACGAGGCTAAAATATTTGAAGACCTGGAAATGGAGCTGGCAACTTGGCCTACCCCGCTGATTATGGGGGGGGGATTTTAATATTCATTTGGGGGTCGGTCGTAGTAAAAATGCTAGATACCAAGGCAGGAAGCCCAAGACATTTAGAGCTTTGGAATCACTCATTAAAAGCCATGGCTTAATAGATGTCTGGGATGTTGAGCATCCTCTAGACCCTGGATTTACATACTTCTCCTGCCCCCATCAGAAATATGTCAGGCTAGACTATTTCTTTATTTCAAAACAAATTCTGGGGGTGGAGATTGAGATATTTCCAAAGATTATCTCGGATCATAATCCTCTGTGGTTGGAGATTAGATCACAGCAAATAATTAGACAGCATCCACAGTGGACGTTTGATCGGAAGTTATTGGTCGATCAGGAGTATATATCTTATTTTAGAAAGTGGATAATCGAATTTTTTGACATAAATAGATTTAGTGCATCTCGTAATATGGTTTGGGATACTTTTAAGGCTGCTTTAAGGGGAGAAATGGTCAGCTTTTCCGCCAACAAGAGGAATAAACAACATAAGAAGGCGAAATCTCTCCGTGCCAAGCTTCAGGATCTTGAAAAGGAACATCTGAATAAGATAGCCCAGGGGAGAGATGTTGCTATAACTCAATTAGATATTATTCTGACTAAGGCCGAAATTAATACATATTACTCACAGCAAGTCGCAGCTGGGTATCAAACACAAAGGGCAGCAGCCTATGAATATGGGGATTCTGTGGGTAGGCTGCTTGCTCTGAAAATCAGACAGAAAACAATGCAGAATCAGATATCTTCTATAAAAAGCGGGGGGTTTTATATACAGACCCTGGGGATATTATGGGTGTATTTCATGAGTTTTACCAGGATCTGTATAATGAAGAGAGGTTAGGCTCAGAGGGAGACTTATTTGTTAATGCCAGTGCGAGGTATAGGAGATTAGAAGGGGAAGCATGGGACCGGCTGGAATCCGAATTTACAACAGATGAGGTGCATATAGCGATACAACAACTTAATTCAGGTAAGGCCGCGGGCCCTGATAAAATCCCCCTGGAATTTTATAAAGTATTCCAGAAAGAACTTACTCCCCTTCTTTGGGATCTGTTTCTGGGGGTTCAATTTTCAGGAGAACCTCCTGAGTCATGGAAAGGTACAAATATAGTTATTTTTCCTAAAAAGGACAAACCACCAGAGAAACCCACTTCATATCGACCTATTTCTTTGATCAATGCAGAGGCTAAAATCTACTCCAAGATCTTGGCGAATCGAATCCAAGGGATCATAGCCAGTCTGGTGTCACCCTGGCAGCATGGGTTTGTCCCAGGTCGAGATACAACTGACCATGTAAAAAGAGCAGTGGCATTGTTTGATATTGCTCGGGTGAACAACAGCCGGCTCGCTATGATCCTACTGGATGCAGAAAAAGCCTTCGACAGGGTGGCATGGAAGTACCTTTGGAAGATTTTAGCAGCCAAGGGTTTTGGCCCACTAATTATCACTGCAATAAAGGCCATGTATAAGTCACCATATGCTAAACTTCAGATGATGGGAAGGGAGTCAGAAATGATAAGAGTTGGAAGGGGAACAAGGCAAGGATGTCCGTGTTCCCCTATCCTATTTGCTTTATATATTGACCCATTCATACAAATGATTATGGAGAACAAAGTTATTATACCCGTGTCAACCCAGGGATATAGCACCAAGGTACTTGCGTATGCTGACGACATTGCTGTATTAACCCCTAATCCGGAGGAAGCCATGGGGGAATTAGAAACCCTGGCCACTATGTTTGGCGAAGAATCAGGGTATTTACTTAATAAAAACAAAACCCAGATAGTGTGTACTGAGAATATTATTTTCCAAGATCATCGGCGTATTTCTACGGCTACTTATCTTGGGGTTAAGATTACTTCTGATGTGGATCTGATTGGACAAATAAACTTTAATCCTATGATTAATAAGATAGATACTGATCTTAAACGGATGAATTCACTACACTTGACCATCATAGGAAGAGTGAATGTATTAAAAATGGTGATGCTTCCTAAAATTTTATATCTATTTCGTACACTCCCTATTGAGGTGGAAGGATCAATAATCAAGGCTCTAGACTCGGTATTCAGTAAATTCATATGGCAATATGGGAAGGTCAGGAGGTCACTGAAAATGACAACCTTGCCACAGGCTCGGGGTGGTTTGGCAGCTCCAAATCTTACCTTTTACTACTGGGCAACCCTATTGCAACAAATGAAGGTGTTATTTTTTGATAATGTTGGACCCGGGGGTGGATTGAATTCTGGTATCCCCACTATTTATGAACTCGCATTAGGAGATAAAGGAAGAGCACTACTACTCCGGCAGGTAGAACCTAGCTACTTTAAAAAAGTAAGATTTAAGGTCATATTGAATGCCTGGAAAACATGGTGTAAAATACAAAAATTCATGAAAATTGAGAAATACACTAGATATACACCTATCTGGAGGTCTTCCCTAAGCTCCCCAGGGCTTTATGATATCATAGGGAGACAATGGGAACATTCCGGGGTGCAGGTTGTAGGGGATATCCAGGCCAACGGCTCTTATTATTCTTTTTCGGAATTACAAAGGAAATATGGATTACCAGATGGACACTATCTCAAATACCTCCAAGTAAGAGGATTTCTGGGTAAACAACAACAAGCTATATCTAGTAGTAGGATAGTGCTATTTGAGACTCTTAAGAGGGGATTCTGTAAGCTCAAGCCCCTGTATAGTATATTAATAGGGGCAGCCCTCGATGATATGGAGAAACTAGAGGCTAAGTGGGCAGATAAATTAGAAAATAGTGAGGTAGATATGGATATGTCTCTATTGCTGGCAAAAAAAGTGCTCCTCTCATCCAATTTAAAAGCACAACACTACAAAACAATCTGTAGCTTATATTTTACTCCCTATAATTTATTTAAATGGGGGAAAAGGGAAGACGACCAATGTCCAAGATGTGGGAGGGGACCGGCAGAGGAGATTCATATGTTTTTTGGCTGTCCACAACTCGGTTTGTTTAAAGCTGAGGTAACTACATTTTTGGAGAAGATCCTGAGTAAAAAAGTAGTACTGACTCCCACACTCATGATGTTGGGATATGATAGTAATGCCGGACTGGATCAGGCTCAATCTGGTATATTATTCATCTCAGTAACTATTATTCGGTTACTTATCGCAACTAGATGGAAAGATACATCGCCTCCACTTTTTCAAGAATACTTGGCCAGACTTATGGCTATGTATAAATTGGAATCAGCTTTGTATGATTGTAAGGGCCGTCAGGCCAGGAAATGGGGTGCGAAATTATGGAGCTCTTTATCTAATTGGGTAGAAGGGGAGGGAGGAAATTAAGGGGCCATGTTAAATTAGGGTTTTCTTTTTGCTTATTTTATTATGATTTTATGTATAGGAATTGTATTCTTTTTTTTTTTTTTTTTTCTTTCTTTAATGGTTGGCCTCCATTCCTTTTCACTTGTGTCATATGTTTTAAACAAGATCGAGTGTATAATTTTCTTTTGTTTTCCTTTTTTCTCGTTTCTTTATATCTGTAATGTATGAATTTGAGTATGTATATGAATCTGAATTTGGTATTTGTAAATATATCTTCTCCAATAAAAAAAAAAAAATTAAAAAAAAGTATAAAAGAGTCGACCATTGTTCTGTAACTCCAATGTAGACAGCGGCTGTATACAATGACACGCGCTGGGTAATGGTTTGCTCTTTATGTGTGTCGACGACGTTTCAACCCTTCAGTTAATACAGGGTCTCTTCAGGACATATGATGTAGGGACATCTATGAAAGATTAATGGAAAGCATCAGGCCCATGTACCGGCACAAATGCGCAATTTAAGAAAAAAAGGTGGGAAGGAGTACCTGAGTAGGCAATTGCGCAGCCTTGTGAAGGATTGTGCCACACGTGAGGAAAGAGAATAAAGAAAGAAACTCACTTGAGGACCCGTACGGGTACTGATGGGTTAAATAAAACAGGGAAAAGAAGGACAAGGTTAAAACCAGTAAAAAAGAGAAGGGGCATGGTTATGGCGAAGGTGTTTTTGAGACCCTTACCTCAATGTAAGTGAGGCTGGCAATAATGGGTACAGTTCGGCCCAGATGGCTCTTGTTAATGGACAAGCTATGGCCGTAGCGGTCTCACGATTCCCTTTGTTTGTACTGTATCAGTGAGGATGCACTGAATGTGATGGCAGCTGGAAAGAGGGAAATTGCGCATTTGTGCCGGTACATGGGCCTGATGCTTTCCATTAATCTTTCATAGATGTCCCTACATCATATGTCCTGAAGAGATCCTGTATTAACTGAAGGGTTGAAACGTCGTCGACACACATAAAGAGCGAACCATTACCCAGCGCGTGTCATTGTATACAGCCGCTGTCTACATTGGAGTTACAGAACAATGGTCGACTCTTTTATACTGTGGAAACCATGTATATAGATGTCACTTTTCTCACTTAGGTTTTGGGTTCCCACCTCACTTGGGACATTATGCACAAATGTTATTTTCAAATCTTTTGAAAGATAAAATTAAGTTTTGTTTTGAATTATCTGTGTTTGTAGTTCCTTCGCCCTCTGACATTCTCCAAACCTTCTATATTGCGATTGTGCTTTTTTATTCCAAATATTAGCTATATCATTGAACTTGTATCATGGAAGCTCCATAATGTAGAAAGGAAAAAAGATGAGGAAGTTACTTTCTGATTAGAATTATATGTACTTATTAATATGAGTCATTTGAAATTGAAACCAAAATGCCGTGATGTTCAGAACTGTATTTTCCTGGTTATGCTAACTTAGCCTCAACTCATTTTGGCTGCTGTTTCACAATGTTCATTTTATGTTTATATTTCTCCTTTTCACCACATATAGTAAAATGTGCACTGCTAGTTTTGTAGTGACATGTCGTTCTAGAACTCCGCAGGAAGCCTTTAGACACTTTTAAAGCCTCTTCCTGCTTGCACACTGAATTGTATTCATTCTTAAATCTTTTTTCCATTGTTCTTTTAACTACTTTTGTTGTGACACCTCCAATGACATTAGGCCAGAAAGGACAAATTATTATTCATATAGTGGGATAGTGCTGGGATTACATGACGTTTTATAATGCTACAATGTAATTTATTATATTGATACTTTTGCTCACACCATGCTGACAGAGCAATTTCTGTTACTTTCTATGGTAAAAATTGCTATAAAAACCCTCACATTTGTGGGTGAGGCAGATCATTTTGGGTGTCTACTTGGGATGTTTCCCATTTCTCTGTCAATTTGCAGCACATTTTGGACTTAGTCTATTGTTCAGATTTTGCTTAACGCTGCACCTATTCAAACACTGAACGCTTTCATGGCAATTGATTTCCATGTCTTTTGACTGATTTATTGAGACTGCCATATATTTACCTTTCTGTATTGCCCTTTAATATTTCATCAAACCTTCATGGTTTTTGCACATTTATTGATCTCAATCCCTTTTGTCAGTCCATTCTTACTTATTGATTGTATTTTGAAATGCTGTTTTGAATCTTCTCTTTAGGGACACATTGCCTCATGTATTCTTAAGGACTCCGACCCCTCAATACGCGTTTCAATCATGCAGATTATCTAAGAGATAGTGCCCGCAGATTTTGGTGACCTTTACAGGGAAGATGAAAGAAAAGATAGCTCAACCCTGAGATCATTGTTGTCCCCATTCTGCAAACAGTCTACATTTCCATAATTTGGTCAAATGTAATTATGTGTACTGTTCCTGTGTTCCGGAGGTGCTTCTGAGCAAAAGAGTGTGAGTATAAGTAGGGTGGAATGCAGTGTGAGTGATTGTGGCATTCTGCTAGAGCATTGTAGGATTTGTAGTTTGAGAGTGCAAATTTGTGTGCAGCCATGAATTACACTGCATGTGAGATTTTTGGGTATGTGCTTGTGATTTGTGGGACGTTAGGTAGACTGATTACTATGATTTTGATGATTTTGTCATATTTATAAGTTAGAGATTTAATGTTTGCCATGGTGTTCGTTTATTTGAGAAGAGACTGATTTTTGGGCTTATGTTGAAGCAAATAGTGGATTTTATGTTTGTTTTTTGGTTGAGGTAATCGGATTCGTCATAATCCAAAGCCTCAAAATATATTGTTGAACTTGTCTGA
Source organism: Calotriton arnoldi (assembly GCA_963921515.1). Taxonomy (NCBI): domain Eukaryota; kingdom Metazoa; phylum Chordata; class Amphibia; order Caudata; family Salamandridae; genus Calotriton; species Calotriton arnoldi. The sequence continues at coordinate 794,594 of CAWUFW010008155.1, forward strand.
AAGAGGTTGTATGTTTTGTGTGGTGCCACATAAGCTCTGCGATAGGACTTCTGAATTATTAAGAATCATTGAGTTGAATGTGTTATAAATAGAATTAGACTGGTGTTTATTTATTCTGTTGTGCATATGAATAAACGCGCCATTTTAATCATGGGTGGATTATCGCTGGTTGTGCATCGGTCTTAGCTTGATTGATAGTGCTGCAAAGGTACTGGTTCATCTTTATTCAGTGAAGTTGCCTTTGATTTCTTTCTTTCCACTTTATTTAGCTTAAGCATACAGGGTTGATTTTGTTTGTATCCATGGCTCATTGCGGTCAAAGGCATTGTGCTGATTTCTGTTCACAAAGAAGTTGCACTGCAACTGGTTGTCACCGTAGAGCGGCACATGGATTGGTGAGACGTCTCTATGAGTCACCCTATTGTTGGTCAGTTGCCATTGTAAGTCGTGGTGTGATTGGTTGACCTTTGCCATAGCCATGCTGTGATTCACTGATTGTATGTTTGGTTATTTTTGTGTGGTTTGTGTATAATTTAATTGGGAGAAATGGGTGCTGGATTGAAAAAGCCTTAAGATCCTAAAATTCCTATTTTTGAAGGTGAAAAGATTCCTCCAGAGAATTTACCTGCATTTGAAATGATGGAGAATGTGGGTTTTCATACATGCATGTGGTTAAAAGAACAGCATGAGATCGCATCTTGTGGCAAGACCTTGCAATTTCCTTTAGAGGGCACTTTCAATGTTAAAAAGCTCAACTACCTGAGACACGTGATGTGTGAGATAAAGCCACAACCTTGACATACAAAATTTGAGGGATAAAATAAGTGGGATCAGGTGGCCATTGAGAAGAAAAGGAAAATAATGAGAAAACAGATTAGAAATGCAGTGAGTCAATGGTTGGAAGCCAAGTGGGGGATGCAGAAAAAGGCATGGAGAGAGGAGACAATGCCAGGTGTAAGAATGTTTCCTGCAGTAATCAGTGAGGCAGACAAAAAGACAATATAGAATAAATCTCATGATTCTAAAAACTAAAGATGAAAGAGATACAAGGAAAATTCTAAACATTATTCTGATGAGGAGGATAATTTCTTAATCGACCGCTAAGATTCCAGACCTATCCATGTACTGATGATGCAAAGACGCCAAGACCACCAGCACATGATATGGGTGCAGGGAAGCTCAGCATGTGTTCACATGAAATTGCAGCAGTTGATACTGTTAGCGTTTCAATTGGATTGCTTTACCAGCTTTACCTGATGCTAGTGGAATTACAACTGCAGTTGATACAGTAGTCCCAGTTATTGAGGCTGCTCTTACTACACGACAACCGATTGAACCAGTAAGGAGAGAAATTAATGGCCATTCTGAAAATTGAGTTTGGTTAAATTTTGCAGGGCACAATTTGTGCAGAAAGACTGCTTGTGTACAATTTGAACGAATTAAAATATCTGATCAATGAAGCAGCTAGGTGTGCATGTGAAGCACATGCCAGACTTGAGAAATGAGTAGAAGAACGTGACATACATAAGTGTAAAAACAGGAATTTGTTTAGAAGCTATAGTATGGGTTTGAATGAAGCTGAAATAAAGAAGACACATTTATAGGCTGTGCAAGCTCATATCACAGAGTTAATTGATTGCATCAAAGACGTACAGAGATAATTGTAAGAAAAAGAGTTATATTAAAAATATTGATAGTGAAAAGAAAGTGAACGTGGTCATGAGTGTTACAATTCCCTTTGGGAGAAGTTCATGGAGGAGGATATATGCATGTTCCTTGAACAGGGTCTGATCTATATGCATTTACAACACATTTTCCAATACTGAGAGAGGAACCAGATATGCAGTACACAGAGGTTGAAAGACTAGTGACTATTTCAAAAGTGCTATGGCTGGATTTGAACACATTGTTTGAGATTATTCTTCCTATAGATTTGTGGGATGAGTACAAAGAAGCTGTTACCTGGCCAGCAGAAGAGCATCAAAGAGAAAAATACAAGGCAGTAATAGAGCATTTGAAGCAAAAGTTGTCAGAGATAGAGGTGAATTGGGCAGAGATTAGAAGAGCTATGCAAGAGCTGAGTGGCTGATGCAGATCTATAGAAATGATAGAAATGATTGCCGATTCATATTGTGTGATTCAAGCAACCTATAGAAATTTCGGTTGTAAAATGTATTCCCCATAAGTCTGGTAATTACATTGTTACCATGGACAATCAGTACGTCAATCAGGTTGCTAGATATTGCTCTCTTGACACTGTAACAATCAAATCAAGGGAGCAAAAACAAGAAAAAAAGCAGGAACAATGTAAATCTGAGGTAGAAACTGATGAAACTAACAACGTGAATTGTTTTTTTAATGAACTCAGATAGCTTTAGAATGAAGTACCAGATGATGAAAAGAAAAGGTGGAAAACAACTGGTTGTAAGAAGGAGCATAATGACATTTGGGTAACCCTAGGAAATCAATATGCACTTCCTGATTCAATGGTGACAACTATGGACATATTGATGTAGGGAGAGATAGAATGGTGAGGATTTTTAAAAACGTATTGGCATAATGATCACGTTAGAGCTATCTATGTCAAAGATGCATTCCTTGTCAGAAAATGAATCAAGGAAAAAGAACTCTAATGTCCATGAGTCACATAGGCAAGCCTGAGGGACTATTCACTGGGCTTATAGCAGATTACATTTAAATACCTGTTTAAAACGGGCATAAAAACATATTAGTAATTGTCTGTTTGCTTTCCAAATAGATGAAAGCATCCAACTCGGAGATGCAACAGTGACCAAGTTATTCTTGAGATAGTTTATTCCAAGATATGGTATGCTTAGTTCTGTTGAGACAGACAGAGTTATCCACTTTAAAATGAAATCATAAAGCATTATGTACAGCTTTACAACTTGACCAAAAATTACACTGCAGTTACAGACCAGAAGCATCAGTGGTGGTTGAGAAAATGAATGGAACAATAAATCCCAAGCTACCAAAGATGTGTGCTGCAATAACTTTGAAATGGCCAGATACACTTTCACTTGTGCTGGTGTAAAGTACTCCAAACAAAAAGACTAGTTTCTATCCACATGAAGTCCTTATGGGGAGGGTGATGAGAATCATGTTCATTCCTTCAACATCACTTTTAAATTGGATTACTGAAAAGGCCTGGCTGATGTGGTGAAATCTGTCTCTGTTATATGGTTCCTACAAATTTAGTAAGACTGTGTATTAGATCAACAAAACTTCATAATCTAGAGACTGAGGGGGATATTCACAAGGACTTATCTCCGATTTATCCCCACCTTAGCTCATCAAAAGTGGAGATAGATTTAACACCCCATTCACAAGCGGGTGCAAACTGCAGACATCGCCAGTATTCCCGAGAGAACTGCCGCAAAATTTATCTCCACGGTGGACACCACCAACTAACCCTAATGAGATGCAGAGTAGGCGTTCCTGTGCAAAAACACACGAAAAAACCACAACACCACTTTCACAACGAACTGCCAGATCTGCGATGCGAACCAAAAACAGGCGATAAGCCGCAGTAGCACCAGGGAATTAACACCTGCCTTTTGCTGGTGTTGAGCAGGACGACTACCTGCAGCATGAAAGGGAGCCTAGGCCAGAGCCACATCTGAAGACCCACAGATGCCATGGAGACAATGATCATGCAGCTCGGAGACCCATGAGGGCCACAACACCCACCCCCACAACCCCCAGGCCCCCCACCCCCTCCCGGACAAACACATACCGTGCACGACAAAAGAGCCACAAAAAGCGCATGACGTCGCACAATGACAAACAGAAACACACATGTTGAGACGGAAGAATGAGAAACAGTCACTCATCATTGACGTAACAACCAAAAAATTTATTGAAATACAACACAAAACACCAATGCGGAAGACTCCTGTCTGGTCCGTCCGGGACAATCCTTATGTCACGGCCTGGAAAATAAAGCCCAAAATAAGAACGTGTGTCATGCGCACATCAAAGGAGGGAGACACAGAGAAACAGAGAAGGAAAGAAAGGCAGAGAGAGAAAGAGAGAGAGAAAGAAAGAAAGGGAGAGAGGGAGATGGAGAGGAAAGGAAAGGAAGGGAGAGTGAAAGTGAAATGAAGAGATAGAAAGAGAGAGAAGGAAGGACACTGCCGGCCCCGCGCACTCAGGCACCACTGCTCACCTGCTGCCACCGGTGTGACTCCAAACAAGTGCCGGGATACACTGCAAGCCACCAGGTCTGCAACCTGTAACCGAGGCAAGAGTCAATCATGTCAGAGTCCATCCCACTGCACACGGCAACAATTCCTGTCCGCCCCTGCGCACACATGCAGCCGCACCCTACCCCCTCCCGCCAGCCAGCGCTGGCTGTCCGCCCTTGCGCACCCAGGCCCCACTGCTCACCTTTCGCCGACGGTGTGTCCACCAGTGGGCACACCACGTGCACGTGCAAGCTCCAGGTCCCGGTCCCGCCACCATGGCATGCTCCACATCATGCGAACCCGCACTGCGGCCCAGCAGGTCCCACACATGACACTGAGTCCTGAGGCATCAATGGCAAAGACCACATCAGTGCACACGTCATCATCGCAGGCTGCACACCGGCTCAGCAATTTCGGTGCCACTAACCCTGTGCAACCCGAGTCAGCGCCACGTGGTGGTAGGCCCGTGACAGCCGCAAGGCTTCGGCTGCCACTAACCCTGTGCGCAACAAGTCATGGGCCCTTTATGATTGAGAACCGTGGAGCGTCCGTCATCCAGTCACCTCCGGCAGTGGGGAATGTGACGTTGCCGGCCCCTCATATACTCGGGGTCACATGGCCTGTGACGCCTGCGCCGGATGGCTGTGATGTGTGTGCAAACCTGCCCTCAGGTTGTGGCCGCGACATGCTGACAACTAGACCAGCGACCTGCAGACCACTAGCGTGTAGACCTGCGACATGTGGTTATGTGGCCCCCCCTCGGAGCGTAAGCGGAGTGGTCCGTCCTGGCGTACGCCGGACCAGCGCAGGGCTTGCAACAACGACTCGGGGGCTCTGGGCGTGGTGCAGTCCATGTCCGGACAAGGAAGTGACTAATGCGTGTGCCCCTGTTGTGGTGTCTACGGCACCCGCAATGCAATCGGCAACGTAGCACACTGTGACTGGAATCCCACTAGATGAGCATCATTGACGTTAGGGGGAATCACTGACCCTACATTCATCCACACATTCATACTTGAATGATGAAAGACATGACACAGCAGTGCGTTCCTGAATGTTTATTGCACATCCAGTGGAGTTCAGCAGCTGGAGCAGTACAGGGCCATGCCAACCCCACTTCACAATATGGGCCCGTGGAGGGCCAGCCAGAGTCCATCGGGGAATGACAAGGACAGAGGATGAGGAAGAGTACATTCCCCAGTCTGGTCACCGTGTCATTGGTCACCAAACAGGATATGGAAGTCCATGTCGTGGTCCAAGGTGAGTGCCTCAGAGTGTATTGGGGGTCAGTGGTAGGTCATGGGGCCATGTGCGGCACCAAGGAGCAACAGGCCAGGTGGCGGACATTATTGCTAGTGCCTCCTTCTGAACTCAAGCCCATCCACGTCCTCGGATGTGTGCTCTGCCCCACCTGTGGGTGGTGCAGTTCCGGCTGCGGCACTGTGTGCCACTGACACATCAGGGGCCGGAGGTGTATTGCCGGCCGCTCTGTGTGGCAGTGACACATCAGGTGCTTGAGGTGGAATGTCTGCCGCACTGTGGGGCACAGACAAACCAGGGGGCGGAGATGTGGATGGTGTACGGGCAGCAGCATTCATCCGCGCCACACCTTGTGGCAGCAATGCCATGATGAGGACATGCAGGGCCTAGTAGATCCCAGCTACAATTCGCTGATGTGCAGCGGTGGCTGCCATCCTTTCCACCTCCATCCGCACCATGTCCTCCATGAGCCTCCGCATTCGATAACAGTTCATATCATTAAAAAATTAGCAGTGTTAAATACATAGGGGCCGATTACGATGTAGGTCAGAAAGCCTCCGACCGCTAGTTGGAAGCTTTCCAACCGCGGTCGGAGGCTTTCTGACACGGTCGATTTGTGGTCCGACCGCCGAACTATGATGTCGGCAGCCAGAGCTTTAACCGGCTAGTCATTCGACACGGTTCCGACCGGCTCTCGGAGTCTTCCGGCCGATCGGACCCATACCGTAATTCCCTATGGATGGTGTTTCTGCCGTCGGGATTACGATGTCGGTTTCCCACAGCCTTTCCGTGCCATCTCCTGGCTGAGATCGCTGGAGCCACCCTGAGCGGACAGGTGCTCTTGTCTCAGAGTCATGACTGCAGCAATGTCAGCCAGGGCTCGTTGGAGACCATGGAGCGGCGTGTGGGTGACCGTTAGGGACTGGAGAAGGTCCCTGATGGGACTCAGACACCCATGGATGGCATCGAGTTTGGTAGCCATGAGGTCGAACTCCACCCGCACCTGCTCAGCCATCTCCCTCTGGACCTCCAACACACGGTGCTGGAAGGCCATGGGTTGTTCGGGGGGGTCTTGGAAGACAGCCGGGGTTGTGGGTGCCTCCTGCTGGGTATTTTGTGAAGTGGGTGGGGTGTGGAGTGGGTGGGGTCTCCTCGATGCAGCTGGGCTGCCCTGGTCCTGGAGGTGCTTGGCGGATGAGCTCAATGATGTCTTGGAGGGCTTGGGTGTCGATGCTGGTGGTGTCCTCCTCGTCATCAGTGAAGAGTGGCTGGGACTGCTCTGCAGGTGGCGTTGACGGTGCCCCTGCAATGTGAAGGGGAGATGCTGTGTTACAATGTGTCCTCATGTATGTGGCCGCATGGTACATGTTGACATTCAGACAGCATGGCAATGTACATTGTGACAGTGTGTAGATCAGGGCCATGATCCAGAGTGATTGTGGGTGTGCACTGTGCTCTGCTTGATTGTGCATGTGTGCCATTGTGGCCATCTCCCTCCGTCCCCCAGTACCTGGTGGTTACTCACCCTGTTGCCATTGTGTTGTGTCATGTCGAGCAGTGTCCGGTGCCCCGACTCCTGCCACGGTCTCCACACTGATGACTGTCGACACCAGCTCCTCCATGTCATCCAGCTCCAGCTGTGGCGCTGGGCTCCCACCTTCAGTCTGCATTGCTGCCTTCTGGTTGGCTGCGAGTTTCTCCTTGGTCTTGCGCTTGATGTCATTCCATCGCCTCTTGGCCTCGTCCATTGACCTCTTGTGCTCTCCAACGGCGTTCACCTTGTCCACGATGGACCGCCATAATCCATTTTTGGTGCCCAATGACACATTGGAGGCAACGAACAGTTGTTGATGGTGTTCTATCACCTCCATGACCAGGATCCGATTCTCCTGCGGACTGTACTTCATCTTCCTCTTCTTCTTGTCCTTGCCCTTCCCTGTCACCGTGGTTCCGGGCTGGTCGTCCGGGGTACTTGTGGGGTTGCGCTCGTCCTCTGCGCCTGCTCCGGCTGCTTCCATGGTGCTTCGGTGTTTGTCATTTTGTGTTTGTGTGTTTTTTCTCCTTTTGTAGTGATTTTCCCACCTGCCGTGTGTGTATGGCAGGCCTGGCGCTGCTTATCGCTGATTTCCTCATCGCGAATGGGCTCATCGCACGTTGTTTGGTGTTGGGGTTTGTGTTTTTATCGCCGTCGCGGTGGTTGTATCGCGGACATTGTCCGCAGTTTCAGGTGACTATCGCATGGTACCGCCGTGTTGTGAATTCCACGTTAACACGGGGTCATTTTCCCGCGATGGACTGCGATGTGTAAAGTTGCGTTAACATTTTTTGGAGATGTTTAGTACACGTTCTTGTGAATATACCCCTGAGTCTTCTTATATTACCAGTAAATGCTGGTTCAGCTAGCTCACAGTACCACATCTAAACTCCTAAACCGCCAGAGTTGTAGATGTTGTCGGTAACCTTGAACATGATTACTCTCATTCCCAAGCAATTTGTAGAACAGCTCTAACCCTTTCACTTGTCACTTTTGCATGCCTAAGGTGTCACAAAAAAAAGATACAATAATACATTTTCAAATGTTTATTGAAAAGATCTAATCCTTGTAAATCAAACATGAACTATGACTATTAGACAGATGAGACACATCATTGTTATAAGCAATATAAGAATGGAGAAATGTTTTTTTTTTCATAACCAACTTTATTTCAGTTATACAGCAAGTATTTTCCAATGCTACAATTAATGAAAGCTGAGCATTTAGAGTCACAACAATACATGATACGATTTTGGCAGAGGTCAGTCCCATCACACTAACAGTCCATAGTAAGACCACCACTGCCCCCATACCCTGTCATGTTTATGATGACATCAACACGCTACATAGATTGGCTTTTCTTGTTGCGCACACCAATCAACTCCTCTGCCGCACAACTGAATCGAGGGGGGCGTAGGTTGCCTCCACAGGTGGGCAACGTCCCTCTTGGCCACCAGGCATGCCACCCCCATAAAGATCCGTTCAGCACGTGGCCCTCCGAGCTCCTCCACAAGCCCCAATAGAGCATTCTGGGGGCCCAAGTAATTTGAACGCCGAAAAACCACCAAGATCTCCTAGCCCACCCCATCCCTGAAAGAACATAGTGGCGGGCAGTCCCACGCCACATGAAAAAAAATCAGCGGCAGGGAGTGCACAATGTGGCATGCAGCCTGGGCAGTAGAGAACATCCGCTGTGCGCGACTAGGGAATATATGTCTCATGCAAGTAATTCGCCTGGACCATATGCAGGCCTAAGGAAATCGCCAGTTCCCTAGGAGCAAGGCATGCCTCCCTCCAGTCATCTTCATCCAGTTCACCCACCCAACTCATTTATTTCTGCTCAAGAGAATCAAACCCATTGGGGGCATGGATAATCAGAGAACGATAGATCTTGGATATTGCTCCCTTCCCCAGGCTACCCAGTAAAAGCTTGGCCTTAAGGGGGCCATATTCAGGGAGTTGAGTATCCAGGGAAAGATGCGACCGCAAGGCATGTCGTAGCTGAAGGATGCGAAAAAGCTGTGCATTGGCCAAAGCGTATTGGTCTTTTAAGTCCTGAAAGGACTGCGAGTTGCTTCCTTTGTAAGCATCCCCTAGGTATGTAATTCCTGTGCAGTCCCATTGGGTGAAGCCCTCAATGGTGGAGAGTTGTTGAAGCCATGTGCCCTGCCACAGATGGGTCAGACCCGTCAGGTGGCGGTCCCACTGGATAAGACGCAAGGCTGCTCTCCTGCAAAGCACTGCTGCCCGAAGAAACATGATGGAGTCGTCTGGGGCAGTCGAGCCCCGTAAAGCAGGCCAAGGAGTCTCTCAAAGCCCCTCAAGTGGAGTTCCAAGCGGTAGGCGGGATCATCCCAGCCCCCAGTGAACCAATCATTGATAGGCATCAACTGTGCTGCCAGGTAGTACAAATAAATGTCAGACACCCCAAAACCCCCGCCAAAAGGCGATTTATGCGCAGAGTTTAAAGACACTCTGTGGCGCTTACAGGCCATATAAAAGCTGTGAGTTTGGAGGTCAGGGATTGAAACCACTGTCGGGGAATGGGATGTGGGAAGTTCGCCAGCACGTAGAGAGAGCAGGGGAGACACAGCATCTTAAAGAGTGCAGTGCGCCCCATGGGGTTGAGAGATAAGTTAGTCCAGCGACGCAGGTCTCGATCAAGAGTCAGGGCCAAGTTTGGAAAATTAAGAGTACAGGCCAATTTCATGGGGTGGGACACGTGAATCCTTAAATATTTAAATGAGTTCCGCCGAAGAGGGATGTTAGGGCAGCAACTTCGCCCCTCGCGTCTCCCTTCACCTCCACCAGTATGGATTTGCTTGCATTAATTTGTAGGCCAGAGGCTTCACCATAAAGATGTAGGATCTCTAGGCAGTAGGAGCCAGAAGCCTGGGGGGGGGTCACTAAGAAAATGGAGAATGTCATCAGCGTATAGCGCTATCCAGTCTTCAATTCCCCTCCCCACCTCCAGCCTAGAAGTTCAGGCGCACCAGTGGTTCAAAAGCCAGGGTGAATTGTAATGGGGAAAGGGGGAAATGCTGGTGTGTGTCTCATTGGATCTGGAAGGGGGCAGACAGAATACCATTCACCTGGACATGAGCTGTGAGGTTATTATAGAGGAGACAGATCATCCTGCAGAATGTTGCCCCTAAGCCTGCTCGCAGGAGGACCGCATCTATGAAGTTCCAAGAGACTGTGTCAAAGTGCTTACAGAGGTCTATAAGGAGGAGTACCAGGGTGCCATCCAGAGCATGTGCCTGGGAGAACGCCGTATGTACCCTGCGAATGCAATGACGTGTTATTCTAACCGGCATAAACCACATTGATCCGGGTGAATGAGATAAGAAAGGGTGCGGGCCAACAGAGTCACCAGGGCCTTAGCGTACATCTTAATGTCTGCGTTAATAAGTGAGATCGGGCAGTAGGAGGAGAGCGGTTCGGAGGGAGGCCATCCTTAGGAATGACAACGATAGTGGCCCAGTCTAGGTTGGGAGGGTAATATCCCCGCTATTGCGCTTCTGTGTAGAGGTTCAGTAAGTGGGGTGTTACAGAATTTCTTATAATATTTGATGGGATATTCTTCTGGGCCTGAGGTTTTCCCGGATTGAAGACCGGATTTTGCCAGGTCAACCTCTTCCTCTATCAAAGGTTGTAATTCTTTTGATAAGGAGTGTGGGATGGAGGGCTTCGGAATGCCCCAGAGAATAGGGTTCCTTGTCTCTGACAGGGGGCTGGACATCGGGTATGGAGGTTCTGGTAGAATGTCGCAAGGACATTGAACAATTGTTGGCAGCTCAGCGTGGAGGACGCCGGCTGAGTTCCAGATGGTGAGCACCACTCTAGTGGAGATATTGTGGGTCACCAGTCAATACAGTAGTTTACCGGATATGTCCCCGGACTCATCAACTCTTTGGGTTGAGGCTCTCCAGCAGTGCTTTGCCTCCTTGAGGGAAACCTGCTGCAGCTCAGACCATGCCAGCGCCAGGATGTGTGTCTCTTCTGTCTCAGAATGCTTGGAGCGGCGTTCCAAGTGGAGTATTTGGGTTTCTAAGCCCAATACCCTCTTTTATTTGCCAAGACTTGTCGTCCCCCATAGCTCCTTCAACAGTCCCCTCATTAGCCCTAAAAAGGCTTGTAATTCCTCCTCCATGTACGAGGCATATTTGGAAGCCTTTAAGTTCCACACACTAAACCTCCAAATGAGGCGCACAGTTTGGGGTTGGGTGCCCCATTCCCTCAGAAGGGGGGCGTGATCGGATATACCACGTAGGAGATTCTGATGGAGTGAAAGAGAGAGGAGGTAGCCACAGCAAATCAATCCCTGATTCCATATTGTGGGCTGCGGACTGATGTGTGTATGCCCGCAGCGATGGGTGCCAGGAGTGCCATGTGTTACATAGGCCCATGGAGTCAGCCCAGGTCAACAGGCATGTTGATTGAGTATGCCGGCAATGATGAGGGGCAGTCGAGGTGTCCCGCTCAGGATCGGGAACTGCATTAAAGTCTCCCCCTACCAGGGTGGTCCCGGGGGAAGAGTAACTAACAGGGAATGGAGCGCCTGGAGGGTGGGCTGCAGCAGCAGTGGGGGCGTGTAGCAAGAGACAAAGTTGTAGTGTCTGGCCGCCATGCGTCCTTCAATCCTCACATACCTCCCCTGGGGATGCTAGTGGACCTTGGTGACCCTGAGTGGAAGAGATTTATCCAGTAGTAAGGCTACTTCCCTGGAGCCTTTAGCAAAGCCCCAGTGGAAGACTCTATCATAACCGAATCGATCAAGAAATGGGCAGTGAGAGCCCAGTAGATGAGTTTCCTGCGGTAGGACCACATCTGGCTTGTATCGCTTGATATAGCGCAGTACCGCAGATCTCTTGATGCGGTCCAGAAGACCGTTACTATTCCAAGAGAGTATCGTCAGCATGGGGGTATACAGTGTGGTGGCAAAGGCACATTTGGGGATTCGCTGAGGACATGAGTCATCCATGCATGGTTACCCCGAGCACAGCTAAAAAAGTTGCTATTGTACATTGGAGGGCTTGCTGAGTGAAAACCTCAAAAGAAATAACAAGGTAAGAACAAAGAAATCGGCCCATCAGGACCAACGTACGTCCCTCCCTCAGTCCCCCAACCCATACTTCTTCATGTGAAGCAACTATCACCTACAAATAAAACATATTGAGAACAAAGAAACTCAAGGGTAATCCAGTGGCAGTCTATACACCAATACAACGGATATTATTTCTGACAGCATTTAGATAAGGAACTAGGCGTGGAGTTACGGGCGACTGCGGTGCACACAGCATCATGTCAACATGTCATTGACAACAAGTCCATGAATTGCAGTTTGGTCACACCCGCACTCCCTGCCGACAAGTGAAGGCCAGGTCCAGGCCCTGCAATAAGACTTCATGGGCCGTCAGCCAGCCTCATAGTGCCTCGGGTCCTCGCTCCTCCTCCAGACCCAATGAAGGAAGCAATGGGAATCATGGAGGTGAGGCCGGGACAGCTTCGAAGGATCGAAAGATCTGCGGAGTGTCTGTCACGGCCTCATCCGGGTCTACCCTTTGCTAGGGGCGGGCAGGACGAGGTGCCCATCTCTTGTCGGTCGGTCCTCGGTCTCTTGGATCTAGAGTGCCTCTCTTGGTCTTACGTGCTGGGGGTGGCAGGGGGTGTCCCCGTGACTCCGCATACCAGAGATCGGCCAGTTTGTAGAGCTGCAGTGGCCTCCTTTCCGTAGCCCATTCCCAAGCCTGTTCCAGAGTGCCAAAAAAATATGTAGAGGACTGGAAGATGACCTTCAGGCGGGCCAGGAAGAGAAGCATATAATAGAGGTTAAGGGTATGGAGCTTATGTTTACTTCCTCAAACGATCATGGGCGATGCTGTACCGCCCTGGTGTAATCCTGAAAAACCTGTATTTTGGAGTTCAGGTGTCTGAGAACTGCCTGGGCGCGGGCTTCGTGCAGGATAGTATTGCAATCCCAGAAATTAAGGATTTGCAGTATCATCGGCTGAGGTGAAGTCCCAGTCAGAGGCATTGGGGTGAGAGATCAGTGCGCTCTCTCAATGACAAATATGTTCAAGAGCTTGCCTGCTGGAACCCAGGATCAAAACCAGGTTTCCAGGGTTTCAGTGAGATTCAAGGCCTCCAAAGTCTTAGGAAGTCCGACCAAACAGAGATTGTTACGCCTTGAGCGCTTTTTGACGTCTTCCGCCCTCTCATTTAGGTCCGAAACCAATGTCATTAACTTAGATACCTGGCGTTTGAGCACAGTTACTTCGTCCTCTGTTGTGGAAATCCACGTCTCTGCCTCAGTCACTCTATTGGCCACCTTGCGCAGGTACTACCGCAACAGCGAGAGGTCTATTCAGAGGCCATCAACTTTGGATTCCACAGCCTCCTGTGAGTCTTGAATTGCTTTGAGGATCATGCTCAAATCCACAGTGGAGGGGGGCTTTGGACAGGGGGGCTACAACGGTTTCTCTGTAGTCCAATGGAGGTACATTGCATTGGTCCATTTCAGTTTGGGATGCCATGGGTGAGGGAGGCTTGCCGCGTCCCATATTCAAGTGGTCTGCAGTGAAGGACAGTAGCAGATGAGGTCAATGGGGCCAGGCCCGCTTGCCACGGGCCAGCATGAGCAGCCCACCCACAGAGGGTTCCCCAAATCTTCCAGGAGCAGTCTCACTTCAGTAGTTGGTCCTTAGCGTGGGACGCAAGCCCTGCTATGCATTGAGCGAACTGGGCGCACCAACCCGCTTGACTGGAGGCAGCATGTGCAGTCAGTGGCACTTGGGACAGAGCCCAAGAGGCGATATAATGGCAAGTTGGGGCAGCACTGCCCTGCACCTCTCCAGTGGCAGTGAGTCTGAAGTAATACTAGGGTGCTGCAGTTAAGTCTCGTCCCAGAGGCGGTCAGTGCCTTGAAATTTTTGAGGCACTCAAGTTGTACCCAGGTCAGCCAGGCCGTGTGCAGTCAGCATGCTATGGGGGTGTACGTCGTCCACGAGCAAAGTGTCTTCCACCAGCAGAGAGGAACTTTAGGGGGGTTTGGGCCCTCCTGATGGGAACAAGTGCCAATGTCGCCATGCCGAATCTCAGTGTGGGGTCCATTTCACAGGCCTCTGATGAGATCGATTTAACGTGCCTGTCTGTACATGGGCCTGGGGAAGTGATCCAAGCCACCCGGTGGGGGCTCGAGGCAGCAAGTAGTCTCAGTGCTTGGAGCGCACTCCCAGGAGGTTATGGGGGAAATTCCCAATCAGCAGTGTGCAATAGTCTCAATCTCAAGAGCCGAGTTCAAACATCCACAAAGCAGCTCATCGGTCCTTCAAGGTCTCACAGCGGGCCCCCCATGAGCCAGTCTACAGGCCCAGTAATATGATGTGGGAGGCCAGGGCTGCCACTGTGGCATCCCCTCCTGGGCGGCAGGCAGAGGGAGCAGGGCCCTCGGAAGGTCCCAGTACATAGAATGTGTCCTACCTGCACCGGGGGAAGGCGCCCAGTTGTCTCCACTGAGTCCCGCCCCAGGGCCCGCCGCGCTTCAAGGCAGCCGCCGATCCAAGCGCAGGTCGGAACTGCCAGACGGGACCATGCATCTGGAACACAGTCCTGAGACTCCCTTCGCTAGGCAAGGTCCTTCCAGTGGCCCCCTGCTCCGGGCCTCTGACGGTCGGAGCATATAGGTTCCGGTCTCAGCCAGGGGCCGCGTTCACCAGTCCTTCAGATGCTGTAGGGCCGCTGCAGCATGGCCGCCATCTTGTCCTCAGTACGGCTGCCGGTCAGCTCCAAAGCGCAGACTAGGGCACCCGCACTGCCCCAGAAGCGTTGAAGAGGATGGTAGGGGTTCCCTCTGTGCTCGGGGTCCGACGGGAAGTGTTTGTTCCATCACTGTCAGGCAGGATGGAGATAGAATTTGGGCAACAGGAGCCTCGTTAAAGCTCGACCACCATCTTGGCCACCTCGACAACCAGAGGAATTTATTATGTTTTTGGCAAACCTGCCAATTTTAACCTACCTTGTAATAGGATGGGGAGATGTTATCTTGCGGTGGTATTCCCACAGGTATACCATGTGAATGAGAAGAGTGATGCTGTTGGTTTGGAAAGAGTGAAGCATGGATTTGGACACATTATGTTAGATGTGCTTGGCACTATGAATCTGTCTACTAGTACAGCTTTAAATGATGTGAAGATTAGAGG
Organism: Calotriton arnoldi; assembly: GCA_963921515.1. Lineage (NCBI taxonomy): Eukaryota > Metazoa > Chordata > Amphibia > Caudata > Salamandridae > Calotriton > Calotriton arnoldi. The sequence goes on from CAWUFW010008155.1 coordinate 809,794, forward strand.
ATTGTCAAAGCTGGTTGATCGCCTTGCTTCAAACACCGCTGAAGCATTAACTTAAATAAATGAGGAAATAACCATTATGTGTGCTGTGATTATGCAAAACCGCCTTGCATTAGATACCCTTCTTGTGAAGGAGGGCAGAGTCTGCCATGTTTTGGAGGTACAACAGTACTGCACCTTCATTCCTGATAACACGAAGCATATTAATACTGATATAATAAATGTTACTAACATTTCTCAGGGAGCAAAAGCTTTTGAGGAATAGGGTTTTTTGGAATCAGTTGGTTTCAGGTTTAGTGAGTCTGGAATTGGATTTGGAAAGGTTGGAGAGAGATCTGACAGTCTAGGAGGGAGTAGTTTGCATTCTGTTTTATCTCCTATATTTATTGAGTTAATTTGTTCAATCGGATTCATTCTTTTGCTTAAATTGCTTGAAGCAACCCTTTAAAACGGTGCTAATTTGTGGTTTCAAGTAAATGGTGATTACTACTTGGACGAATCAGAGAAAGTGTGAGATTTATGAACTAGAAGAACTTAAAGCACAAGCTTATGATGGCATCAAGATGTTGGACTAATCTAGATGCAAAAGGCAGAAAGTGATGTAGAGTGCATTATGAAATGTGAGAGTGGGATATTGGTGATGATTGTAATCATCATAGGGGGGATTTTGGAAGTTATTTTCTGATTTGAATTATATGTGCTCATTAATATGAGGCATTTACATAACAAAAATGATTTGATGTACACAACCATACTTTCCTGACTTAGGCTAACTAGGCAAGCACAAGGAGATGATGGACGGAGCTCTGAAACTTTTCAGATAATCACCCCCAGTCACAGATCTGGGTTGAATCCATCATCGTTCTTAAGCTCACTTCGCCACCCCAGTTCAGACCCAGCCATATGAAAATCGTTCTTGACCCTGTTCCTCATGGGAACAGTCCAGCCCAAACTTCCAAGCCAGGTCTTCCCTGGACTGGAAACAAGCATCCTAGGACCGGTTTCGGGGTAACACCCATCATCAACCAGGCTAGCTTGAATCCAGTGGAAAAGTGAGCAAGGGACCCACGTCTGTGCATACCCTGCCAACTTAGAACAGGTACTTCCTTGGCAGTTTGGGCTGGACTGTTCCCATGAGGAACAGGGTAAATACTGATTTGCATATGGCTGGGTCTGAATTGGGGCAGTGAAGTGAGCTAAAGAATGATGATGGATTCAACCCAGATCTGTGACTGGGGGTGAGTGTCTGAAAAGTTTCAGCGCCCCGTCCATCATCTCCTTGTGGTTGCTTTGCTCGCCCTAATTTGGCAGGGTATGCCCATGAATCAACATATAAAACCACACTCACAACTACAAATCCCACAGTGCATCAATAGCACACCAAACACTTTCAATCTCAAGAATCATTTCACTCTACTATTACTCGCAATCTTTTTTGGTCAGGAACAGCACTGGAACTCTGGCTGTTAGAAATGGGGGGTCTCTCGTTGGCAATGGTTTGCACCTTTGTCCAAGTAGGGACCCTTCTTCCTAGTCAGGGTAAGGGGGATACACTTCTAAAATAACCACTGCTCACCCCCTTGGTAGCTTGGCACGAGCAGACAGGCTTATCTCAGAGGCAGTGTGTAAAGCATTTGTGCATACATACAGTAATACAGTGAAAACACTAAGTAATCTTTATCTAAACCAAACAAGACCAAGACAACAAAACTCCAACATACAGTTATCAAGGTATGACTTTTAAAAGGTAAAAACAGTTCTGTCCATAGCAAACTATAGATGCAACACTTTCAACACAAAGTACCTTGGATGCGTCAAAATCATAAACAAAAGCGGAGGCTAGAGGCGGGAATAAAATAGGAATCCTACTAGTCAGATATTTTGAACTCACCAACACCCACTTTCCCACTCCCTTTCATCAATGTCGTTTTTATCATTGACTCCGCTTATAAGTGCTCCCGCGTAAACGCCTGGTCGTAGCACGCCTCAATCCGTAGAGGATTGGGATGAACCCCAATGATGAAGCATGCCCCCAAGGGGAAACCCTGGTGGGTGAGGGGTCTCTAGGAAAAACGCTTTTTTCCTAAATAAACTATCCAAGTAGAGATTCATTATATTTCATACTTCTTCCCTGGGCTGGTTTTCGATTTGTTTGAAATACGTGTCTATAAGGAGGATAAACCTAGCCTTCACCTCTAACTCCTCCCTTTATTTGTTGAAACTACCTTTCACATACACTGCACCCTGCCCACAGGGGTACCTTGGGCCTACCTTAGAGGTGACTCACATGTAATAAAAGGGAAGGTTAGGGCCTGGCAAGTGGGTGCAATTACCAGGTTGACGTGGGCAGTGGAGACTGCGTGCAGACACTGCAGTGGCAGGTCTGAAAACCCTTATGAAGGCTGCTGGTGTGGGTGGCACAATCAGTGCTGCAGGCCCACTAGCAGCATTTGATTTACAGGCCCTGGGCACACACAGTGCACTGTAGTAGGGACTTAGTAGTAAGTTATGCAAGCCAATCATGGAAATGCCAAACCAGAAACACAATTTACAGGGAGAGCATATACACTTTAGCACTGAGTAGAAGTGATAAAGTGCCCAGAGTCATAAAACCAACAAAAACAGGAGGCCAAAAAGCTAAACATCTGTGGGTAAACCCGCTGAAAAAGCCAGGTCTAACACAACCCCCTTCCAACCTAAAGCCAGGGTAGACTAAACAATCCCTTGATGAACTTCCATGCTTGGGGCGATAGAACCTAGACCTGGCCCACAACAGTGGGGGCATGTTCTGGTTCTACGCCTTGCTGAACCCAGCTGGATCCCTCTGCCATACTTCCAGGGCCCACTAAGCTAACCCATGGGGAACCCTTCTCCTCACCAGTGGACACCATCTTTGCAGCGCCTAAACTCACTTTGCTCACAGATGTGTCCCAGTAGGCAGGCAGTACCCACATGGCCCACACAGTGGTGTGGCCCAGTTCACTCCCGGGGTGTGACTCCTGCCCTCCCCCCCCCCACAGGGGCAACACTGTCCACTAGGACAGGAAGCCACAGTGAACACAAACAGTTGTCACTGATGAAACCCAGGCCTTATGCCTCTCAGGGCTGTCTAACCTCTGTGGTGTCAGAGAGAGGGGGGTGGTAGCCCCTGGTGTCTGGCACCCATTGTCCACTCTCCCTCCTGCCAGGTCAGGTATGGTATCCTGACCCGGCGGCTGGACAGGAGACTGGGGTGGGCTCTCTTACACCTGGTCCTCCTCCCTGGGTCTCTGCACCCTCCCACCTGGAGCAGTACCCCCCAGACTCTAGAATTGTCAGGGCACCTGTGGCAGGTGTCCTGCACAATTCGCCCACCAGTTCAGGTGTGCTATCTTGCAACTGGTATCCCAGCCTAGGGTCTGTACCCTTAGGCTGGACAGGGGTCAGGGGTGAGGCTGCCCTCTCCCCGCCCCCCCCTACTGGGCCCCTGCACCCTCCCACCCCTGAGCAGTGGCCCCAGAAACAAAAATGATAGGGGCTCTGTTAGCAGTCGCCCCGTCCTCCAGGTCAGGGGGGACACCCTGAACCTGGCCCTCCAACCCAGGGTCTGCACCCTTAAGCTGGACCTGCGCCCGGCAACCCAGGACTTCTGGGGAGTACACCAACCCCCTCCCCCCCAGTGAAACACACTCCTCCTGAGTTGTGCAAGAGTCTGCCTGGCGCAGGTCTGGAGCATTCTGTCAACTGACAGAGCATGAAGACACCCAGGTCACAAGTGGCCTCACAAGGGTCAGTTCTGGGGTGCTCTGACCTCAGAGCTGGCAGCCCCTGACCCACTGGTCCTTCCACTGGTGACTGCGTCCCCCCTTCACCCCTCTGTCTTGACTCATGCACCCTCCCAACTGATGAGGTGCTGCCAGACTCCAGCACTGGTGGGATGCTTGTTATAGCAGCACCCCCCAGCTCACCTGACACCTTGGGATCCCCCTCAGGGGATGGCTTCCCGTTGCAGAACAACCCCCCCCCCGGTGTGCCCTCATGGAACCAACCAGGCCTTGAGACTGGTTTTCGGGCACCCTGGGACACAGCCCACTCCCACTCCTTCTCCTCTAAGACAGGACCTGGAAACCTACACTCCACCCACTGCTCTGGGACCTATCGGAGCTACAACAACCCTCCCCTATCTCACTTGGTTGGGGAAAACATGAGCCACCTCCTTCAGGATCTCCCCCAGATGCTTCTTCAGACCCTCTGGAATCCACCAAAAAGTCTGCCTCCGGTGCTAGCTCACCGGGGTCAGAGAACTCACACTCCAACAAGTGTTGGCATAGCTCTGGAAAACAGGGACTTAAAATATGCTCTCCAACAATTGAATCACACAGCCCCACACAGGTGTTAACCAAGCTACTCTTTGCCTCAACATCCAGTGCCTCGCACAAGTACCCCACATCACTCTTCTGAGACTGGCAAGACAGTATCTGACTGTCCCTGTCACTCAACCCACACTCTTCTGGGCGGTCTCCACACTCACATACCAGGACTTTTACCATGGGGGAACCTCTCTCCCTGCACTTCTCATCTAGAGTCAGTAGAGTGCCCCTCCCACCACTATGAATATGATATCCTGTGCCAGTTCCCCAATCCACCTCAGGGAAACTGCGCGCCACTGGAGCCACCTCAGAAACCTGAACCCCCTGGTGCATGTTAACCCCCTCCTTCAAGTTAGGCGCCACATCTCTGGGTGTGTGTACTTCTCCCTCAGCACTAGATAACACCTTTTTGCAGACACCATCTGAGCTGGACTCCACCTCCAGCCAGCCCAGCCAAGCTCAGTTCTTGAGCTACACACTTTTCCTTTTCTTGGGCTAAGGCCCTCTTGGTCTTAGCCCTCTTGGTCTTAGCCCTCTTGGGCTCCTCATCAAGCTCTCTCAGCCTCTGCTCACAAGCTAGAAGCCATTCATCTTTCTCTGTTTCTTCCTCACTTTCAGTGAAACCCTCCTCCTCAGACTCATCTGATAGTGTTGGCTCCCAGCGGGGTAGCTCATAGTGGAATAGGGCTGACTCTAGATCATCCCTGGACCTTCTCTTCACAGGCAGCCCCTTTTCCTTGCCGAAAGCTCCCTTATCGTGTAGATGAACATGTGCCAGAAATCAAGATCCATTTGTCAAGACTTCACAGGTGCAAACACTAACCAGAGTCACAGTATCAAAAATACTTCCAGGAGGACACCATAAAACAGAAAAAAACAGTATGTGGTTGTGTAATGGTCTACACTAAACTAGTATTGTACACCAATCACTATATGTTAGGCACAAATGCAAGTCCTTATACTCACCGCTGACCACCAATCTTAGAAATGGGGGTCTCTCGTTGGCAATGGTTTGCACCTTTGTCCAAGTAAGGACCCTTCTTCCTAGTCAGGGTAAGGGGGATACACTTCTCAAATAACCCCTGCTCACCCCCTTGGTAGCTTGGCACAAGCAGACAGGCTTATCTCCGAGGCAGCGTGCAAAGCATTTGTGCACACATACAGTAATGCAGTGAAAACACTACAAATGGACACCACACCAGTTTATAAAAATAAGTAATCTTTATCGAAACCAAACAAGACCAAAATGACAAAAAGATACAGTTATCAAGGTATGACTTTTAAAAGGTAAAAACAGTTCTGTCCATAGCAAACTATAGATGCAACACTTTCAACACAAAGTACCTTGGGTTTGTCAAAAACAAAAACAGCCACAGGGAAGGTGATGTGTCGGTTCCTTACACGCATGCAAGGTGATTCGTCGGTTCCTTTCTCCAGGCGAGGTGATGCGTCGGTTCCTTACTGCCATGCAGGGGAGGTGATGCATTGGTTCCTTACTGAACTGGAGGTGATGCATCGGTTTCTTAGTGTGCGGGGAGGTAATGCGTTGGTTTCATACTGCGGCCCCGGCGTTGTTGTAGGCTTGGCACCCCAGTGCGATGTGTGGGGATTCAGGGGTGCGTCGATTCTCGATGCGGCGGCAACGCCACTGCGTTGATCTCTCCAGCCGTGGTCCCACGATGCGTTAGTTCTTGCAGTCGCACAGCAGGGCCTGCGTCGGAGTCAGTGTGGTGATCTCGGATTTCGGAGATCAGTGCACGAGACTCACCGTGGAGCCCTTAGAGATCTTCTTCAAGCAGGATACACAGCACACAGCAAAGTCTTTGTCCTCTCCTTGGCAGAAACAGCCACTGCAGGCCAACCCCAGACAGCACACAGCAAAGGGGCAGTACTTCTCCTTCAGCTTTCCCAGCTCTTCTCCTTGCAGAGGTTCCTCTTGAGTCCAGAAGTATTCTAAAGTTCTGGGGTCTGGGTCCCAATATTTATACTCAAGTTCTCTTTTTGCAGAGAGGCTCTGTGCTCAGTCAAAACCAATTCTGACCTCCCTGGTCCAGCTTCCCAGCAGGAGGTGGAGAAAGCATTGTGTAAGGCAGACCAGGCCCATTCAGGTGCAAGGAAATCTCCTCCCCCTACTCTAAATGCAGCCCAGGTCTATTTAGCCCAGCCCTCACTCATCTAGGAAAGGCAGGACACACCTCAACCCCCCAGTGGCTGTCTACAGTGAATGCACATCCCTAGCCCTTGTCACTCCAAAGCCAGACAGTCAATCCACAACCCAGCAGAGGCACACAGGATGGCTAAGCAAGAAAATATCCACTTTCTAAAAGTGGTAGTTTCAAACACATAACATAAAAATCATCCTTACTAAAAGATGCATTTTTATATTCAGGCATACTAAATTCCATCTTCCTACGTTGTCCCTATGAGAAGTTATACTTATAAGACGTTATAAATAAATTCCCATTCAATACTGAAAAACAAAATACACTGTATTTCACTATCAGGACATCTCACACACATCAGTACCTATCCTACCTTTCACATACACTTCACCCTGCCCACAGGGGTACCTTGGGTCTACCTTAGGGGTGCCTCACATATATTGGGGAGAGAATGTGGCCTAACGGCTAGGGCGGTTGACCTGGGAGCTGGGGAACCGGGTTCGAGTCTCGGCAGGAACGCTCAACATTCTGTGATTCTGGGCAAATCACTTAATATCCCCGTGCCTAACAAAAATGAATGCGTCTGTATGTAACGTAACTGGTGCTCATGTAAAACGCTCTGATACCTCCGGGTCTAGTTAGCGCTATATAAAACTCCACACAAAAAAAAAAATAAGGGAAGGTTAGGGCCTGGCAAGTGGGTGCACTTGCCAGGTCAACATTGCAGTAGAGACTGGGTGAAGACACTGCAGTGGCAGGTCTGAGAACCCTTTGAAAGACTGCTTGTGTTGGTGGCACAGTCAGTGCTGCAGACCCACTAGCAGCATTTGATTTACAGGCCATGGGCACACCCAGTGCCCTGTAGTAGGGACTTAGTAGTAAGTCAAACAAGCCAATCATGGAAACGCCAATCCATAAACACAATTTACAGGGAGAGCATATGCACTTTAGCACTGATCAGCACTGATACAGTTCCCAGAGTCATAAAACCAACAAAAAAAGGTCAAAAATAGGAGGCCCAAAAAGCAAAAGGTCTCGGGGTAAGCCCGCTGAAAAAGCCAAGTCTAACACCGGCACTCCTCAATTAATTCAAATGTGGTCTCTCGGGAATGCAGACAAAAATCCAGTCTAAGGAAAAGGACAAAAAGAGTCCTTGAAACACCCCATATCTTTTGAAACATTCTGTGCTACCAAAATCTGTGGGGGCGATGTACCCATAGACAATTTACAGCTCAATGGCATGCCCAGATGTTGGGAGGACCGGGAATGGTGTTAACATCAAATCATGAGACAATGTGTCCCAGAGACAAGATTCAAAAAAGCATTTCAAAACAGTCAATAAGGAAAGGACTGACTAAAAAATGTGAGTTCTAGAATTTTAAAAAACATTAATGTTTGTTACAAAAAATTTCAAAGGTACATCACAGAAATAGTAAAGACAGGTGAAGCAATAGTCTCATTTGAAAGCATATAGTCATTAGGGGTGGGCAGTATACTCCGCTCCTCTGGCAGAGTTTGGCCTCTATGCGCTCCGTTTGGAGCTCGAAGTTTGGCACAAAATCCGCCTACACAAGCGGAGTTTGCTGGTGCTTAGCGCTCATTCCTTATTTCCTTTACAAATAACTGTCATAGGTAACTATTCTCTAAGGTACGGATGTGCACGTCTGTGATGTCTGGCTCACCATGCGTAGAAAAAAGACACTGCTACTATGTCTGGACTCTGCCGCCTCATTCCTCAGGACTCCGGGACCCTCCTTCTCCCCCGCCCCTCCTTGTGACGACTGAACTCTCCCGTTATCTGCCCGCAGCGGAAGGAGCGGTCCAGCAGAGTAACTGTCTCAGAACAGGGAGGAGCTGCCGCTGAAGTACCCATCCCATCACCGTGGCCAATTGGAGACCCCGCGCCTTGCCCAGACCATCTGCAGGATGCGAGAGGGGAGAAGAAGAGCGTAGGGCAGCCTTTCCTCCCCGGCCGGGGACTTCTTCACAGCCGGTATGTACGTCTTTTTGTGATATAGTGCGTCTCCTGGTGGCCTTTATTTATGGTGGGTATTGGTTAAATATGGGTGTGACGGCCTGCTCTATGGGCAGGGCTGCTTCAGTGCTAGGGCACGGCCCCATTGGTGGGTTCTGGAATCACGTGCTGGCGCAGAATGTAAGGATGTCCAGTCAGTCCCAAACCTCTTGCAATTGATCAGTAATGCATTATTGGTGTTCATGTTATCTGGGAGCTCCGATCGTCGGGTGAGCTCAGTGAGTTTGTGCCTATTGTGGGCTCTGCGTGACCTGTGAATGGCATCTCCCTCTGCCTGCCTCCATACAGAGCGGGATGGTTACATTCCTATTGTCCAGCCGATTGATGTATCTACAGCAGGCAGGATCACAGATTTCACATCTGTCGTCACTGAGGCGAGAGTGCTTCGGATCGCTTTTCTGTGCAGAAATACAGCTGATGCCTCCTTAGGAAACAGGCAGGGGTCACTGCATGACCTCGCACACAGCCTTCGCGTGGCACAGATGTAGTGTACCCACATTTGGCTAGAACCAGGCAGCATTCCGCCACAGGTAGAACTATGCGGAATATGACCGAGCTTTTAGATAATTCCGCTGAATTCCGCGGAGTAGAACTCCGTCAGTTCCGCCCATACCTATTAGTCATTTCCATGAAGACTCTCTATAATAGGAACAATGCAAAATAATAGGCAAAATCAAAATTGGACTAAGTCTCAAATGTACATGCAAATCAGTAGGAAATTTGGCAGCATCCCTAGTTGAGACCAAACAGATCTGGCTCACTCTCAAATTCAAGGGTTTATGAAGCCATTTTCTCCATAAGAAAGCATTGAAACTGCAAAGTCAGCATGGTGTGAGCAAATAATTACATTTTCAACAAATCATATTACAGTATTATAATTTGCCAAATAACCCCATCACCTCAGCACTAACCTGCCACATGAATATTGATCCGGCCCTAGTTCTGACCTAATGTCATCCGAATGCATCAGAACATACTAGTTACATAAACAACAGCGAACCATTGTAAATGAGTGCAATACTGTGTGCAAGCAGAAGGTCCTTGAAAATGTTACAGAAAGCTTTCTCTAGCAGGCACTCTTCAAGAACAGTGTTATTCACAAATCCACATCCTGCTTTAAGTAATGTCAGGCAGAAATATAAACAGAGAATAAACATGATGCAGCATCCAATTTAGACAAGACGGCGTCGAGGGTAACTAAGGCATAGTCAGGCTAAGCCAGAAAAACACACTTTAACATGCCATAGCATATTTGTTTCAGTTGTAATAGCTCCATGTTAGTATGCACATATGATTCAAATGTAGATTTATTACTCTGCACACGATTAGCACACATTTTGATTTTACTGCACAAAAACTTCCAAACCCTCAACCTGAGCTGAAATGGAGTGCAGATGGCCCCATTCCAGGCATGTGGGCTGACCTTCAAATTCACCTCAACCCTTGCCCATAATATAGAAGAATAAAGTTCCAGCCCCCAAACCTGCTCAAGGCCAGCTGACACCCAGGATGGTGAGCCCTTGTCTCCCTGCACCCTGGTCGGAATGATGGGAGCAGTGGTAGAAGCAGTAAAACAGACCCTCCCCCCTCAGAAGGTAAGAACCCTAATAGGACCCTGAACCTTGTAATGTTTGATGCATCTGGCATGTAAAATGCCCTACTTACAGGAAGAAAAGACATTAAATGCTTGGACAGCATTCACCACAGGCTCTCTTTGGAAAATGTAAGCATTGGTAAGCTACCTAAGTTCACCAGGTGAGGATAAGAATTCACTGCTTGCCATGCAGAGTAGTTTGTCTGGGCTAATATTACTAGTAGGTCCATCTGGGTTCGCTTGATTCTGCCGGAGGTGGGGAAATGGTTTGGGGTGATCTGATGCTTGGTGACTTTGGTAACTAGCACACTGAGGAATGACTGATACTAGGGGCCTGATTTAGAACTAGGTGAAAGGGTTGCTCTGTCGCAACTATGACGGATATCCCGTCTGCCGTATTACAAGTACATTACATGCAATGGCACTTGTAATATGGCGGATAGGATATCCGTCATAGTTGTGATGGCAGAACCCAAATCTAAATCAGGTGCCAGGTCTCCGTGAGCACCAGGGACCTCTTTATGAGGATGCCTCCTGGCAGAGTACGTCTTAATTAAGCTTCTATCAAAGCTGCTCTTTGGCAGCTGACACAGAGATGTTTCCTTTCAGGACCTGGCTCACTTTGGCAGAATTGTATTAGATTGCCCTCTGGGATGGAAATTTCTTTTAACAGGCCAACTTGGGTGCTTTCCTCTCTGTCTCTTTCAAGAAGTATGCCTGCCATTGTAGGTGAGCCATAGGCCCAGCCAAGTTATAACACTGAATGGCTAGTGTACCAAACGTGGCTGAGTTAGCCCACAAAGTGATTCAAAGTCTTTTCAAAGCCACCAGCAAACCATTGCTAGTATTTTCAGTTCTTGGTTGACTCCTCTAATGTCCCTGAGCATCAAGATGAAGTTAAAATATGTGTGGCGTACGTAGGTGTGAATATCCTTAGGACTACATAGGATTGGTGCATTGGAGACCCACTGGGTCCTTTGGGACCCATTGATACACTAGCTGTTGTTGGCCAGCTGAGCGTCAGTAGTAGTTGTTGTAGGGATTATGTTGTACCTTGACTCCCATGTTATACTTGCCCTCTCTGTGGAATCTTTATGTGATGTCACCTTACAGAATGTTGGGAGTCAAAGAGCGACAGTTGGCTGGGCTGAGCAGCATGCTGGCTGCTCCTGGTGGGGTCTTGTATTGGATTTAACTGGATGACTTGTGACTTACTACTAATAAACATCTAAAGATCCTCTACACGTCTGGACTCAGTTACTACAAGTTTTTGGCGACGATCCTGAGGCGAACCTGCGTCTGTCACCTCATCAAGAACCTAAAGCAGCTTTAAGATTACAGAACCTCTGCAACTCAAGTTAAGATCTTCTAAAGAACCTGCTTCTTCCACCTTTTCAAACTTCAATCATCTTCTACTACAGACTTAACAGTAACTGATGCTGTTTCTACTTTCAACTGGCACCCTTGACCCCACCAGTGACCTCCCATCGGTCGCCCTCAACGCAAAGTGCCAGTGCCACTCTACACATCACAGTCTGTTCAACTTAAAGAGCTGTTCACCCCCCAAGGCTGTCTACACTCCTGACTCCTAATCGTGCTGAGCCTTCTGTGAGGGTAAGCCTACGTCTGCACACTGTCTGGTGAAGAAGTGTGTGTGCTCAGGTGTGTGGCAGTTCCTACTGTTTCTGCTGTGGGAGTGCAGAAGAAGTGTACCATTGTACCTGTCCACCAGTGACCTTGATATCGGTCGCCCACTAGCTAATTCTGCCAGTTAGTGAGGAAAAGCATCTGTATAAGCATAAGTGCTACTTAACGAGAGCTGCCCATCCAGTCTAGGGCGTCTACTCTCCAGAGTGTATCTCTACCTGCTTGAGAAATCCTACTTTTCCTACTTCTACTTGTGCTGTGCCTTCAGGGAGGGTAAGCCTACTTATTTTGTTCACCTGGGACAAATATATCGACGTCTGTACTGTCTGGGTAGAAGAGAGCTACCGTATTTCTCAATAGACTGGTGTGTTCTCGAGTAACCTCTCTCAAGCAAAGTAATTACATCAGCCAAGTCATCACTGCTACATGGATCTATGCTCCAGCCAAAGCGTACTGTTTTTTTTTCATGGGAAGACTTACAAACTGCGCACTCAAGGACATTGCGCACATCGTGTCTCTCTCATGATCATTTCATCACATCTTGTCAACATTTTGTTCTGCTACAACCAGTCATGCCAGATTCAACCCTGAAGCAAGTCTGTTGTGATGGCCGTTATTATGGGGTAAGTTCACTTCAATTTCATTATGGGCCCCTGGACATTTGGCTGTTCAACCGATGCGCATTATTTTTTTTTAAAAATAAAAGGCACGAGCTGTATTCACCGCGCACACACACAGAGCGCGTGCAGACTTACCCTCATTTGTTTGTCCTCTGATGTCACCATGGAGTTCTCTCACGTCCTCGGTGTTCGGGTTGGATCCCTGCTTCTGGACGCATTCATGCACGAAAGCGCTGTGAGCCATCCGGCTCAGCGTCACCACTACGTGCATCCATCTTGTGTTTGGCCTTCGTGCTCTTCATCCAGCTTGGGGTTTGTTGCTGTCCAGCATCTCCGGATTTTTGGCAAGCTGCGTGTTTTCAACAGTACTGGTTGCGGAGCCTACTCTCACTACTATTACAAAGAAACTACTGCCTCTTTGAAATCGTATTTTTTTTCGACGCACTCAATAGTTCTGGATATTTTCTCCACGATTTTTCTGTTGGCAGTTCATGTTTAACATCCAGTCAACGCTTGAGAGCATATCTATGTTTGGAGGAACATCGATCTGGTTATGAGGGTGTTTACTCTTCTGTGGTAAAATGACTGTCGTTTTTTTTTCCTTCTTAGAGTTGGATATGTTCAAAACTGTGGGTTATTATGGTCTCTTGACGCACATATATTTCATCAGTATTCTCATGCTGTCACGCTGCCATCTAGTGGCAAGTGGGAATTTCTGTCTCAATTCTCACTTTATAGTTTAGTTTCTGCTGTTGTTTCTAATATGTGGGAGAATGTATGCTTATGTGCTTTGCTCATTGTATAGAATATGTCGGAGGTTCATGGGTTCTCACCCATATGTATGCACTTTACACTACACGGGGTGTACAAAATGGGTTCCTGTCCCATTACGTCAATTTTCAAGTATGGTTTTGTTCCACACAAGACGTACAGTTTGGGTTTCTTTCCCTTTACTAAGGTGCACAATCTTTACCTTTCTACACAGTGCACAATCTTTACCTCTACACGAGGTGTCTCACATGGGTTATAGTCCCATCTTCTACGGTGCACAACATTTTTTTTATCTCTCAAGAGATGTCTCACATGGGTCACAGTCCCATCTTCTACGGTGCACAACATTTTTGCCTCAAAACGGGGTGTCACATGGGTTACAGTCCCATCTGTTTTGTGCACAGGGGATTCATGCAAGGGTTACAGTCCTTTTGCATTAGTGCAGGTTCCTACCTGTACACTTTCAAGTCTACCCGTGCACAGCGGATTCATGCAAGGGTTACAGTCCTTTTGCATTAGTACTGGTTCCTACCTGTACACACTTTCAAGTCTACCCGTTTACAGGGATTCACGCAAAAGTTACAGTCCTTTTGCATTAGTACTGGTTCCTACCTCTACACTTTCAAGTCTACCCGTTTACAGGGGATTCATGCAAAGGTTACAGTCCTTTTGCATTACATTTCTAGTTCACGGGTCTTCACCCGGTCGTTCACTCCACATATCAGTGTGCTCTTTTTCTTTACAAGGACTATTGTTTCGTGGGTTTTGGTTCCATTTCTCTTAATACTCCGTCACTGTTTTGTGGGGTCTGTTTTGGGGGTTATAGTCCTAGCTATGCGAAGGTTTTAGTCCTTTCGCACTATCATATGGGTTCCTATCCATATCTGTTTTTATCGTATGGGTTCCTACTCATATTCCAATGTTTCACTGTATGCGAGTTCCATTTTGCTCAAAGTGCTCAATTTCAAATGCTATTTTTTTTTGTTCGTGGATGGTTTGTCCAGTGCTGGTTTTATTCAAAAATGACAGCTTAGCATTTGCACATCTCTATGCATGTCAATTTGGGAACGTTTGTCAATGCTCCAACACTATGTCATATGTCATTCTGGTGTTTATCCAAGCCAGTGGTCACACGTATTTACATGAGTGCAGTTTCCACGTTCTGGAGGTACTTTTCTATGGTGCTCACCATACGGTATCTTTCCAACGTTATGCGAGCCAAAGTACAATCTAAGTGATATGTAGGCGAATGCAAATGTTTGCTATTTTTTTTTAACAATGTTTTCTTCACAGGATTCTACATTGTGTTATTTCTATTCAACTCAGTTCTATTGCTCTTTTGTCTCTATGTTCTTGCTTGCATGCAGTTTTCTCTTGTTGGGATGGCCTAATTCCATTTACATGCATTCACTTACACACTCTCCATAATTCTACTTAAACATTCTCTATTATTCAACTTCCCATTTATTTCAATCTGCATGGATGTGTACTATTACTCAATAATCTCAGAGCCCATCCTGTCCTGCAGTATTCCCTAGTTGCGATTATATACACTCTCAACATTCTAGTGCTCTATTATGTTTAGCATGTCTATGTGCATGCGTGGGAATCCTAGCTGGGATTGCACACCCCTATTCTCGTCCATTCTACTAGTATTCTCTAGTTGAGATTACAATGGTCAAATCTATCCTCGAATGTTAGGTTTCTCATGTTTCTAGCGTTGCCTTCCTGCATGTGTTTTTCCAGCCATGCTGTTTCTCACCTTTGCTATTCCTTCTTTCCATTCCAATCTCTTTTAGTTCAAAATGCTCAATTTCAAATGCTATTCTCCAGTGGTGTTTTGTTCTCAAAGAATGGAAATTCAAGGTTAACCTTTACATAAGGTTGTTCTCAAATGTCCGCTGTGTGATATGTATGTAGTTGAATTTTAGTTCAATGGTGTATATACTTGTATATGACCGTACGTACATGCTCTCAAGATTTCAATTAGTCAATTTTCTCTGTTGGTCGATTGTCAATGTACATGAATGTGTTCAGTTACTTTATTACCACAATGTACGTGCATGTCTGCAGTATTCCACGTTCAGGATTGCATACTTCAATTTGTATACATTCCAGTAATATTTCCTAGTTGGAATTTTATTGTGTTGTACTTTCCAGGGTACTACTCTACATGGATGCGTGCAGGATTCCTTAGAGCGAATGCGTTTATCAATTCATTTTATCGATTTGCATGCATTCCAGTTGTATTCCCTAGTTGGGAGTACATTGTGTCATATCTATCACGATACTCATGGTTCAAATGGTCACCTTCAACAGTTCATTTACTCGATTTTTTTTTTCAATGTGTGACTTTTATGAGGTTGTCAATTTTTGGTGCTGGCGGTCAACATTTCAATAATTATTTTTCAATGCTTGACCTTTTGAGGTTGTTGATATGGGGGTCACCCCTCTCAATTTTTCAATGTTTCTTCAATATAACCTTCACTAGGTTGTGTGACCCTTCACGTGGTTGTCTCGATTTGGGTTTTCCAAAGTATCCTGCGTGCTGTATTAACACAGTTACATTACTACAGTGCACGGTATGGTTTTTCCACACGTATTTGGTCCTTACACTGAGATGTGTATGGGGAGAAGTACTAGTTTTGTGCACAACGCTTCTCCATCCAAAGAGATTTGTCATGGGTTCCCACCCATGCATTCGTGTTTACATATTTAGCTTACGTTTACCCTTTTTGGGTGCATTTTCATGCTTTCATTGGTAGTATCTACGGTTTGTATTGAATTTTCTTCTATGAGATATACACTGTTATTTTTGTATTACAATCTCATCGTATTATTATGATAATGGTGTTTGGATGAGGAATCCCCTCTTACTTTTCCTCATCTGCCTTATATCTTTCTTCATTTCTGTTTTCCTTCATATGTATTCTTCTCGTGTCTCTTGTGTATTCTGAACTTTCCTCTGCTTTTCTGTTGTGTTTCCTTTTTCTGCGCTCATCGCAGCCTGTAGCCCTGTGTTCTGTTAGCTATCCATTTTCAGCCTCATTTCATTCCTGTTCTGGCCTGTGTGTGTGCATTGTGGCAGTCTTTTATGTTTCCTTTTCTCCTATTCTCTGACGTCGTTATTTCTCTTCTTTTCTGTTGTGTATAGAAGGGAGGATGGTTGCTATGTTCTTGTTATCCTTTCTGCTCTGCTTCTCGATTTCGTTCATGTTGCTTTTCTTTTGATGGTTTTACGCTTCTGTTTCTTTGTGTCCCCTCTTTCTCGGTTCTTCTCTTTTCTTTTCTCATTGTCTTTTTTTTATTAAGAAGAAAGGAGGATATGTTGTACCTTGACTCCCATGTTATACTTGCCCTCTCTGTGGAATCTTTATGTGATGTCACCTTACAGAATGTTGGGAGTCAAAGAGCGACAGTTGGCTGGGCTGAGCAGCATGCTGGCTGCTCCTGGTGGGGTCTTGTATTGGATTTAACTGGATGACTTGTGACTTACTACTAATAAACATCTAAAGATCCTCTACACGTCTGGACTCAGTTACTACATAGTTGTTGTAGGGATTCTGTTTGGGAACTGAACTATGCCTGGGATCACAGAACGTCAGTATGTAGGGACTGAGTCACCATACCACATCTGTACCTATGGGCCCGAATCCTGACTAGCCCATAGTGCTTTACCTACCCTTCTAGCCTTCCCAGAGTCACAGGTAAATTAGCACCCCAGAACACAACACTCTATTCCCCTCAGGGAACCGCATTAACAGGTCATCACCTTTCGTTCTCTCACTCATGCATGTCCATAATAGATGGCAATGAGACGTGAACATTTTACAATATTTATTGAAACTATTGTGCTCTATTATGAAGCAACTGTGCTGAAAATAGAAAACATATGAAGCTTAGTAGTTTTAATTAACATTAACATCAGACCGTACACAATGAAAAGCCCTATTATGGTAATTGGTATATCTGCCTAAGCCTAGACTCACTACGTAAGTGCAATGATACATCAATGATCTCTAGTGTGTTATCGAGCCCATACCTGGCATTTGCCGTTAGCTGGTCTTCATCTCAGATGGCGCTGAGCTGGCACTCTCCTCCTGGAACCTTTCCTCTGCTAGAAATTTCTCCTCTCTATTTTCAAAATGACAAGTCTCGACGTATATGATAAGAAATACCATGTTCAAAAACAGCAGCTGGGGCTCTCTATTATGTCTAGGTGTTAGTGCCCGACCACAGAGAAAAACAGGGCACAATGTTGTTTGAACTTGTACAAAATGTTCAAACCGAATCTTAGCAGAGGAGCTAAATAACAAAACATGTGCAGCCTATTTCTAGAATAAGTGTGGCACACAAAAAACGTGTTACTTCGTAATGTTTGCTAAGCAAAAGCAGCCTGCAACATGTGCAGTTAGGCTAACGTACCACAGTGGGCCCTGTAAGGGACTCACGACATAGTTAACTTCCTTGCAAACCCCTGCCTTCTCCACTCTTGCTTCAGCTAATCAAGATCTCCCTCTCCTGCTTTCTTTTTCTACATCTATTGTCCAGGCTGGTAATAAAGCCCTGTACAGACATCTGGCTTCAATGATTTCAGAGTGCCAATAGATTTGTGTGCCATCTCAGGAACTTGATGGCCTGCAATCTCTTCTCCCTCAGCGAGCAGATCCATGTTCCTTCCAGCTGATGCGCCTGATGCCATGTAACATAAATCCTTTCCTTCATTTTCCATATGACATTCTGTATTCCCAAATTGTTGATAAATTTGTGATCCTGGCCCCAACTTAATAGGCGTGTGTCAGTTTAATTGTTGTTTGACCAAGAACAGTGATAGCAGTGCAGTAATTGGTCATGGTGGACCTCCCATTTCTCAGTAATACAGAAGCAATAGCAGTGGTGCTGGAACAATGTTCAGATGGGGGTCCCGCCATCAATGTTACTTCACAGAACTCATAGGGATTCTGAAAAATCAAAGCATCACACAAAGAATAAGTGTGACAAATGAGCCATGCCTATTCAGCTGGAGAATGGTAAGGGTGCACTTGGAGATGGTGTGGCATTTTGGAGCACACTGCCATAAATACATTACTAATGCATGGCGTGATAGCACATGGTTATTTACAGACAGCACATTTTCCAATGAAATGACCATTACATTTGCACAGACATACACTTTTACTGATAAAACTAAATAGTGCAAAAACGACAATTTGTGGAGATTGGGTTTCAGCAATATTTGTCATTTGTGCTTCACCAAGTAAATTGTCTTGATTTGTTTTCATCCTTTTAAAATCTGTGTTTCCACCACACTTCAGAATGAGGAAAAAATGCTTCACTTGTGCTTTTCTAGCTGTTATGTATTTTCAAATGCTTATACAGTTCATTTATAGGTATTTATAGGTATTTACGTTTAGTGTGTTAGAAGAAAACTACATCCTACAGCCTTTCTTTTCACGCCAGCAAGATTGTCAAGTAGTTTGCTTTCCTCACACTTTGCAGTAAGAGGAAGAAAAGTCTTCACCACTCTCCATGTTAAAGGAATAGGCAAGAATTTGTCAGAAGACTAGACTAACCTTTGACCTTTGTCTTTGAAAGCACAGCAAATGCAGACCTGCCAACTCACATGGTGCCACCGTGTGATATCGATTCCATTCACACTGTGGCCTGGTGAGCAGCTGAAATCACAAGGTGACTGTAAAGAAGATCTGGAAACAACTGCACAAAGTAGCTTTCCAGCTTGTCTTTGGAGGCAGCAAGCAGTCAATGTCCATTAAGGTGTGTAAAAACACCCCAGGACATCTGCGACAGCCTCAGTGTCCCTTTGTTGTTTTTGGGGGGGTCTGCGGGTGGTGTGCTTGGTGGAGGTCAGAGTGCCTCTTAGGCAGCTCTTGGCACAAGGCCCCATGCCCTCCAATGCCGCCCCTCACACGGTGAAATGTATTTACAAGTTGGCAAGTCTGCAAATGTGATAAGATAAAAACTAAATTTAAAGCCATACTTAATGCTCATTCATTTTTAGAACTCCGGCATGGTTATTTTGGGGGTGTTGTGGCTCACCCTGCACCCTACATTCAGTGCCTATCGACAATGGGGTGCCCAGGTCCTGAGTCCCTCGCATATCTGAGCAGCTGTCTTTGAAATGGTTAGAGTGTTGAAAACCCGCTGCATGTCCCAGCTCTACACTAAGTTTCAAGCAGTACAAATCAGGCTGGATCATTAAAATAACACTGATCCAATCACCGACTGAAACTCCTTAGCTACTGCCAATCACTCCTCTAGATTAAGGGTGCTATTGTTTCTCAAGAAGGATTGCCATTCCATTGGATTCAACCCATCAAAGCCTACCACAAGCATTTTGAATTATAGGAATGATGAAACCACAACCTATTTGGACATCTACTTTTTCAGGAAATTAGTGAACTGTCTATCTAGTCGTATTTCTCTGGTGGAAAAACTTCCAGTCATCATGTTAGACTTTCTTAGTTTCACATGATTTTAAAGTTTTTGGGGGAGTTTTATATAGTGCAAACTTGACCTGAAGGTATCAGAGTGCTTTACATGAGCACCAGTTGTGTTACAGGCGGACATATTCATTTTGTTAGGCACCAGGAGATTAAGTGATTTGCCCAGAATCACAGGATGTTGAGCGTCCCTGCTGAGACTCGAATCCGGTTCCCAGCTTCATTGGTCGACAACTCTAGCTGTTATGTTCTTTCAACCCCTGAAGTATCTAACAAAATACCGAGGTTTGTCTGCTTATGAAGCCTGTTTCATGTTTTTGGAATGATCCTGTCTATGGTAAGTGTCTCATCATGGTCACCATTGGTTACAACTGCAACCCTTATATGTTGGCTACCAATATCACAACCTGCTGTCTAATCTTCAAGCCCTTCAATGTATCAATGAGCTGTCTTTCACGTCTTAAGTCACAGACGGAGCAGATACAAAGCAACATTTATCCACCATCAACTACCCTCTGGAGCCCAAAAGGATTCAATGATTAGACATTATGAGGCATAGCAACCGATTACTGGTGCATTATTTGGAATCACCTTAAGATGTAATTTTGTGCTGTGTGTACCATTATTGTAATTGCATTTATATACGGCTTACTACTACTGACGAAGCACTATGTTAGAGGAAGTACTTTGCCACTCTGTGGAGCACTCATAATACTGGCAGCACCCTAGCAAAATGAGCAGCACCCTAATATTAATAACAGAACTCTGCTGCACCCTATATTGTTGACATCGCCATAGAACATTTGATCATCAGTCATGTACATCACAGCATCATTCAAGGAAGCAGTGGCAGCAGTTCTGGTGAAATGGTGTTTGCTGGCTCAGCAAATCTGATGGAATGTTCACTGGCACAGGAGCAAAGATGAGTGTTTTATCTTTTTACACCGCATTTCAGAGCCGCATTTTTCTACCGAGGAACCTTGTTTTGGATATTCACTATTTCTCCTCTGGTACAAAGATGTATTTTCATTGCATGTAGTGTTCCTAGAGAACAGTTTCTTGATGGCCACGTACATGTATTTGCGGAGCCAAAGAGACAAGCCTCCTAAGTAATGCATCAGGTCTTAAAGTAATAGACTATTTCACATGATCTGTTTCAAACTTGGAAAAAACACAACGTTATCTTAGGTAATATGTGTCATAAAATGAAATTGACAGGCATCATTTAAACTCTAGTGAGACAGCTGACTAAACTCTTGTTGTAAAGTGCTAGATTACTCCCCGCAGTCGGCATATGGCGGCTCTTGGGTTGTTTCTAAACTCCGAAAATATCGGTGAAAGTCCTAGTACTTGTGGTGCTGTTTTCACTAAAAAGATTTACTTGTATCAGAAACACAGAATAATTTTAATTAATGAAGGAGTAAGCTGCCAGAGTTGTAATGCCCTGAAACAATGATGTTGAAGTTGTAGTCCGTTATAAATGTAAATGTGCGAATAGAAAAAAACGCATGTAATTTGTTAGAAAAAGTAGGCAAGGTTCTGGCCGATTAGAACTGACCAGGCTAGGGCCTATTCAGTCTTGCAGGAGGCCATATAGCATGCCAGGGAAAGAGGTCGCAGGGGCTACTGGTTTATTCGTACTATTTTTATTCAAAGTCAATATCTGCACATTCATTCTGTGCTTCTGGGAGCTTGCCTCCCTCTTTCACTCCCTTAACTGACGTGCTTTATTCTGTCCGCTTCTTGGCACCTTCCAGTTTAGTCCTTCCTGTGGGAAGTGGCCTTTGTGTGGACTAGTCTGACGCCCATGGGGTAATCCTTTCCCGCCCCAATTCGCAGGCCCTTATGATAATTAATATCTATAATCAGAATAGTAGTTACAAACAGGAATCAAAAGTGGTGCAACTATTGGATAGTGTGCTAGGCGACCATTCCAGCACCGACCATGTGCTTATAGCAGGGGATTTCAACCTCACATTTGAGCCGAACAACCTGGCTTGAGAACTGTCTAGAAATGAAAACTCTATTTGAGGCATGGCGGACCTTGTCTGTCCCACCAGAAGGCACCTTTCTAGGTTCAGGTTCAGCGTCAGGTTGTCGATCTTACCTTATGACATGGAATCCGGGTATGCAATTGGCGATCACCTTCCGACAAACTGCTTGCTCTGTCATTTAGATGAGGCCCATACACTACTACAATCAACGACATTTTCTTGGACGTAAGGCATTGGAGTAAGCTAGATGACATGACGGTAGTGGAGCGAGAGGAGATTGGGCCTCGTCCTACCTTTCTTCTCCCGTTAGACAGGTGCCATGCCTGCTTGGAGATAGCTCTCATCCCTATTAGAAGCTTCAGACAAGTGCATTATTCCTGTTCCCTTGGACAAAAGCCTTTCAACACCTCAGAAAAGTAATTCACCCTGTCTTGACACATGTCTCAGTCCCTTAGAAAGTCGCTTACTGAAACTGTAGTCTCACCTTTAGCCGCCCCCTAGAAAGACGTTTTCCCCTAGACAGAAGCCATATTCTCTCTTTAGACAGAAATGTCACCACCATATTTAGACCCTTATACAGAAGCCTCACCTCATTGAACAGAAGACTCATCCCCATTAGACAGAAAACCCCAGTTCCTTAGAGTGAAGGCTCACTCCCTGGGATGGAAAACTCCCTCCCAGCATCCCCCGCTCCTGCTTCCCTAGGCGCAGCAATCCCTCCCAGAAAGAACATCTTGCTTCGGGCTGTAGGCGCAGTTTCCATTCCACTGGCTTCAGATTCATAAGCACGACCCTGCTGCTTATAAAGAAGGGTCATCATCTTCCAGGGCCAGGATCAAGCCTGAAGCACAGCCAGTGGTCCCCCTGGATCTACAGGGATCTCGTCTATGGATCTGGGCTGGAGCCTGGGAACAGGTGTTGCAGATTTCGCTGGTTTCCGATGGAGGCCCAAGCCGAACACATCTGGCCGCCTCGCTAACTTGGCTCCCAAGCCAAGGCCTTAATTGGTTTCACTTGCCAAGCAATCCATCGTGGGGGCTCTGTCTGCAGAGGATGAGGGGGAGGAGGAAGGTGAGGGAGCCATCAGCTGTGAAGCATTACTGCTCCAAGCCTGTGTGCCAGAAGTCCTCATTACATCCTTCTGCAGATGGGTTGGGAGATAGGATAGAGGTGGCTCAGTTAGTAGATTTTGAGAAAGCTTCACATCCTACTGAGTGAGGGAAATTAACATTTAATTGCAACATGCAAGCTGGAAAGCTATAAAAGCATTTTACCAGAGATCCGTGCACATTGCTTACATTTGCACAGTTCACAGCAGAGGCATACAGTTCTTACCCCCTTGCTGAGAAACTTTACACTGGGTGTCTGTTGTGTCACTGCTGTGTGGTAGAAACTATGTCCAGGGTATCTGTGGTGTCACTCCCGTGTAGTAGAAACTTCTCCTTGCTTATCTGTTCTCACTTCCATGTACTAGAATCTTTGCACTGTGGGTCTGTGGTGCCACCGTGCCGTAGACACTTGCATTGGCTGTCTGAAGTCCACTCCTTTGTAGTAGACACTTTGAACAGGATACCATCGGTCTCATTACCGTGTTGAAATTAGGTTTCATTGGGTCCCCATCCCATGACATGTAGTGTAAGTTTTTTAAATTGTCGGTATTGTACATAAATATTGGCGGCAGAGTGCACTGCAGCTGTATTTGTTCTCCTGTCACCACTCCAAACTGGCCCTAAAACGGATGTAACTTAAGGAGTTGTGAACAATCATCGAAGGGGAAAAGCAAACTGGTGATTAGGGGGTTTTATGACTTTCCGAAAATGTGTCAAAAATCACAAAAAACACTGTTTTGAAATTCTCAACAACTGCTTCCAAACTGTGGAACGCTTAGGAAACTTGTTAAGGTTAGTGTAAACTTTCCTCTAACACCATCCAGCTGTTCTGCAAAACGAATTATGCACCATAAATGTATTTTATTCCATTATTTCAGAAAGGCTGTTGCCCAGAAGGTGAGGCGATCTTTACGTCTTCATGATTCTCTCCCGCTCCTGTAAGGGAACTTTCCACCTATCTCACTGCTGGCTGACAAAGTTCTCCCTGGGGTGTTCGCTAAGTGTTCTGGATGGGGCCCAGGCCGGCTGCTCTGCTTCACTCTATTCCTGGAAGCAAGAGTTCCCCCCACCCCCTCCTGGGCTTTGGGCGGGAACGACTTCTTCTGGGAAGTTGACACTGGAGCATGGGACTCACTTGTGAGATTTGTTGGGTCTTCCTCCCCCTCAACTCTCCTCTTTTTCCCATTCTGCCTCCAGCAAGGAGTCATGGACATTTTATCAAGAACATTTTAGCCCATTCCCTAGTTCCACATCTCCTATCATCTTTTTTTAGGATTTGGCTCGCTATACCGGAGAGAAAGGATAAAAGCCTTCACTCTCAGGTCTGCGGCAGATACCTTCATGCAATGGGATTCAAAGAACATTTTTATCAAAATGTACACAATCAGCTTTTCCATCTATGCATCCAGAATCTAGAAAAACATCCTTGCATCCATCAGGACAGCCCCAATGCTGCTTAAATTTTGGCAAGAGTTGATGACTCGCCTCTTTAAAGAATATTACATCGCAATGCATTAACCATCCTTAACGCCCTCGTTTCTTATTCATTGACTTTATGTTTCTTTATGACATGTACAGCACTCTGCTGCCTTTTTTTTAATTGGTTTCATTATAGAACAATATACATACAACTTAGGACACAGTTACACCATAGACAGGCATACCAATACAGAAGATCATTAATATTCAAAAGCATGAATCAGGCATTTAGGGAATCCCGTTTATACAATAACATCCTTAATAATAATAGCAACCCACGCAGTTTTACCATTCTATTCTGCTGACCGGGGTCTCATGTGAGGTCCGACTCTTACTCAGTAACCCAGCTGAGGTGGCCCTACCGCCACCTGTGGACTCCTTAATCGTCTATGCTCTTGCCTCTTGTGTCAGTGCCTCATTGGCAGCAACCTGCGGATCTGAGACTGCACCATCAGTTTTACTTAAGAGGTATGTTTGGTATGGTCTTCAGCAGTTCCTGGGACGGCTTCTGGGAGGGAGTAACTTGCTATATATATCGGCCTGTGTATTACAATACAACATATCAGCATGCCATTCTGTCATCCGCGGTAGTGGGCCCCCATCCAACGCAGCGCCACCCGGCGTTTAGCCAGTAATAGTCCGATGGCCAGCAACGGACGCACTGTCTTATCTGCAGGGAGATCCCACCCTAGTAGTGCCATCTTAGGATCTGGCTCCAAGTCTGAACTAATAATGGTTCCCAACTCCTGAAACACTTTGCCCCAGTGTGTTTGAATCCCAGGGCATTGCCAAGCTAGGTGCCAGAATCCCACGCCTTCCACCCCACATCTATGGCAGCGGGAGTTCTCCACCAATCCAAACCGAAACTGGCGCTCAGGGGTGCAGTAAGCCCTGGGTAAGAATTTAAAGTGGATAAGTCTGTGTCTCCCGTTAAGAGAAACCGACCGGGTGCAGGAACAGCAATACTGCCACTCTTTGTCACTTAGGGGAGTGCCTAAATCTCGCTGCCAATCCAACCTAACTCTGAGAACTTCAGATCGACGAGTTTCCTGCAAACTAGTGTAAAATTTAGTGATCAATTTAAGGGGTTCTTTTACCCCTTGGGTGCTCATGACGGCTCCACGCCGTCATGAGTCACGGGCGGCGTGTGCTCATGACGGCGTGGAGCCATCATGCCGCTGCCGCTCCGCCCACGCGGCACTAATTCCCCGCCTGTGCGGGCGAATTGAGTGGGCGGGATCATGACGGCACCACGCCGTCATGAGCACACGCCGCCCGTGACTCATGACGGCGTGGAGCCGTCATGAGCACCGAAGCACCACGCCCACCCCCTACCCCCGCGCCGCGGTGGAATTCGCGGCACAGGGAAGGGGTTAACCTTGATGAGGGTGGTGAGTGTCCCCATAGCCTGCGGTCCCAGCAGATCTTCGCCAAGAAGGGCGCACCATGTATGCCTGGCCCTGAAGAAGTGAAACAATGCTGTGCCCACCGGCTGCCTATCCGGCTGCTGTAAGGCTTCCCAGGATACTAGTGTACCATCCCTGAAGAAGTCTCCCATTGTATTGATACCTATGGTTTGCAGTGCCTGCCGTGCCCCCACATCTTGACCCAGCGGGAACCATAAACACCACTGAAGAGGCATTTCTGGAGCATATAGGAAGGCTCCTGCCTGCATGTGTAATAGTGTTTGCCAGGCTTGTGCAGTAACAGCTAGGGAATCAAAGACTCGTAGTCCCCTGGAGGCCAGAGGAGTGAGCATTTGGGATAGTGAGAGAGGTTCCGCCGCATTCCTTTCCAAATATAAAAAAGGTGTATCCTGTGGGCCGTGTATCCAGTAGTGGGCAAATATACTATTTGCGGCTTTGTAATACTTTTCTAAATCAGGAGCTCCCAACTCACCTAATTCATAGGGCAAAGTGAGAGAATCCCACCGTATGCGAGGCTGTTTACCGGCCCAGGCGAGCCGTATCAGCTGTGTACGCCAGTGTTTAAATAGGTGTTTTGGTAGGAGAATAGGTATGTTTCGGAATAAAAAGAGAAATCTTGGTAGAATTACCATTTTCATAATAGCGATTCTCCCCATTAATGAGAGCGGAAGCGTGATCCACTTATCTACATTTTCCGTTAGCCGTTGTGTGGCCCTACCGTAATTTTCCCGAATCACTAGTGCAGGGTCAGTGTGGAATTGAATGCCTAAGTACCGTACCGCCTCTGTGGTCCAGCGCAGTGGAAACTCCATGGTCGGCTCCGTAGTGCTGGGAGTGAGGGGGAATATGATGGACTTATCCCAGTTTATTCGAAATCCCGAGTGGCCACCAAACTGGACCACCTCTCGCAGTTTGGGGGACAGGTTTACCTCTGGGTTATAAATGTATAACAAAGTGTCATCCGCATAGGCGGAAATGTTCAGGGTGTACTCGGGAAACCTTAGCCCTCTATGTGTATGATACTCACGAATGGCACAGGCTAATGGTTCAGCGACTATCGCGTACAATAGTGGGGACAGAGGGCAGCCCTGTCTAGTGCCCCGTGTTATATTGAATGACTGGGAAATATAATCTCCAATCCTCACTCTGGCAGTGGGCGATGTGTATAACACTGACACTAAGCGAAGGAATACATCCCAGACCCCTATCCTGCGCAGCACCGCAAACATAAAGCCCCACTCAACCGAGTCAAAGGCTTTCTTGGCATCGAGAAATACTACCGCCGCTTTGACTTCTGGATTCAATCTTTGTACCACTCCAAACAAGGTTCTCAGATTTTGAGACAAGTTATGACTAGGGACAAACCCCGCCTGTTCTGGTCGAATAATACCGGGCAATAATAGGGCTAGCCTGTTGGCCAAGATTTTAGCGTAGACCTTAGGGTCCACATTGAGCAAGGATAGGGGTCTGTATGAGGAGCAACTACTACGTGACTTTCCCGGTTTTAACAGAGTGACAATAACAGCTTCACGCATAGAGGGCGGCATAATTCCAGACTCCGCCATCTCTTCATAAAGCATTTTAGGATAAGGAATCAATAAATCTTGGAATTCTTTGTAGAAGGCTACCGTGAGACCATCCGTCCCCAGGGCCTTTCCAGCTGCCATTCCGCGCAGAGCGTCTCGTATCTCATCAGATGTCAGAGGCGCCATAAGATACTCCCTGTGTTCAGTCACTAGCCACGGCATCTTAATATATGACAGGTACTCCTCTAGAGCCTCGCTATCTGTTGGGATTTGGGAGGTGTACAGTTTCTGGTAATAAGAGCAAAAATGCGCTGTCATTTCCTCTGTAGTGCGTAAATAACTCCCATTCTCGTCCATCATGCCTACCATGTTATCTAATTCCCTCTTGGGCCTCAATATCCCTGCCAAAGTGGTGCCTGGCCCTTCCCGCTCCCCGTAGCCTAGTGCCGTTGCATATTTCCCCATGTGCTTAATTTCGTCATTAGCTGTATCTAGGAACTCCACCAATTTCTGCTTGAGGTTTGCAGTAGTTTGGGCAGTTCCCGCCCCGTTCAGCTCCAGTTCCAATTGACCTATTTCCTGCTCTAGGGTCTCTAATCTGCTTCGAATAGAGCGCAGTACTCCCGCATGCGTGGAGATCACCACCCCTCTAATATATACTTTGAATGTTTCCCAAACTGTGGCAAATGATTGCACTGAACATATGTTATCGGTGAAGACCTCTTTTATCGCTGTTGCTAGTCCCGCTTTAAATACAGTGTCCAAGAGTGAGTAAAGAGGGAAATGCCATGTGAATGCAGGAATTCGCGGCGCTTTGTATCGTAATATGAGCCGAACAGGGGAGTGGTCAGAATATGTACGTGGAAGATGCGCACATGTCATAACTCTAGTCCCCAACCCCCCAGATAATAACCAAAAATCTATTCGGGTGTGAGTGTCGCAGACAGAGGAATAATGCGTGTAGCCCCTTTCTACGGGGGATCTATGTCTCCAGATGTCTAAGAGGCCTGCTGTGTGCATTATGTCTTGTAAGGCTACTGCGGCAGCCGCTGGACGCCTTGGCGGGCCTTGGGATCTGTCTATATGTGGGTCTAATATGCAATTAAAATCGCCTCCCCACACCTGCGGGACACCTTTCCACTGCACCAATTTGGCCGCCAGTGAAGTATAGAATTGTGGGTCATCATAGTTCGGGCCATATACACCCACCAAGAGAAATTTCAAATCACCCTTTTTGCAGAGGGCTACCACGAACCTACCCTGTGGATCTCTGAGCAAGCCTGTCATCTCCACCCCCGCCTTTTTATCTATCCAAATCAGAACCCCTCTGCCTCCCCGCTGCGCTCCGGGGTGAGATGCGTCTCTTGCAGGATTGCGATTGCCACAGAGTGTCTCTTTAAGTAGGCACATACTCTTCTAACCTTCCTATTGTCATTTAAACCACGCACATTCCAGGTCATGAGCTGAAGACCCTGCATTTTCTCACCTTCAGCGGCCATTTGGTGGGAATAACCACTGCAGTAATCGGACCCCTATGCCTGTGGTATGCAGTATGCACTGTGTGGAACTGTCGTTGCAAGTCTACATCAATACACGCGCCCGTACTTATAAAACTAACATTTCCTCCCACGCCACGAAAACCCACAACAGTCGCGGCTATCTGAATTCCCCCCCCCTCCCCGTTCCCTGAAAACAAACAGAAACCCCAAAGAAAACATTGCTAATGGTGTGATACACTTGGGGGCAGATGTTGCCATCATTTCTGTCTCCCTACGCCACCCCGTCTACCCTCTTATTCGCAAACAACTTTAAGCAGATATCGCTGTGAGGGGCTTCGTGATATGGTCTATGCGCCTAGTGAGGTCATGCCTATATCAATCCGTCCGCCATTTTACACAAGAGTGTTTTTCTGGTCTTCCCCAACCAATACATTCAGGACACGGCATGACTTATGAGTGCCTACCACCCCAGTGCCACAAGACGTGCATGTTACCCTCATTGTCCTGTTTTGTTCCATGTGTTGTCCATCTCAGTACTGTCCATTCAGTCACTCTTCTAACTCCTGCTCTTCACAACCACCTGGGGAATCCTCCGTGTGTGATTGAGAGGTGTTGGGTGAACCCTGCCGCTTCAAACGCTGTTCTTTATCTTTGATGAAGCGTAGTACAGCTTTAGGATCAGTGAAGAAGTGCATTTTACCATCCATTAACTTAGCAGGATAAAGCATGCTGTACTCCAGGTTCAAGTCCCGAAGTTTCTTTTTCGCTGGGATGAAGAGCCGTCGCGCTTCCTGTACTTGCATGGTGAAGTCAGGGAACAGAGTTATCTCGGCACCCTCATGACGAAGAGTTCCCAGTTCTCGAGCTTTTCGCAAAGCCGCATTGCGATCCCTATAGTTCAATAGTCTTGCCCCTGGTCCCGGCCGGGGCGCCAGGGAACGATGTGCTCGTTCTACTACGAGTATTTCAGAGAAGGTGTTCGGCCTAGTAATGTGACAAGTAGCTTCTCTACATACTGCTCCATGTTGCCAATATTGGACGATTCAGCCACTCCCAAAATGCGGACGTTGTTCCGCCTGGATCTCGCTTCGAGATCTTCAGCTTTTGCCTGCAGCGCTCGCAAAATCTTGTCCCTTTCTTTGTCGGTCTCTGCGTCCGCTCGGACGACATCTTCCATGTCGGATATGCGCTGTTCCGCCGTGTTTAGCCTGTCACCATGCTTGTCCAGCCTTTCTGACATCCTGTCCATGCGGAACGATAATGCATTAATTTTACTGTCTATTTTTGAGAGGCTTTGTTGTATGGTGCGGAACGCCTGCTTCATATCTATTTCTGCCCCCGCTTCCAGATCGTCCGAAGCAGCATCTTGCTCAGTGAGCGTGGGATCTTTCAACCTAGGGGTTTTACGTAGGTCAAAATGCAGCTTGGGCTGGAGCTTGTCCGTTTTGCCCATGATGCAGGGATTTGTGCGTTGTGGGTGCGCCTGGCAGGGTACCTCGCTAACACAGAACGATGCTTCCCGAGTGCCTGGTATTGCCGGTTGACCAGGATCATGCAAGGCCGCAGGATCTCTCCCCTGCACTCTCTTTGCACCTTCCTCAGTGCGCCTTCCGTGTCCTTCAGTGGGAGTGGCAGTTATCTCCGTGTCGCTTTCTACCAACCACACCGCGGCTTCATCCACACTCGATAGAGTCACAATACATAGATCTGCACTGAACTAACTGGCCCCCACACCACTGTACCTCTTGGGCGTACTCTCCGGGGTCTCCGAGCCTCGAAGTGTGACCTGCTTCAGCACCTGCTCTCCCAGGGGTCCCAAACGGCTGCCCCAATCACCTCGCTCTATCCTTTATGGGCCTGTGTCAGCCCGGGTCTCAGCTTAGTGTGCACCACGGGGCCGTCTCAGCTTGCTCTCTTCACGATTCTGGGCTCTCGCGCTGACACAGTGTTGTCAGGGTATCCGTCCCTCAGGGGCTCTGCACCTCACGGGAGCGTAACCATTTGCTGATCAACGGGCGCCCTATGTCGTGTAGTTCCGCTTACCGCACTGGTGGATGCCTCCGGAAGAGCTCCCGGCCCAGACTCTCAGTATTTTCGGCCACCTCGTGTCACCATATTACGTCGTTCACTGTGCGTCCTCGCACGCTTTTGCTGTGCCAGACCCTCCGCAAATGTCTCTCACGGGGCTCACAGCACCTCACCGAGGGAACGCTCACCCAGCTTTCTCGCTGCAAGATGGGGCGTGTTGGTTATCTGCGTAGTGAATGAATGAATGAAGGAAAAGACATTTGTATAGCGCATGGCTACCCGGGAGCATCCCTGCGCTGAGCAGTAATAGAGGAAACAGAACTTTAAGGGAAGAGCAAGGTCTTTAGCTGTTTTCGGAAGGCAAGATGGTTAGATTCCCTGCGAAGGTGAAGCGGCAGAGTGTTCCAGAGCTTGGCGGCATTATACGAAAAAAGCCGGCCTCCACTTCTGGCTTTCTTGATCTTGGGGACCACTACTAAATGGAGCTCATCCGAGCGCAGCTTCCTGTTAGCCCTGTAGGGGCAAATCATGGCTGAATTTATCGGTGGCCCGTTCCCTTGCAGGGATTTATGGACAATGCAGAGGGACTTGAAGCTAATTCTTTCCTGTCGGAGGGCCTCGCATGCCTCTGTGGCTAAAGTGCGCCACTGCCGTTAACTTCCGCTTGACCGCACCGATTTGGAAATCGCTGGGTGCGTTGAATAGTGCTCAACGGCAGTAAGACGACGACCCCTCTCAGCAGCGATGCAATCAGGATTTAAATTGGGATTATGCCGGATTGTTGGTGGTGATCGGGAGAGCTGCCCTAACTCACGGCCATCTTGGAGTCAGGCAAGCTCCGCCCCCACTCCGCTGCCTTTTGGCTAGGTTGGCGCTACAGAAATACTATATAAATACACATACATAGGTATAAATAAAGGATTCTGGCATGCCACACCTTGTATAAAAAGATACCCACCACCAACTTAGGCCCAGATGCTTGTGAGTGGAGGATGCAACTATAGAAGTGTTCATTTGATACTGTACCTTCTGTGAGATCAGTCCATAGGTGATGATCCTACACTTGTGCGACTATAGTCCCGTTTTAATATATGAAATGCAAACGAGCAGATATTCTGTTTTATACAAATCAGAACATTATTCCAGACTTCATTGCCATCACCAGTCGGCTCCAGAAACATGTGCAGCTTCACGGCATTGAGGCCTACAATGAAGCCAAGAAAGAAGCCACCATGAAGGAAACCAGCAGTGTGAACCGTCTCATGGTACTGGTGGCCTCTTCAACTGCTGTTCATTGGTCGGGTCCCTGAGTTTCTGTCCCATGTTTGAACACGATCCATGGCATCAGATTTGTCCTGCTCCTATTTCCCAGGTGATCAGAAATATTCTTCCTGCTGAAATTTGCCACCACTTGCAAACCTGGATAGAGGGGGCATTTTTTGAGATGTGGCATTTGTAAACTTTTTACATTTTGCATTTGTAAATATAATAGATAATCTGATTTTTTTTTAAATCCCACGTTTTGAATGGAATTTCAGAGATACTAAGGCAAGTTTTTATTGAAAAACGCCAGAAAGCAGTTTGTACCCTCTAGCACTGTAGACTACAGCACTTACTAGGGTTGTATGTCTGACCTGAACATCATTCACAAAAATGATGTAGCAGTGGGCCTAGACTTTCTATTATTAACTCCAGTAGGGTGATATATCTGTGAACGATATTTACATCGGCTGATATTCTGGTACCATACTGCTGCGGTGTAGGCTTAGGTACAGTGGAACATTCTTTATATGCGATGTTACACACATCAATTACTGTGTTAGCTATTAAAAAGTTACAGTTCTGGCTAGGCACTCTGAATCTCTTTTTTTCTGATTGTGTCTCCTGATTTTATTGCGTTAAAATGTATCCAATCAAACCCTAAAAAGTATAGTAAGGTTTATAGCGTGAAAAAAGAAAGTAAGCAGCAAATGAATGTAAGCGATTCATCATGCTAAAAGGATGTAAAAGGAGAGATTGCAAACACAAATCACTCCTGATTACCCAGAACTCTCCTCTCAGATCAGGCCTTCCAGGCGAGCATCGGTCTTCGTGTCTACTTCCTGGATTTGATCGTGGTGCAGAGGCACTCTTGTACCATGCACTGCGAGGCAGTACCAGTCGTGTATCATCTGTTGTGAAAGGGAGAACAGGCTTGCTCACTTTTAGACCATGTGCTATGGTGCGGGCACATTTTTGAGACATGGCCCGTGAGGCAAGCCCACTCGTGTATTTTGACTTTATGCACATCTCTATTCTGGACCTTGGAATACAACACATGCCTGTTTCGCTTAGTGTTCTATAGCAGAGCCTCACTCTTTCACCGTGCACTTTTTCACCATGTTCTTTGCCGCAGTAGTCTTAACATTTGAACTGTACCCTGTCGTGAAAGCCCCACACCTAGGCCCTTTTTAAGAGTAGCCCAATAAATTGCGACCCGTGCACAAACGCATGTTTGTGCAAGGGTCACAATTATACTTCTGTCAGTTTACCACGCCCAGTAATTACTGGCTGCGATAATGTCCTACCACCCCAGAGTCACATTGCAGCAGGGCAAACCTGCCGAAATTTGAGGTATGAAAAATGCTCAGAAATAATAAGAAACTCTAATTCCAAAATCCACATCTTCTGCCCTATTTGCATGACTGTATTCGAAACAGGCGACAATTATGGCATCTTTTAAAATGTAAACCTCAGGGTATAGGATTTTAACAGGTGTGATAATTATTGCTACCCCACCCGTCCACTAGTAATGAGGGCCTTAGACAAGAAACGTATACTTTGATCTGTATCACATCGCCTGTTCAATCCCCTGGCCTGCAGACCTACAGTCTACTGGTTCCTGTCTGGTAAGCATCCTTACTTCTTTCCATAACCTATGATGCAATCTCACTATTTTATTATGCCTTACGTCATACTTTAACTTTTGCACCATTGCTCTTACATCACAGGTAGGCTAAGTGGGGGAATACAGAAGCAGTGTGCTTGTCCTGGCAGAGGCCTGGTTATTGCCACAATGAACAGGCGTGATGGGTGTGAGTTTGTATATGTGAGGCCTGTATACACGAACCAGTGCCACTCCATCCTGTCCAGCACTCCATCAAAGTGTTCTTTGTGGCCGCTCATTCCCATCCTTCTGTTTCAACAAATGGTACAGGTTTGATAGTCTTCTGGAACAGGATCACATGATTCCATCTAGGACAGCAACAAGACTCAGAATAGGAGGAAAAACATTGTGCTACACCATTTTGTTGTGTGTGCAAAAGGTAATTTATTGGGAACAAGCTGGGTAACAACACTACCTCCTTTGGCTATGTCGCACAGTCTAACATGCATTAAATAACACTCCATTTGCTATTTGCCTGTCCCTTACCCGTAAAACAGTTCCAGCCCCAAACTTTAGCACCTCTTTCCACTGAGTAGTGATATCACCCCAATGTTATGACCTATGATCTTCAAGTGTTCTTCATTTCTGTCCCCCACAGTTTTATTGATTGTCTGGCCGGCCAGCCCATGGCCCTCCTCATTAATTCCTCGTTCTGTCTCTCTTCCCCTACTTCCTCTGCTTCCCCTTCCCTTGCTTCCCCTTTACGCCACCAACCGAAAAACCCAAACCCTCTCCTAAGTTGTTCTTTCTGTACTCCACCCCCCCCACACTCTCATAACTTTCATAACACTTTCAGAACTCTTCCAGCTTTTCTGCTGCCTTTACGTTCAGCTTCTCAATGTGGAATCTGTTCCCCATCAATGAAAGGTGTACCTCATCATGGCTAAACAAAGTAAGTCATTCATACCCACTCTCAAAGGACTGGATTACTCTAATCCCTTTGGCTTTACAAAGCCCTCAAACCTCCCTAATGATGCCTTTCCTAGCCCTGTTTATTGCAGCCAGGTTCCTTCCTGCACCCTCTTTACACCCTTCTGGGCAACAGCTGAGTCTAACAAAACAATGCCCCCTCCATCTCTCCTTCAGGAAGCCCAGGCCGTCTGCCATCATTTTATCAATTCTAACCCTGTAGCCTGTAGGAATCATTCGTGCGGAGGTGCAATATCACCATATTGGGGCCCGGCCACCTGCCTCTCCCAAAGGCCGTAGAGGAACTATCCAGGCTTGTGCGTCCAACACAGTGGACCGTACCTTCACGAGATTGGACTAATGGGCCATTACTTTAGTTTTCGGTTTGTTATGCTCCCCTCGCATATGGCCCCATCTCATTGCCCCAGTCTGAAGCACTGTATTACCGCCCTGTAGACTTCTATTCATCGCTGCTGCCCACAGAATTGTTCCTCGACCAGGTCCCCAGCTCCTCATGCCCTCGACACTCACATATTGACATATGCTGTCACTCCTCCCATACCTAGCTTTTTTTTAATCTGACTTCACACATGCCTGAGATGCGCCGAGATACACCTGGCCAGGGTGATTCACGAGCATTATCAAATGATTTTAACATAACATATAACATAACATAGCATAACATAGCATAACATAGCATAGCATAGCATAGCATAACATAGCATAGCATAGCATAGCATAACATAGCATAGCATAACATAGCATAGCATAACACAACATGCCTAAACAGAAACCTTCTGTCACTGCTCCTATCCTGAACGAGTGCGTCCACATTTCACTTTCCCAATCTTCTTGCTGTAAGCATTTCCTCATATTCCCAGTACTTGTCTCTGCATCACCAGTGTCCCCTTCTCATGAACGAAACCGGCATTACTTTATAGCCCTTTATCTCCAAATACCACCCCATTATCCTTAACGGGCAAACATCTCTATCCCTGGACCTTCTCGGCCATACCATGGTCACGCTTATCTTCAGCTCTGCTTTGCGCTTTTGAGTGCTTATGTCCACCTTGGCACTACCCCATGACAGGTCTTGCATCACTACTCCTGCATGACCTTTTGCACCCACCAGTTCCGATATTCTTAATACTACGAAGAACAGGGTCATACATACAGCCCCAAAGAAGTCTTCCTCTCAGGAGGGGGTGCGTGCACATCTCAGCGGGCCTCCATTCAACCTCTTCCCTTCTATCATGACTAGTTTCTTCAATTTCCCCTTCTCCCCTACTCCCTTGCCAAATCTTCCAAATTCTTTTTCCTCAGTTCCTCCTCCCACTCCCATAAGGTTCATGTCCGAAGAAAAAGTTTCTATAGAAAGTGATTCCTGCTATCTTTCCCACAATGGTCACTGGCGCAAGCCCCTTTCTAATGTCCCAATAAAAAGTTGACCATGTTGTCCCTAAGTTCTTCTAACCTCCTGCCCATCCATCCTCTCCAATCGTCTGCGACTGCAGGAATTGTACCCAAACCATGCCCTTTTCTTTGTGTAGCTTCTGCTATAGAAGTTCCAGATAGCTGTGTAGCTCTCTCAGCACGATGTCCTATAAATTCTCACATAAGCCTCTCTCATCCACATCTGAGCACCAAACCAAAAAAATCTCGTCCACTGTGAATGAGATAACAAGTCAGCTGCCCCAGTGCAAATGTAATTTTCTTATTCTTCAGTTCCTCCCCTACAGTCTCATTGCTAGTACTACTGGGACAAATTCTAAGAATGCAATGCTATGCCTCTTGCTTCTCCAAGAATGTGGCCATTTCTCTGTGTACAGCTGCCCTTTCCAGTACACTCCAAAACCTCCTGCGCCTGATACATCTGTAAATATTGTAAGCGCTCTTCGGTACTTGTTTTCTCCTCCACAATTCTTACGTCTTTCTCTCCCGGCACACACCCTTTCAGACATCTGGCCATATGACCTGGGCCCTACCCATGCACTTCCACTACTGTGGATCTGAGAGCAGCCCTATTCTACATTATCTTACTGGTCCTTCTCTCCCAACCAACCTCTTTCTCCTCGTATGACTATCCCATTTCCTTGGCATCCACCCTTCCTTGCTCTGCAACTACTGTCCTGTCCATGGCATCTTTTGGAGTAGGTACATCCCTTGAACGCTGGCATTCTAAATTTCCATTTTGTCGGGGAGGCCATCTAATGTTGCCTGCCTTTTAGGCCCAGGATCTTGGGGAATGACTGCTGTCGATGGGGTCCAAAATCCTCTGACGTGACACTTCTTTCTTTCTTGTTCCCAGTGGGCTGCAGCCAGGCCAGTGACTCCTTCCCGAACCTTGCATCTTCCACTCTTACCTGGTAATCTTGTCCAGTTCCCCCAAACATGACTGCCCAGAAGCTGCCAACATCCCTGCAACCAAGGCTCCCCTCCGAGAGGAATGTGTGGTCACCGACTCCACCAGGTGGCCTTCTGTGTTGTGGGATGGCTGCCCCCTTTCCTTTGGTTCTCGTCGGCTCACGAGAGCCACTCAGCAGTTGCGGTGCCTCTAGTCTGGGCCCTTGAGTTGGGTGGTGAGCAGCACTATTCTTCAATTAGAAATGCAAACAGAAAACTTACATGTGATAGGTTTTTGAAAAGCACTCCATTCTCTGCTCTTCTTTGTACAGTGTATCACTCTCCCACCCCATAATTAAACCCTAAAGGGGCCATCCAGTGTAAAGACAAAAAAATGTTGATTTTTTAATTTTAAAATACATACAACTGTAGAAAAAACTTCATAATTAATTAAAAAATAAATTGTAATACAAAATTATAATTTACACAAAAAAATACAACAAAAAATTATTCTTACATAATATATACAATTGCAATATACATAAAAGGATGAAACACCACATAAACGTATATTTGTTTATCATTTATAAAAAACACTAAAATACATTTTAAATTTACTAAAGCATTATAAAAAATAATTAATAATATAACCAAGAAGAAATATTTTTCAAAACCAAAAAATAGTATATAATTTCAAAACTACACTGGAAAATAAACGTATAATACAGTAGTCTAAAAATACATAATGTTACATTTAATATCATCTAAATATCCTAAAAAAATCAGGAAAAAGTAATAAGTAGTAACCAAATAACAATCCAAAATTACGAAAAAGTAAATAAATCAAAAACAAGTCAAATGCCTATTATTGGAGCCTGGAGAAAATGCATACCTTGGGGGTTTAAAATGTAGTATTCTATCTCCAATCTAATAAACATTGGAGAAAGTGCATACTTTGGGGACATAGGGATAGATTTACCATTGGGGAAAGTCATACTCCAGCCTAACAAACAGCGGGGAAAGTCCATATATCGGATGGAGCAGATTTACTATTCTAACTCGTAATATGTATGACAAACATCGTGGAAAGCACATAAATTGGAGGGATCAAATGTACTATTTCTATTCTATTCTAACTCTAGTCTAGCATACACTGATGAACACGCATATATTGAGAGATCAAATACAGCAAACAAAGAAAACCCAAATAAAATAAACATCAACAATTTGAAAATTGAAAAATATAAAAAATTTAAAATAATAAAAACCTTAAAAATGACAAATATATCAGAATTGCACAAAATTATTATTTTTAGCAAATAAAATATACAATAAACAGTATTTCTCAACCACCACACCCCATAACACATAAACATAAAAGAAAAATAAGGAAATATGTTATAATAAAAATGTTTTATTATTCAATTATAATTGCAATATTTTTTAAATACATATACCATCCACTCATTCTCCAATATACACACATCCCAAAAAATGAACAATAATTAATATACATTCTATTAATAACAATACCCACCTAAACCCATATAAACAACAATATCCTTAGAAAAAACATGAAATGATATTTCACAAAAACGTTTATTGAATTTTAAAATATGTAAACTATTTAAAAAGCTAGATAAAATATAAAAATATTGAATTAATTAATTCATAAATTATTACAAATTTAAATATATTTTACTTATGCACTACCCAGCCAATTCCCAGACAAACTTGACAACCCAAAATTAAAATGCATTAAATAGTTTCGAAATTATTCAAACATATTATAAAATAACAATTAAAAAATCAATTAGGATTAATTAGTAAATAATGTAAAAAAACCTAGCCACCCGAATTCCTGATAAACTGAAAATTGAAATTTAATAAATCTTTTATAAAACTATTCAGCATGTACACAAATACTAAATAATAATATCAAATACATTATTAAAAAATCAAATAACATATTTAAATAAACACTGTGTTGAAAAGATGTATTCCAAGAGCGCTTCTTGTGTAGAAAAGGTGAATTTTATTCTTCATAACACAGAAATTCCAGCCACAGTAATTACTCACTGTACAAGTCTCCAACAATATACTAACTCCTCACATTCAAAACCTAACATTCTAATAGAACTTTGGCAAAGACAATACTAATGGGAGAAATAGGGGGGAACACGGGAAAGAAAGGGAAGATACCATAATATATAAATATACACAGTAAAAGGTAACCTGTACAAATTCCACACAAAATGAACATAAAGAAGGAATACTCAAAGGTGTGGATTACACTGTAATAAATTTCATTCCACTTTCACTATTCTGTTAAAATTCCAAATACGACTATCATCCATCTTGGCTGCACTGCGAAAAACGTTTATGACTCTATAGGTCGAACTGAAAAGTGAACCTTGACTTTTGCCAGGCATGTTGATTTTCTCCTAAGACTCCATTGTCTGTAAGAATGTATTTGGGATTCCCTTCTACTTCAGACAAAAAAATTGCCACTGACTTAGTACATATCTCATGCACCACACCCACTTCTGGCCATCTGGACAACATGTCTATTGCCAAAAGACCCTCCACAACTTACAGTTCCAACCAAGTCTAGAGCCACCTCTTCCCACACATCACATGGGGTTTCCCTGCAAACCATGGGTGCGGTTATTAACTTTCATAGTTTTATCACTCAACCGGCACTCTCCACAATCCCTCACCATGCGTTCTGTCATAGTATCTGTTGGACCTGGCCCCTTTTGCAGGGTTATCCCCAAACGTTTTGCCTTCTTCCTCCTGTTTTTTCTGACCTGTTTTTGTTGGCTTCAGGATTCTGGGCACTTTACCACTGCTGAAGTGCATATACTCTCTGTCTAAATTGTATTGGTGATTGGTTTATCCATGATTGGCATATATGATTTGCTAGTAAGTCCATAGTAAAGTGCACCAGGTATACCCAGGGCCTGTAAATCCAATGCTACTAGTTGGCCTGCAGCACTGATAGTGCCACCCACATGTGTAGCCCTGCAACCATGTCTCAGACCTGCCACTCAAGTGTCTGTGTGTGCAGTTTCAAACTGCCATGACACCCTAGCAAGGGCACCCACTTGTCAGGCCCAAACCTTCCCTTTTAGTACATGTAAGGCACCCCCGAGGTAGGCCCATGGTAGCCCAATGGGCAGGGTGCAGTTTATTTAAAAGGTAGGACATGTAATGGTGTGTTTTACATGTCCTGATAGTGAAATACTGCTAATTTCGTTTTTAACTTTTGCAAGAACTATCTCTCCCATTGGCTATCATTGGAACTGCCTGTAACCTCTAACAAGTGTAACTTCCAATTGGAAATAGATAGAGATTTGGAGTTTGGGGCCCCTGAACTCGCAATTTAAAAATACATTGTTTAGTGAAGTTGATTTTTAAATTGCGTGTTTGAAAATGCCACTTTTAGAAAGTGGGCATTTTCTTGCTTTGCCATTCTGTGCCTCTGCCTGCCTGTAGAATCCATATTTAAGGGAAGGTGACAGTTGGGCTGTTTGTGCATTCACTCTAGACCACACACAAAGGGAGCTGAGGTGTGCCCTGCATATCCCGATGACCCATCACCAGGCTGATGGGTCTTCCTGAGAAGTGGTGGGAGAAGTTGTCACTGACACCTGAATAGGGCTATGCCTTTCCTCACACAAAGCTGTCTCCACCCCCTGTGGTGTGTCTGGAGCCAGGTCAGGGAAAGGCAGGGTCTTGTGCACTACAGAGGCTTTCCTTGGAAGCTATAGGAGGGGAACTGCCACTCTGCTTGTTGCTTTGTTGTGCTGGCCTGCTGCTTGCTGCTTCTGTCGGGGGAGTGAAAGGACTAGATTTTGCTTACTACAACCTGCTTGCCAAGGTTCTCCAAGGGCTTGTGTGTGCTTACCTCCTGTTAAGAAGCCTCAGGGCCATCAAAGACTTCTTCTGCAGCCCCTGAACTCCTCTGCTGGGAGTTCTGACCTGCCAAGTGGTGCCAATCTCATTTCTGGGCCCTTGGAGGTGGCTTTTGCTGTAAAGGACTTAGAAAATCCATGCATTGACCTCCATAAGCAAATACATAGAGGGCATGGGTGGCAAGGAAGAACTCTGAACCAGAGAGCCCTTTCTCCGCTATGCTCTTTTTATCTTGACACAAGATCTATTTGAAATTTGCAGACATTCTCCAGGGCAGGAACTACTTAATGAAGGGGTAAATGTGAGAATTGTTGGTTGATTAGACAGAAGACTCCTATATCAATGATATAGGTGTTGTTACATAGGCTCCGGGCACAGGACACGTTCATTTTACATGTTCATGATTAAAGTTGAGATCTTTTTAGACAATGACTTTTAACACACATTTGCTGCGCACCAGTATGGGATAATCTTGTCAGAAATAGGTTTGCTTACAGGCCCATGAACATTCTGTACAAGGACTAAGTTCACTGCGCACAATGTCATTGTTTGCTGTTGTCTGTTCGACTACAGCTGTGCGAGAGTAGAATAAACAATTACAGCCAGACTAGAACTCCGGCATAGAGAGAATGGGTGGAGCTTATTATAAAAACTCACCCAGCCCTTTCTTTAGGGAGAGGAACATTTTGCTGGCACATGCCAGAATTCCAGCCCAGCTGAATCCCGTTACCATACTGAGAAGGACAGTGGCCTTTTCTATGCAAGAGATGGGCTTCCAGATGACACGTACCCTCAGGGAATGGGGAGTTAGACCACTCTGGGGCATTCTAGCAGATCCGCACAACCTATACATATTAGAATAGAAAGGGCTCGGTAGGAGTATAGATGCAATTGTATGTATTGATATAATCAGTGTAACAGCACAATGGTTGAACTGTTTATTTTCTTTACCATTCTCGTAATGCTAATTACTCTGTTTTGTTTCCTCCCATTAATCATTGCAGTGCACGTATTTTATACAAGAACCTTGTTGCCTCAATAAATGTTTGAAATGCCAATTTGAGTATTTCTTATGTGGGCATGGCTAAGTCATTAAGAAAAGGGTAGAATCTGTTTCCACTATTTTCTTGGGGAGTCAGGGTTGGCATGTTCTGAGGTTGCACATAACAAGTTTCAGGTTTAGCTTATTATGATGCGGAACGCCGATAGAGGTCAACATAACATGTGACAATAATAAAAACAATAGTACATAATACATAATAAAATCAGCAATAAAAAGTATAATTTCTCCAACCTATTATGTAAATCACTTTAGGAGCATCATACGCTGACCTTTATAAAGTCACAACGTGCATAGCACCACAGAAGATATATAATTATTGCATACTATATTCTTATAAATGCAACTTTTTAAAAGTGACATAGCGTTCATAACGCTATATAGTATATGTAAATATTAAGTATCTTAGGAGAAAGCCTAAAGAAGCACTTTATACATTCGGCCAACCAACTCAACAAATCACTTACTCCCAGCCTCTTGAAGGTGGCAATGTACATAGTAAGGCATAAGGGAAACAAACTAAATATAAAACTTAATCAGTGCATTAATTTTCTAGCTTTTTTAAAGTGACAGCGTGCATAGTACATAAGATGTGCAAATATTGCATATTACAATCTTATAAATGCAACCTTTAGAAGTAACATCATACAGACTGCAGAATAGAATATACAGTTATTGCATGTCTAGAAAGTAAGACCAGAAGTAGCACTTTTTAAGCTCAATCCATCCAAACAATTGGCTCATACATTAACGAGCCTTTAAAAAGATATATCTGGGGGCATGACCAAAATAGCGAATGGGCTTCCCTGTCCCTCTGTCCTTGCCATTATCTGGCCTTCCTGTTCGCCCTTCATCGTGACTTACAAGAGAGGCTGGGGTGACTGAATTGCCACAGAGGACCACAGCATGCCCCTCGTAACGGCGTACTCCAGGTACCAGCCCATGGTCTCTGCCGGTGGCCACGCAGACTGACCTGAATGCCTCTGGGCCTTCCTACACAGCTGCTCCTGTGGAGTGGCGTTCCAGGGGCTGGCCGCACCATGCCGCCTGATTGCATACCAGCCTGACTGAACGATCTGATGCCTGGGATCCTCGCTGCGCCACCCTTTCCTGACCCCCGGGGAGGATTGAGTACTGCGGCAGCCACACTGCAGCAGCGGCATGGGTCCGCCTGGTCGGTGTGGGCCGTGAAGTGAGGAAGAACTTTGGTGGCTGCAGCGGGCTTGATCAGCTGCGTCTTGGGACACCTCCCTTGGCATTTCCATTCATCCGATTTGCCAGACCCAACTGGGGGAGCTGGAGCCCCATTACTCACCAGACAAGGCCTGGTGCCTTGTGACGAGGTGACTCGAGGGCGCATTTTGCTACTGAGCAATCTATGGAACTCCAATATCACTGGGCAAACCTTTAAGAATCTGGCAAACAAGTCAGCCAGACTGCAAAGCTGGATTGCAGACAAGGAAAGGTTGTCTAAACTTCCTCATGGGTGGCTGGTGCTGAAATCATATTTAACCCCAAGAGAATCACTCCTGCTTGCAGCACCCTATCATCGGAAGGTTAAACAGTCATTTTTGGCCCTCAGACTTGGTGAGATACCCACATTAGATCTCATGCCAAAATGGAGGAAGGGCGGTCTAAGTGAATACCGGAATTGCCGATTATGCCAACAGGGGATCGAGACTCTGCTCCACATTATATGGATCTGCCCGGTGCTGATTGATCAACGAAGAAGTCTATTAAGATGAGAGTTTCTCGACTGGGGAATCAGGTCTTGTAGGATTGCACTGGTGGAGTCAATGGACTCAAGTAACACAATGTTGAACATTTGACTAGTCCAGTTTCTGGCCATCTTTAAAAAACTGATTAGCACATAGGTCGAGTGTTGAGTGAACCTGGGGGGACCTTGAGGGGACGGATAGGTCCCGAATAGGCCACAGGATCCGTCTGCATGGTTGGCAAGTTGACCTGATATAAGGCTGCTCCAACCCTGTTATTTTTAGGTAAATGCACATGAGTAGGTAAACTGGATCTACAA
Source organism: Calotriton arnoldi (assembly GCA_963921515.1). Taxonomy (NCBI): domain Eukaryota; kingdom Metazoa; phylum Chordata; class Amphibia; order Caudata; family Salamandridae; genus Calotriton; species Calotriton arnoldi. Next base: position 853,683 of record CAWUFW010008155.1, read on the forward strand.
GAGCGGGCTGCTAGGGATAACGATAGTAGCTGTTCCCTATCCCATCATGCTAAGGCAAAATTTGCTTAATTTAGTATTTTTTGTCATGACATCGGCACTTTAACAATACATCCAAACATGTTAAGGCAAAATTTGCTTAACCCAGCATTTTTGTCACCCACATCGGCACATTAATAATTCATAGTTTGTATTCTGGCACTTTATTGGTTGAAATACCATTGTTCATTTGGTAAAGCACATATATCTGTTCTCTGGACGTGCACACCAACACTTTAATTAATTATATCGGTTTATATTGGTATAATTACAACTGGCTGCATTGTAAAGTCATACTTTAAGCAATTATGGAAAAGGTCGGTGCTCGATCTCAGTCATCTCGAGTTACTTACCATCTGTATTTTTCATGTTTATCCATATAATTAGGAAGGGAAGTAAAAATATGTGAAGGTCCATTAATAAGATGTGCAATGGCTGAAGTAGATGTATGATAAGCTTTTAGATTCTTTCTTAATTATTCTGTACTGTATGATTGAGTCATGTTTATGGTTTTAAGTGACTAATAAACTATATATTATTATATTATCCTGGGAGAGGCCGGGTGAGCGGCGGGCCTGGTGTGGAGCAGTCCTGCGCCTTGGGCGCTGGCGCCGGTGCAGTGATCTGGCTCCTGTCTCTGCCCCAGTTGCTCTACTTGTCTTATGCCTGGACTGGATCTGAGGAGTGGCCTTAGCTGCTGGCGGGCGACACCTGTGTCCCAGCCTAATGCTTAAATACAGGAAGCAGTGTGCCCCCCAGTAGACCTCCATCATGGCTGACTGCCCCCCGCTCATGGGTGTCGGTGGGGGCAGTGAGGTGCCCTTGGGCTGAGTGGGGAGGATTGCTCCTGCCCTAGCTACTGTGAACTGCACCCTGAGCTCCACATCTACTTGGGTGCTAGGGAAACTGCATGCCAGAGGAGCGCCCACTCGCCAGTCACTGCACCACCTCCCACGCCCCATACCTCCAAGGACGACATTACTGTTGGAGGGCGATGGAGTTGGAGCACTCCGCATGACGAGACTCTGGGCTTGTCTTGGAGTGTGTCCCCGCAACTGGTAGATATACAGGATCTTGCTAGGGGGTGAGGATGGCAACAGCACACGCCAAAAGAGAGCGCACTATTAAAGACATTTTTTCTACCCCAGTGGGGGCTGGACGGGGCGATTGGCCTCCACCCTCTTTCCCGGAGCCATCATCGGATGCTGAGGACGTGGAAGCCCAAGCAACGCATACTTTCCTGGAAACTCTATTTACCTCTCTTAGGGATGATCTCCAAACCCTCAAGAAGGAGCTTTTGCAAGATTTGAGGGAGGTTCGACGTGGGCTTGGAGAGGTTGGGTACAGGGTTTTAACACTGGAGGATGCCCCATCAGCCGCAGCAAGGAAATAGAGCACTTACAGCAGGAAGTTCTCCGCCTTCAGTTGCAGCATGTGGACCTGCAGGCCCACGCCGAGGACCTGAAGAACAGGTCGAGGGGCAACAACCTTCGCATCAGAGAGGCCCCTGTGGTGTGGCTACACGCCACTGGTGCGGCCTAGCAGCAAGAGCGCAACAGAGACACAGCCACTCGGGTTTAGCACTCTGGGCTGGAAGCCACGAGCGACCTCCGCCCGTTTATTTAAGCTCTCTGGCCATGCCTAACCAGATAGTGATACATTGTGTGTAGGCCCTTCCGGGCCAGGGGTCTGGGGGTCATGAGTCCTGCGGCATCTAGACCGCTACAGCCCCCACTAATGCTGAAGGCTCTGACATAGAGGCCTATGTCAAAGACCTCTTCACTCAGATCCTGGGATCGCTGCCGGAACAGGGATTACAACTTGATTGGGTTCACAGAGTTGGCCTTTCACGTGCTGGGAACGCCCGCCCAGCTGACATATTAGCTTGTTTCCATGACTTTCAGCTTAAAGAAACTATTGCTCGTAAGGCCAGAGAACAACATCCCCTGCAGTTTCGAGGCCATACGTTGCTCATTTATCAGGACCTATCTGCAATCATGCTGTAGAAGTGGAGGGACTTTCACCCAGTCACTACATACCTCTGAGACCAGGGTGTTTCCTACTCTTGGGGACACCCATTTAGAATCAACATCCAATGGGAGGACAAGCTGCACCAGATCCGCTCCGTGACATAAGCCTGGTGTGTGTTGAACATCGGGGATTCCCCGGAAGAGAGCAATCCGAGAGCCACCGAAAGGGGCTAGCTGCGGGCAGGCTCCGCTGGCAGAGAGTGAAAGCTCCTCCAAAGCATCTTCGAACAGACCCAGAGACTATTGCGACGGAACGAAGGGCGGTGCTGGAGTCCCTATCTGCCGATACTGAACACCTAGACTCAACATTAGCACTCGGAGAGTGCTAATATTAGCCTGGCGGAGTGGGGTGTCGGGGTGGGGATCAAAGAGGATGGGGTGCCTTGATGAGCTAATTGTGCTACCATGTTGACTTCTCAACCCGATCTTTTGAGGGGACAATCCTGGCTCTGCCAGATCTTTCCATTCACTGTTCGTAAGATTTTGTTTGTGTTTTTTATTCCTGGTTACGGGGGGTACTCACGTCAACTTGACACTCTACACACTTCACTTCACGGCGGGCTTGCACACATCACAGTGGTATTATGAGGGAGCGGGGACAAGGGGACATGTTTTTTCTAGAGTGAACTACTTGAGCATCCACTAACATTGTTCTCCCCTGATACCTTGAAGTTAATCACACTTAATGTAAAGGGGCTCAATAACCCTATTAAACGCAGAGCAGTCCTCTCATACCTAGAGGGGACTGGTGTGGATATATGTCTTTTGCCGGAGACCCACTTACTCTCTGCTGATTGGCACCGACTACAGTCCTGTGCCTTTCCCCAGCAATTCTTTTCCTCAGTTCCCTCTAAAGCAGCTTGTGTGGCAATATTAGTTTCCCACTCCTTTCGGGGTAAGATGGGTCCTAAGCTTGTGGAGATAAAGGGATGTCTTTTAGCATACTCGGTGAGTGTGGGGACTCACACCTTCAATGTGGGCTCTATCTATGCGCCTAACGAGGGGTAGGGGCAATTCCTGAAGCATACCATAGCTGAGTTGATGTCCTCCAGAGACAGGTTGGTGCTGGAGAGATGTCATCTCAATCTGGTATTTGACAATAGCATGGACCGATCTGTCCACCTCTTTGGTTTAAAAGGGGCAATTTCGGGGGAGGGAACGGGGTGGTTACAGGAGGTGGGTTTGAAGGACACACACACAACCCTCAGACCCGTGACTAAACATTCTATTCACATACCCACAAAGCGTACACTTGCCTTGATCATTACCTGGGAATGAGGGAGCCGCAACTTATGGTCTCACTCATAGAGATAGAACCATGTTCCCTTTCAGATCATGCAGCAGTGTCACTGGTTCTGGCCCTCCCCTCTGTGAGACACCCCACCCGGACCTGGCGGCTGCGGGAGATCCTGTTACATAGACCGGAATTGGTGAATCAGTTAACCCAGGTGATCACCAATTATTACCAATTACTTGGCAATCAACGACACACCAGACATCTCAGTGACTACGTGGGGGAAGATTTAAAAGCGGTCCTTAGAGGGGAACTGATCGCCATATCAGCGGCAGAGAACAAATCTAGACAAGACAAACCACCTCAGTAAGCAAGTGCAAGAACTAGAACACATTCACACACGCACTGGGGCCCTGCGAGTTTGGAGACAACTATAAGCAGCACATGCTCAATTAGCAGGAATAGATAATGACAGAGCTGAATACGCGATGCTGTGACTCCGACACTATTTTTATGTGGGTGGTGATAGGTACGGATGGCTTCTAGCCAACAGGCTTATGGCTCAAAGGCAAGCAGCGGTAGTGGACTCATTAATGGCAGGAGATGGCACTGTAGTGGTAGAGGATGAGATTATAGCCTCTACATTCCGGGACTTTGATAAAGATCTAGACACTGAACAAAACTTACGTCTGTACAGTCTAGACCCCTACCTCGCAGCGACACACACACTACGAACACGATTGACATTGGAACAGGCAGCCAGCCTTGATAGCCCGTTCCATATAGAAGAGATAGTCTCTGTTATAACGCATCAGAAGCCGCTAAAATCGCTGGGCCCTGACGGTTTCCTTGCCCTATTCTACAAGACGTTTTGCGCCGTCCTAGCCCCAATTCTGACCAGACTTTTCAATTCTATTACAGGTCCCACAACATTGCTGGCTTCTATGCTCGTCACGGTTATTGTAGTCATCCCTAAACCTGGGAAGGATAAAACACAATGTAGATCATACCGCCTGATATCTCTCCTCAACGTAGACCTTAAATTGTTTACTGGGATTTTGGCTGCACGCCTGGGACCTCTCATGCTGGGACTGATAGACCCAGACCAGGCGGGTTTGTTCCACATAGCCAATGTAGTGATAATACAGACATATTCTACATTTGGTGGATAAGGCCACACGTTCCGAGAGGGAGATCATGCTCTTGGCTATCAACGCTGAGTAAGTGTTCAATCGCGTGCATTGGCCCTACTTAGAGGCAACAGTAACCCACTTTGGCCTAGGTTCACAATTTCGCTCCTGGGTACTTAGTAATTATGCCCGACCAAGAACAGTGGTCAGGGAGAACGGCTCTACACCGACTCCCTTTTCTATTGAGCGTGGCACGCGACGGTGTGCCCACTCTCGCCCCTACTTGTTGCGTTATATATGGAGACCCTGGCGCACCCAATTACAGATAATCCAGACATCATGGGTGCTGTCTTCGGCGGTGCTGGCCATACTGTTAGCCTCTATGCGGACGAAATAATTGTTGCTCTGGACAATCGAATTTCCTCCCCGTCTGCTCTTTTCGCTGAATTGGAGGCCTTTAGTGCGACGGCATGGTTCTGTGTTAACATCCAAAAATCCCAAGCTCTTAAAATGATACCTCACTTGTGGGGGTGGGGAAGGGCCTGTGACTGGGAAGAGCCAAAAACATAGGGATTGAGGGTATAGCACCGATAATTCTAAGCGCTACATTTTTTAAAAATACGTTTATAGCCAACTCTGCATTGCACACCCACACAAGTGAGGTATCATTTTACTCAGGATACTGAGGGGAACGCTGTGGGGTAGGACATTTGTGCCGGCACGGTGATTCCACACAAAAATATGTGGAAAATGTGGTTTGTTTCAGCTAAATTTGAGGTTTGCAGGGGATTCTGAGTAGGAAAACGTTGGGGGATCCATGCAAGCCATACCTCGCTGGACTCCCCCGAGTGTCTAGTTTTCAGAAATGTGTGGGTTTGGTAGTTTCCCAAGATGGCCGCCGAGCCCGGGGCCAAAAACCCAGGTTACCCCCCTTGCAAAACCAGGTTGTTTTGTGATGGGTAATTTTGATGTCTCCTCAATAAGTTTTGGGCCCTTGCCTGTCGCAGGTACTTGACCCACCCACACGAGTGAGGTACCATTTTTATCGGGAGACCTGGGGGAAACGCTGGGTGATAGGAAATGTGTGGATCCATGCAGATTCCAGAACTTTCCCACACAAACATTTGAGAAAAATGTGATTTTTTTCAGCTAAATTTGAGGTTTGCAGGGGATTCTGGGTAGGAAAACTTTGGGAGGCCCACACAAACCATACCTCGCTAGACTCCACTGGGTGTCTAATTTTCAGAAATGTGTGGGTTTGGTAGGTTTCCCAAAATGGCCGCCGAGCCCGGGGCCAAAAATCCAGGTGATTCCCTTGCAAAACCAGGTTGTTTTGTGATAGGTAATTTTGATGTCTCCTCAATACGTTTTGGGCCCTTGCCTGTCGCGGGTACTTGACCCACCCATACAAGTGAGGTACCATTTTTATCGGGAGACCTGGTGGAACGTTGGGTGGTAGGAAATTTGTGGATCCACGCAGATTCCAGAACTTTCCACCACAGAAATGTGAGGAAAATTAGTTTTTTTTAACAAGGTTTGAGGTTTGCAAGGGATTCTGGGTAACAGAACCTGGTGAGAGCCAGACAAGTCACCCCATCCTGGATTCCCCTGGGTGTCTAGTTTTCAAAAATGTATAGGTTTGCTAGGGTTCCTTAGGTGCCGGCAGAGCTAGGGTTCAAAATCTACAGCTAGGCACTTTGCAGAAAAAGGGTCAGTTTTCACTGTGAAAATGTGGTGTGTCCACGTTGCGTTTTGGGCTGTTTCCTGTCGCAGGCACTAGGCCTACCCACACAAGTGAGATACCATTTTTCTCGGAAGACTTTGGGAAATGCGGGGTGTGGGGAATTTTGTGGATCCACGCAGATTCTAGAACTTTCCACCACAGAAATGTGAGGAAAATGTGTTTTTTTTTTTTACAAAGTTTGAGGTTTGCAAGGGATTCTGGGTAACAGAACCTGGTGAGAGCCAGACAAGTCACCCCATCCTGGATTCCTCTGCGTGTACAGTTTTAAAAAATGTATAGGTTTGCTGGGTTTCCCTAGATGCCGGCAGAGCTAGGGTTCAAAATCTACAGCTAGGCACTTTGCAAAAAAAGGGTCCGTTTTCTCTTTGAAAATGTGGTGTGTCCACGTTGCGTTTTGAGCCGTTTCCTGTCGCGGGCACTAGGCCTACCCACACAAGTGAGGCACCATTTTTATCGGGAGACTTAGGGTAACACAGAATTGTAGAGGAACTGTTATTACCTATTGACTTTCGATGCATTTCTGCCTTCCAAATGAAAGACAATGTGTAAAAAAGAAGTCACTTTGAAAAATGTCCTATAAATCTCATGCTAGTATGGGTACTCACAATTTCGGAAATGTGCAAATAGCTACTGTTTCTAAACTCTATATTTTGTTCCAATTTCATAAATACATAGGTGTCTTTTATCCTGATTTTTCACTGTATATATTTTCCCAAATGAATTGCTATATACCCGGTACATAATAAAAAACCATTGCAAGACGCTGCTCAGTTATTGGCTCTGGGTTCGTCGGGTTCTTGGTGAACCTACAAGCCCTATATATCCCCACAACCAGAAAGGTCCAGCAGATGTAACGGTATATTGCTTTTAAACATCTGTCATAATTAGAAGAAATTACAGGTGAAAACGTTGGCACAAATGACTTTTTTTCAACTCATTTTCAATTTTTCCTATTTTCAACTGTTAGTTTCTATAAAGAAACCTTGAAGGATCTACACAAATGACCCCTTGCTGAATTCAGAATTTTGTCTACTGTTCTAAAATGTATAGATTGCCAGGATCCATTACAGCTTTCATACCCATTTCTACCATTAACTGGAAGAAGGTTGAAAGGACAACAAATAGCAAAAATAGGCTATGTCCCAGTAAAATGCCAAAACTGTGTAAAAAATGTTGGTTTTCTGACAAAAGTCTGTCAGTCCCTGAAAGCTGGGAAAATGGTGATTTCATCCCCATAAACCCTTTGTTGATACCATTTGCAAGGAAAAAAATCAGACGCTTTCATTTGCAGCACTTTTTTCCCATTTTTCCCCAAAAAAACAAATTTTGCAGTATTTTGGCTAATTTCTGGGTCCCCTCCAGGGGAATCCACAAACCCTGGGTACCTTTGGAATCCCCATGATGCTGGAAGAAAAGGACACAAATTTTGCGTGGATACCTTATGTGGTCAAAAAGTTACAGGGGCCTAAGCGCAAACTACCCCAAAAAGCCAAAAAAAGGCTTAGCACGGGGGGGGGCAAAGGCCTAGCAGCGAAGGGGCTAAGCTCCTCAGAGTGGATTTGGGCATAGGGGAATCTATACTCAGATCAAGCTTAAAGATTTCTTTAGCCCACTCAATGGACCTAAAATAGTGTTTGTTCTTTCTGAAAAGAGAAAATTTCAAGCTTCAGGGCTGCAGGCAATGTTCCTACCTGTCCGCATAGGAGTGAGTTTCCCCATCTCAAAACAGCAGCCAAGGAGAAAAAGTAAGAAGTTAATAGACCAAAGTCCAAGCGCAAAGCATGGGGGGCTGTAAGTGTGTTCAAGCTACATATCTAGAGAAGAATCTGACCTCCAATGCCCTCAAATGAGTACCAAAGGCTCATATCTAGCACTTCACATGCATAGCACAGAGAGGGGGGTTTTTAACCCTATATGACATGGCATGCCTAAAATGATGTCTTCCACAAATTTTGTAAAATCCATGCAAGCAGGGCCCTGCTCAAGCAAAGCTTCATATGATCAACATCCCACACATTCTTAGAGAAAACCTGACCAAGATAAAGGTACAAGTCCACTATTTCTAATTTTTAGGTACCCAAATACCAATTTAAATTCCACTTTAGCCTTAACCCATTCATACGGAAGATCAAGACTTTACTTTTGGAAGTATTAACCTTCAAAAAGTGAACTTCTGCATACTTTGACAACACCACAAGACAACGCTGCAAACCAATAGGGATTAAGTCCACCATGGCTAAATCATCAGGATATAATAAGAAGCCAATGGACATTGTACCAATTCTGGGAGGATCACCCATCACCTGGAATATCGTAAATGTATAGGGAAAACAGCAGAGGAGCCAACAAGCAGCCTTAATTATGACCATCTTGAGTTTTAACCCCATCAGAATCTGGCACTAGGTATCCGAATGCAGTTCCATAATAAGACCCAAAAGATGGTGCGGAACACTCAAGAGGAGAAGCTTTCTCCTCAGCATTTGACTGTCAACTCTATCAAACGCTGTGGAGAAGTCGATAAACCCCTGTGTACACTGGCATACCTCAAAAAAAGGAGTATTTTTTTAACTATTGTCTGATGAACTGCAATATTGTCAAGTGTACTATGATTTCTCCTAAACCCGGCTAGTTCTGGAGGAATAATAGTCTGATGTTAAGCCCACTGTTCTAAGTGACAGAGTAAACTCCTAGCAAAAAGTTTGCCCAAAGCATCCAGCAATGCTATCTGTCTGAAACTTGCTGAGGAGGATTTATGACCTTTCTTATACAGCGGTACGATGATGCTACCCTTCTAAGATACGGGGATTTTACCGGAACAATGAAAATGTTTAAATAACGGGTCAAAAAAGGATCCCCATACTGCAGCCTCCTTTTTAATAACCGCAATGGGAACCTCGTCAGACCCCAAAGCGCTGGACGTTCTGGCATTGTTTACAAACCCCACAATCTCATCAACTGAGGGAGCACCATATGCGGAATACATCTCCAAATTAACACAAAGGGTCACTGGGATATCTGCTTCAGTATTACCCAAGTACAACTGAGAAATGTATTCCACCCAGACATTTTCAGGAATAGGAATAGCCTACACATTCACCCTAGTATCACAATATTCGCCAATCAATCGCCAATACTTCTTAGAGGCCTTGGCATTGTAGCCTCTCTTAGATTGATCCATTTTAAATCATTTTTCCTCATACCTTCTTGGAGTTTGTGTTGGGATCTTATCCATTTAAGACGGTCAATTTCATGCTGTCTAGTCAAGGAAAACAGCAAATACTGTTTTCTTGCCAGAAAATGTATTTCCTGATTTATTGCCTTTAATGAAAAGTTGCACTTTTTCAGCAACTGAGAACCATCAGGCCTAATGCTGGATTTACGGAACTCTTCCATATGGGATTCATAGAAGGAAATGGGATCATCCCATATGAGTCCCATAGGGTCGGCACAAACTCCCTTGATCTTGACACTTAAGACAGCCATATTCTTAGTTGTCCAGAAGGAATGGCCATTCGACTTGTTAAAGCCAATCTTACCCAAACGGTGAATCCCAGTATCTAACTCCTTTAGATTAAAGGCCACACATAGCATAGGCCAAATACACTATGATTGTTCAAATTGGTAGTAAATACAGTAAGTTTTTCACACAGGGCCAGATTGGGAACCCAAAGCAGCCCTGGCAATGTTGATGGACCAGCCCCCCTGCTGCTTTTGTTAGTGGGGCCGATATAGCAGCACCACTGCAAAACCGGCCCCCACCGCTGCAAAATCGGTCCCAACCCTTCCAGCCTCCCGGGGAGACGTGTGATGCCCGCTACAGCCAGCCGGCCCGCCCTGTTTTCATAGGCCCCAAACAGTAGAAAGGAAATATTGCATAATCAAGATGACTCTGTGTGGAGGTTGAGTTAAAGGTATATGAAGCGACTTCACCCTCAGGAGATCTTCCCTTTAATATAATCAAGTCACATTTTCCAAGAGTTTAAAGTAATAAGAACCCACGCTTGTCCGCTCTAATTTTATGTGGGAGCAGAATCTCTGGATTAGACAATACATCTTCTTTTTCAGAATTAGCAAAGGTTGAGGAAGCAGAATTAGACATCTTTGCTTTGAAGCCCCCCGTGATTAAAACCAGGGGACAATCTTCAGTAATGCAAATATCGTAAACAAAGTCACAGAGTGAACTCACGAGGAAATCAAATGATTTTCCATGTGGAATATACATATTCACTAATAAAAAGGAAGATGCACAACCATTAACATGTTGGAATGCCAGTTTCAAGCATAGACACAAATTCGAGGGATGTACATAAACTACATGGTTCAAATTAACAGTATTCTTGAGTAAAACTGCCACCCCTCCACTAGCGTGGCCCCTTTCAGAATGCCTTGCATTTCCAGAAACTACAAAATAACCAATACAACTGAACTCTGTGCATGACAAGGTTTCTTGTAAGCATACGATTAGGGGATTAAAAGACTTCAGGAAATTTATTTTTGTCTCTACTTGACCCAATCCGGCCATATTCCATGACAGAAACAGCCCACCCAAGAAACCTCAAAAGCTAATTTCTCCTGGATGAAGGGTGGGCGTTATTCAAAGCACTTGCGACTAAGCTCTACTGGAGAGGATTATCCTTCAAATCAACAGCCCGGGGATTACAGGAACCCTTCACCAAGTTAATTACTTGGCTCTCTTGCCCTAATGAATTAACTATGTCTTTGGGATTTCCTTGCATAAAGTCAGAATCGGGACCCACTGCATCAATCACCATTGACTTAAATACTTTTAGATTATTCAATTGTTGAATAGGGGGTTCCAGATACTCAACAGGGACAACATCAATCCCTCTCTTTAGAAATAGCTCCCAGCTCTGTATAACCAGATTTATGATAGCCAAGGAACCAAAGGTAACTCTAGAATAGGGAGCCAAAGGGAATAAATGAACAGTCACATTTGTAATGTTGCCACTTTTCACCAGCCTTAGGGCTTCAACCTCCAAAAAGGAATTAAGGCTAGATCTATTCACCAGAGGAGACTTGTTATCAAATTACTGAATAAAATCCAAAACGGATGACATAGACAAGTCATTTGAGAGTGACCTCTGGTGGGCATCCATAAAGGCACCCCAACACTCAGAAAGAAGGTTTTTGCCCCATAGTTGAGAGAAGGACAGGGGTTAGAAGCAGAAGCTGTTCCATGGACAAGACACTTGACACCCCTTATTTACCCCTCCTAAATGAGAACTTTCTCCTGTAGGAAACCCAACCATGTTTCTAACAACCATGGAATCTGTGTCCGGCAGGAATAAAGTGGCCATACTTCCTATTCCCCCTCCCACTCCAAGAGGCTCAAGCTGAGCACTTGGTACAGAAATCAGAGCCCCCTGAGGGGAGAAGGAGGACAGAGTGGAACCAGCCAACACTGCTCCAGTTCTCACCTCCACACCAAGGAGGCCATCATTTGGGAGAATTTGCATTGTAACAGTCGAAGCACTACTTTCCAGAGGTAATGTCGTCAACCCCTCCTCCATCAAACTTTTCATATCATAATCATTGGGGAAATGAAGTTTTTTCATTTTTCGCTTAGGGATTCTTCCTATTTCTTTCTTTTTTCTTTTCTTGATCACACCCTTCTGGCTCATTACAGTAGACTCAACCTTACACTCCATCACTACACCACTTGACATGGGCACAAAGTGATGCAATGTGGTTGATGTACTAGCAATTGCAGACTCCCTTCCCGCCCCACTCCTGGCTGAGGTACTAATCCATTTACCTTCCCAACTTTTTTTGTACCTTTTTTAACCCCTTTTTAAACATTGGAAAGATCTCTATCTAGGCTGTACCCAAAGAGGGGTTCTAATCATAATCCTCAAACAACGCACTTAAACATAGTTCTTCTTTTTAGAAATACAACCATTTTTTGGGGACAATTCATAATGCAAAGGCGTACCATCTTGAACAAAAGCATCCTTTACTCTTTCAGAGGGCAGAACCATTTGTGACTTTTGTTTCATAATATGACCCTTTGTTAAACCTGCAGCCAGTTTTGAATTAGATGAATTAGATAGACCTAACTTATTTACATTCCGCACCTCAAATAAAATTGTGGACATCCTTTCCAAAACATGGTCAGAACTTAACAAAGTTTTTTCTAATCAAGACAAAATAGCAAATATTTTTTATTCAAACTAAAATATCAGATGGAGCGCCACCTCCTCCATTGTCTGTGTTCAATTGTGTACTCACGAAAAGACATTGTGGTCTAATTCTTAAAGAGACCCACCCCCCCCCCACACAAGGGAGAGGAACTACAGTACAATGGAGGTAATGATGGACACGAAGAACGGAATGGGGAATTTGTGATAGGCTGACCCCCTTCATACAGTGCTTTCAGAGAGGAACCGCAGTCGGGGGAACCCACCCTTCCCTCCTTGTGCAAATCAAAGTCAATGTCAGGCAGAGTAAAATCTTCACCCAGCTCAACCTCTGTGCTGAAAACTGTTGCTTCATCACCATTTTCACTCCTCAGAGACACTTCTACAGCTGCACAATTTTCACTTCTAGGACACACTTCTGTGGCTGTACATAACCCCACTCCCCCCACAGTGGCCTCACTCCTGATGTAAGATTAAGATACATTCTTCAATAACATTATTGGAGGAGTTAGATGGTGCCAGAGGGTCACCTGCAGATGGCTCCTCAGGGTACAATGTCAGAGGCATATGGACCAGATCCTCTTGTACTCTGTCAATCATCAAAATCCCGGAAACATCACTTATGACATCCATGGACCCTGGGTGAGGAAAACATAACCAGGAGTGGAGGCACAGGGAGACAGGAATTAGAAGCTTCCACCACTTCCTGGGAAATTACCTTAGGCATTTTCTGCAAGAAGCCAGCAATAGAGGAGTGAGATTTATAAAGTTGCTGCTGGGCGCTTCTGATGCCACAAATGGATTTCTTTACTTTTGATTTTTGATTCGGGGAAAAAGGAATTACATGCCCAGAGCATAATTTCTTCATTGTCATCGTATTCTCAAGTGCGCCCTTCAGGAACCAGCACCCATGCTCTTTAGAACTGCTGTTGCTGGCCTCTAGATTCCCTCACATACACTGGCTTAGGGCATAAAAACCACTCAAGCAGTGCTACAGAACTGCAGTGAAAACCTGCATCAACTGCACCCGCTGCAATGGCACTATAGTGGCTCCAACAGACGGCAAATGGCCAGCCTCAGCTTGTAGTCTCCGTCCACTAGCCTAATAATAGGGCACAGGACAAGACAAGGTGTGACCTTCATAGACGAAGAAGAGGGGAACTGGGTAGGGGAGCTCGCCAGGACTGCAAGCTGAACCCGAACCAGCAGGGCCACTTCTGCAGGCATGGGGAACTATCTCATGCAGAGGGCTCTAACTCACTGCTCTCCCTAGTTTTGGCCTGGATTAGCCGGTGCACAACACTCAGTGCATGAAATACACTCTGGGACCAATAGTCTTAGTAGTCTTAAATGTCTCAATTGGAGGCCTATAGGATATCAAACAGCTGGCCCACGATGCCAGCCTCACCTGCCTTGCTGTCTAGCAGTCACCGATGCCCCCCATATATCTCACCTTTTGATTCAGTATTTATTTGTTTAATTTATTTGCTTGCAGCGCTAGTCCTGAGATGGCGTTGGCCCTCAGGCATCAAACACCCTCCAAGGACCAGTCATGCTGCCGTCGTGTTGAAAATGGCCTGACGAAAATTTCCTCCTCACTCACTCACAGAATGACAACAAAGTCTGTATGAGTGTGAGCAACAGGAGAAGGAGCCAAGAAGCCGTGGGATGAAGAGGGTAGGAGGTTTTTCCACAGCGGCAAGGTGACGAGACAGCAAGTTCCATTGTAAGCGGGCGAATCCAACGGGTGTGTCCAACACACGTGCCCGCACTCGTGATTCACTGAGCCGCTCTCTCTCCTTCTGCTGCAACTTCTCAGTGGCTCTCCCCCTGCCTGGGCCCAACCAGCTGCATCACACTCCAGAAAGCAGCAAGCTCTGGCTCTATGCAGGTCTCCATGAATCTCAATTCCTCTCCTCTCTGCTCTGCTCAACTCGGCGTCTGATGTCAGACACAGCACATACTATGGTACCTTGTATGGTTGAGAGGTTCAGATGGTGCACTGTGAGCTAGCAAGGACTAAGGTCAACATATCCTGATGGTGTGCAATGGCTCAGTCCCACACAGTTTTGACGTTTACGTTGTTCAAATGCACAGTCTTACTGAAATAATGTGAAACGTATGGTAGTGTATGATCTTCACAGGGAAGTAGTATTCTGCGACTTCATAATTCATGCACAGTAGCATCACGATTCAAGCACAGCAGCCCAGGTCATGCTGCATCTTCAAGACTTCTAGCAGGAATCACACTGTTCAGTCTGTGGCCCTCTGGGGCATGAAGATAACTCTCTGCAGTCTTCCTCTCCAGAAAACCAACTGCACCAGGGTCACTCCATACCCCACTCCTCATGGACAGTCATTCCTCCTGCAGGTTTTGCAGCCTCTTTCCCTCTCTCATTAGTCATGCTGTCTTCTAGGCACTTTAAGACACACGAGCAGCTTCTTCCAGCAAGGGCTAGAGTCAGGCAATGTCCCCTCACCTCTGGGAAGCTGGCTGTCAGGCAGACATTAAGGGGGTTCAAAAATTGCATAGTTTGCACGTGCATAATATTGCAAAATTTCTGAAAAGTGATGTGAAATTACATATAATTGTATAAAAATGCAAATCCATCATTTAGGAATATATTTTACTGTGAAATAGTACCTGTGTCAATTTTTGATGCAAGGGCACATTTCTTGCAAAAAAATAGCAACAAAAGCACAATTACCACAAAGCTCGTGTTCTGGCTGTTCACTTTGTTCCTATGTGCTATAATTTTGCTGCAAACAATGGTATGATTACATGACATGATGTAATTGCATAATTTCAGGAATATCACTTAACAAGAGTGATTTGAAATTCTCAAAATAACATGAATTATGCTGAAATAATTTACATTACACCCTGGCTTAGCAGACACCAGTTCTTGTTACTCACCATTCCTTTAAGTGCTCTAAAACTAATCAGCAGCTCCTTGCTTAGCAAAAGGCTAATTGAAATTTGAAAGCCACTTTGTCTCCTCTCCCTTCACCTCAATGTCTAGGTTTGCTCCCTCCAGCATCAGGAATGTTAGAAATACGATTCCACTGTATGGGAAAACAACATTATCTCCATCTTGTGCAACTAGCCTTGCTAGGGACATCCACAATGTATCCCACAGGCCTCCATGAGCCTGGTTCACTCACAAACGTTATGCATGCACCATGCAGTCTACACAGACAAACATGTACAACATGCACTCGGATGTTTGCGGTAGGATCTGGGTAAGCATGTAGAAGTGGAACTTCACAACAGTGGGCCATTAGGCCTCAACTCCAATGACACAGATAAAAAGGTCTGGTCACAACTATTGAGCCACAAAACACAGAGTACTGCCAACACTGCTCTATGTACTAAACTGATGACAGGGAAAATAGTCCACTTTCTGTACATGTTTCACTCCCCTGCAGGTAACAGGACAGATCCAGGACCTCACTTATGTCAAGGGACAGGCCTAGGTCTTGGCACAAGCACTATATTCGTGTTAGACTAGGGCCAAAATCAAAAACCAGAATGCCAGATTACCTAATTCGGGCACTAAGGGCAGGGAAACACAACTGTACACCATTCAGTGCACATCCTTGTCCCAACAGACCTGAATAATTTAAAGAACTCTTTCACCAAGTCAAATGCCTGCACCTGAGTTTCACATAATCTCCCTGGGGACCTCAACACGTTCTAAAGAAGGTTTTGAGTATCTGAAGGTGACTAAACACAATTCAGCTGTTATAAGATTCCCACTTGAACCCCACACTTTCACATGACATCCAGCTCAACTAAACTCATTGCCCTGTTTGAATATTTAGAATCAAATAATTTGCCTCTCCCAAATAACCCATTGGCTCAGTACAGCTTGTCTCAGTGGGTAAGGATGCAACTCACCATACCCGAATCAACGGCTGGGCACTTCTCACACTTCAAACCAGTTTAATGTGGTTGCGGCTTAAGATCTGATTCGACCAAAGTATCCTATCAGTTTTCTGCATTCTTCACTAGTGGAGAGGTGAATCTTCATGGACCAACTCAGGCATGCATTGCCTAGTTTCACTGCCAGTTTTAAAAGTGTGAACTTGACGCCAATTTGTGGTGAATCTGTTTGGTCTTCCTATTCAGTTACATTGTGCTCTACTCAGTGGACATGTGCATGTGATTAATTTTATCCTTTACTTTAATGCAATGGTTTTTAATACTAAATAACTTGTGACCTGTTGATCCAGTTATGATTATGTTTGCTCCTTATTTTTTTAATTAAATATTCATCTTTCAATAGAAATGCGATCTAGACATTTTCATTTTGTACTACCTTTGACTGCTCTGTTGTTGGTCTTTATGACACATGGACCAATGTTTCCCAAAAGTATACCCATGTTGCTTAAGGCACATTACCAAAGTTGAGCCAATGGTATCTTGCAAAAAACCTTTTTCCTTTTTTGGGTCTGCTAGTGTGGGTGGTGCACAGTTAACATCTTGACTAAATTATGTCTTAAGCCTTATATTTCTGAAAGATTGTTGCAAGATGAGGTAATGGTTACGTGCCCTTTGAATAACAAGAAAAGGTGTCACGCTTTTCTTTTCCTCCATTTATTGTTTGTCTTCGACCAATAAGACGTTAATTTGTCTGTGTTCAAAATTAGATCATGTCTGTCACAAACCTCTTGACAAATGCCTGGGTTACCGTGTGAAGCACTGTCGAGAAATAGAGAGAGAGAGAGAGAGAGAAAATGGAAACTAGCAGTAAGTAGTTCAGAGCGAATGCGGGCTGGCGAAAGGGTCTCCTGTCTTAAGGCTTTTCTCTTCTATTTATGTTTAATTTGGCTGCACTTATTATTTCTCAGAAAACTAAAGCAATAGCTATTTTCCTTTGCAGAGTTGTTCCACACACTAGGGGGAGATTTGCAAACATTTTGCGCTGGGTTAGCGTCACAAAAGTGACACTAACCAGCGTGAAATGTTTTTTTTGCTATTTACTTTTGTGCGTTGGAAAGCACCCTCAAAGTAGCGCAGAGCAGCTTGAGGCACTGCTTTGCGTTACTTAGCGCCGAAGGGGTGGTACATGGGTGGAACATGGGCGTTCCCATGCAACCACCCATGCCTTTTGACACAAAACCATATTTACAAAGATTTGTAGACATAGTTTTGCGCCAAAGTTAATGCCCCTTCAAAGAAGGCGCTAACAGGAGAAATGCTTTCATTTCTCCATGGTTTTCCAACTTTGCATGCGTGCTGCACTGTGCAGCACGCCTAGAAAGTGGGAAAAGCTTTCCATTGTGTCTAGGCATAGTACTTTGTACAAGAAGGGTACCCTTCCTGTACAAAACATATGCTAGACTCATGCACACGCCCTAGCGCTATGGCGCTAAGTTGTGTGCATGGCACACGGGTGCTGAAATCAGCGCCGGCGCAAGGGAAAGGGGAGGAGAGAGCCATATCGCTGAAGATATGGTGCTCTCCTGCTCCCTCCCTGTCACGCAATGCAGCGCAGCTTTGCAGGGAGTTGCGCTGCGTGACCTTTTGGTAAATCTCCCCCTATATGTTTTTTAAAGAAATAGTTACTTGTAGCCTGGCTAGCCAGTCAGTGATAAAAAGTATAGGAATGATAAGCTGCAAATCAAGCCGCTGTACGCACTGCGCCAAGGAAAGCAACCCCATTTGATCTCATATGTGCTTCTAGATTTTTCCGAAACCCAATCCTTTAGCAGGCTCAAGCTCCAATGTGCACGCAGCTGAGTGGAGCAGCGCTAGAACAACAAGGGACTGCGCCGTGGAAAATGGTCCACTAGGAATGACAAATGAATCTCCAGTAATGTCTGTTATGGTCCTTTACTATAGGCCTACCCTCCCAATAGATGCAAATTAGCTATGAGCATTGCAATTAGCGATTCTTTTAATGGGGACAACACTAGCACGAGGAGGTTCTGAAACTGGTGAAAGTGATAAAAGTCAGGATATACACAACATCAAAAATTTGTTCTGTAATGGTAATTAAAGGCAGTAGTAATTAAGCAAGCAGTAGCAAAACTAAATGTGCTAACAACATTTCCAGGCATATCGCCTACATGGTGTGCTTTACAATGGCAGCTACTCACAAGAACGGAGTACCCGCACTTCTAAGCAGGCGTGCAAAACTTTTAATGGAAGAGTACCAGCATTTGCAGTCGCAAACATGACCTGTGGGCCAGTGAGTACCGGCACTTTCATTTTTCCTTTTCAAGCACTGCTTACATGTACTTGAAAGTGCTCCCAATTCATCATCATCAATAAACTTTATTCAGCTTTAAAACTAAAACCATAAAAGTCATACAAACATCAATATGCCATCGTTCAGTTTACAAATTGACAAGTATGATAAGTTCCAAGTAGTTAAAACACAAAATAAAAATACATGATTTACAATATTAAAATTAAACACAGCTTGCCCTAAGTCTGACCAAAACCCGTAAAAAGTTAAGAGTGTACAACACAGAGTCACTAAAAAGAAGTTGTAAAAAGATAAAAGCTGGTCTCACCCTCCTAAAGCCCATTTTTTTAAGAATGGGGATGATAGATAACTTTCTAGGAACAGCATAAAAAGTACAAAACATTAAAAAGTGCATCATGTCCTGAGGAGACTCACCGTCGCAGCCACAGGGCATGAGGCACTGTCCTCTGTGCGAGCCTTGAGGGTGTGCCAATGGGTAGTGAAAGAGGTCGAGCCGAAACCTCGTCAACAAAAAACGATCATGAGTACTTTTAAGCCCTAACAGATAAGGCTCGGTGGTAGCCACTGTTTTCAGTACTATATACTTTCCCACGCTGGGCTTACACAGCTCTTTTCCCTCTCGTTCACAGAAACGTGTTTTTAAAAACACTCCTTGGCCCAGACAAGGTCCCTTTTACAAATGTACTCGGGGTTTATAAAAGTTCTACTCTTCCTAGCCTAGCGAGGCCGACTCTTATGTACTGAAGCCATCTGATACTTGAGACATGATCAAGAGAAAGACAGTCCCGTAGGACGTCTTTACTAAGTGTATTCTCTTGCTTAGCCCAAATCTTGAGCCACATAGCCAGAGGACGGAAGGCCAGTTCATCTGAAAGGAAAGACATCCCCAGTTCTTCATGGACAACATAAGAAGGAATACATTGCGGAACAGAAAGGACCCTTCGCAAGAAGGAGTTTTCAGCACTTTGCACAGTCCCCAGCTCAATGTGGCCCCATATCTCACTCCCGTAACTAATCTTAGTGATGCATTTAGCTTGATAAATCTTCAAGAGGGCCCCTATTGGCTTTCCTCCCACTCTACTGGCAAAGTTAAAGATGGCTGCAGAGGCTTTCACTAGCTCCCCTTTCTTCCGATTAAGCAAGGGGCACCAGCTCAAGGAGTGGTCAAACACTACTCCCAAGTAAGAGAAAACATTAGTCTTGGGTATTGACGAGCTTCCCAATTTAAAAATGGGCTGATTTGCCTTTGCCTTCCCGGGGCCCACCTGCATAATGTACGATTTGGAGTGGTTCACCGACAGATTCAAGTCCTCCATAAATAAGGCAAAAGAGTTAAGGAGAAGTTGTAGACCCCTTGCTGTCCTCGCCAGGAGGACTGCGTCGTCCGCGTATAGGAGGACCGGCAGGCTACGCTTGCCTACCTGGGGACAGTCGGCTTTTGTTGCAAGAAGGGCCTTCTCTAGGGAGTTGATGTATAGATTAAAAAGAAAGGGAGCCAGGATACACCCCTGACGCACCCCCCTCTTGATATTGAACTTGAGGGACTCTTTCAAGTCCTTTGAGTAACGGACAACCGCCTTGGAGTCCCGATGGAAATCCCTCAAGAAACAAATAATGTTATTGTCAATACCGATGGATGAAATCAGCTTCCATAACTTGGACCTGTTCACACAGTCGAAGGCTGAGGACAGGTCCATAAAGGCTAGGTGTATGGGGCAGGCATGCGCCACGGTATACTTATTCAGGACCAGATATAAATTTAAGCACTGCTCCACAGTGGAACGACCAGGGCGGAAGCCGTATTGAATCTCAGCTAGATGATTGCTGTCCTCCGCCCAAGATACAAGTCTATCAAGAATCATATGGCCCACCACCTTCACCACAGAGTCTAGGAGGGAAATGCTGGAACGAAGAGGGTTTTGTAGCCATCCAGGTGGTAATTATTCTCCGTGGCCCAAGTTTCCTGTAGGCATATCACATCATAATTTTTCACAAGGGCCAACCACCCAGGATTGTCAATCTTACTTGCCAGCCCTGCGATGTTCCAAGAAAGGAACTTACACCCTCCGCTCCTGTTCAATACCTCTTCTGTAGACGAGGCATTTCCCAGTGGTACAGGTACCACGGGGTCCGGGGGAACCACACAGCGTCAATCACAATCTTCCAACAAGCTCAAAGGAGCAAACCTATTTGCAGTGCTTACCCCAGATAACCCCTCGGTATGGCCCCTATGGGACCCCTCAAAGAGCCGCTCACGATGAGGCCCCGGTTGGAGATTTCTGGGTCGGTAAAAGAAACCCAGCGGGAGTGCCAGGATTGCTGAATTCCAACACCTATAATCAGACTGCACAACCGTGCTTAAGATGTGATTTACAATGATTGGATTATTAAAATTAACAATAATACAATCCCCCTGCCAAGATTTCTTAGTGTTACCAACCCACTGAGTCCGACGCACCATGAGGATTTGATTTTCCACCCTAGATCCGTGCACGATGTTGGAGTTAAACCAGTGCACCACCTTATTTTTCAGCTGGAAAACGTCTTCCTGAATACCAGGATCCAGACTCGGCACATTGACTAACACCACAACAAGCGGGGTAGACTCAGGAGGGAGGTGAACAGAGCCCATACTAAGGGAATGGTGGTTAATGGCCCCCGGGGGCATGACATCAGACCCATCTCGCCTATCATCAGGACAATACAAATTGCCTACATTAACACTTTGGGATTGGCGGGGCTTAAAAGAGGCTGGCTTCAAGGTATTACCCCGCCTTGCGAATGGATAAACGGTCCTGAAAATCAGTCTGGGTCGTAGTTGATACCGAAGAGACTGCTGCCACGGAATTTGTCTGCTGTGTAGCAATGTGCACCACTCTGACTCCCGCCCCCGTACCACTACCATCGGGACTAGGGGTAGCGGTCGAGGACATGGGCTTCGCGGGAGGAAGACTGGTAGTAAGAATGGCGCGGTCCCTTTGCAAAGCGGCTGTCAGTTCAGAAAGGTTCTTTTCCAATGCAGCAAGGCGAAGTAAAATGGGATCCAGTTTGGTATCAAGTGCTGACAGCAAGGCAGCTTGAAGCATGTCTAACGAGATTGCATCCAAGTTGGCCGCTGCTAAGTGTGCTGCTGGGGTTAGCTGAGGGCCCGCTTTCTTGCTTCGTTTACAGGGTCCCCCCGCCGAAGGTCGCTTCCTCTTCGCGCCTCCTGAGCTCTGGCCAGTTCCAGAGAGCTTGCCCGGTCCTGACCCAGAGGCTGACATGTGCACACCACGCCGGGTGATGACCATTGGGGAGAGAGGAATAGTGCCACCTGCTTGAACTGGCGGCTGGTCAGCCCGATCTGCCTAATGGGGCTGTAATCTGGTTTGAGTGTCTACATGTGGGGTGACCGGGGAAATCAATTTAGGAAGGTGGGAAGGTGAACGAGATAAACGTCTGGCCACCAGTTCAATCTCTTTGTCCAAAACCCCAGCTGCACGCTGCTAAAAGGCGTCCATAGTGCAACCAGTATACGGGGGCTCTTTACTTGTAGATCCGGCCACCCCCCTACGCTTACCCATTATTTGTGTACTCGAACTTTTCAGAGTAAGAATGCCCAAGTCAACCCTGCACAGTTAAAAGTTCTGTTGACGATGGTTAGGGTGTTAAGGTGTTAGGGTCAGCTCAAGTCACAAAGGCAGATACGGAACTTTCGGACCAAATTAACACACTTTCCTAGACGGACCAACTCCTTGACCCTTAGCCCTTGACCCTTTAAGATGCTAATATTCCAAATGTACATCCAACAAACACTTGGTGCGGGTATTCAGGGCTCGGTGTAGTAGGATAAGTGCCAAAGGAGATTACTCCCTACCTGGTCCTTCGCAGCAGTCGTGAAGAGTGAAGATCTAGCTGTATAAGAAGCAGGAATGTGGACGAGCCTGCTAAGCCTGCTGAGCAGAGGTCTGAGGAAAATACAAAAAGAGTGAGAGTAAGAGGATAGGCCCGGCCCAGCCTCCTCTGGTCTCGGACAGGCGCAGACGGGCCCGCCCTTGGGCCGGGCTTTGCCCTGGCACTGCCCGCGCGCGTCCCGCACGGCGGGAGCCCTGGCCGGATTTAAATGCCTCCTGGCGCGTGGAACGAGCGTTGGCGGCGTCCGCGCTGCTGTGCAGGCTGGATATTGCAGTCCCTGCTCCCCCGTGATCACCCTGCGGCAAGGACAGCAGCAGCAAAGAGGGTAAAGGAATACGGGCTCCAGCGCGGCGGGAGCCCTGGCCGGATTTAAACGCCTCCTGGCAAGTGGAACGAGCGTTGGCGGCGCCGCGCTGCTGTGCAGGCTGGATATTGCAGTCCCTGCTCCCCCGCGATCACCCTGGCGGCAAGGACAGCAGCAGCAAAGAGGGTGAAGGAATACGGGCTCCCACGCGGCGGGAGCCCTGGCTGGAATAAAATGCCTCCTGGAGTGTTGGCGGCATCTGCGCCGCTGTGCAGGCTGGATATTGCAGTCCCTGCTCCCCCGCGACCAACCTGGCGGCAAGGACAGCAGCAGCAAAGAGGGTAAAGGAATACGGGCTCCCAATTCAAAATGGCAGGCATGTTTGCACAGGACAGGACTGGAAGTTGAAATCACCCCTAGAAAATACTTTAACACCAGAAATATAATGCATAGATCCAGCCTCTCTCTAGCTCTAGAGCTGTTAAGCGTTTGACTTCGATCTTGTCACTGCATTTTTGCAAACGTGCTTTTAGGTTTTTCACATTGTTCTGATCCGAAAATGATTACATATTTCAGTACTTCAGGATCTGACACAACCAGTGGCGGATGCTGTGGAACTGGGGTAGTGAGGCGGTGTGAGAGTATGAACAATA
Source organism: Calotriton arnoldi (assembly GCA_963921515.1). Taxonomy (NCBI): domain Eukaryota; kingdom Metazoa; phylum Chordata; class Amphibia; order Caudata; family Salamandridae; genus Calotriton; species Calotriton arnoldi. The sequence goes on from CAWUFW010008155.1 coordinate 877,084, forward strand.
AAAATAAAGATCACTTACCTGCTTCTTGTCGTCCTCTGGTCTTCCTCGCTCCCGGAAGCAGGACGCACCCAGGCTCCCCTAAGCCAATCACGAAGCTGCTGTCTCCATGACAGCAGCATCGCTTGGTCTGAGCGCCCTGGTTCGGGGCTAAGACGGGGACTGCGAGCCTGTGCATGATCTCCACCCAGGTTGTGCATTACAGCCCAGTGGAGAACATGCTAAGTGTGCATGACTGTTTAGCCGTCCCAAGACAGCCGGACAAACCATCATGCACACTTAAGGTGCACATACCACTCTGCCTACTGCACTGTGACAGAAGCCCAGTCCCGCTCCGCCCAACCTGGCCCGGTAGAGAAAAATAAAATGATAATAACATCCTGTTATTATCTTTTTATTTTTCCTTTGTTGCTCTGCTCAGAAGCAGTGGGGCGATGATCCTCCGCCTTAGCGGAGGAGCAGCCGCTGGACGCAACACTCAGAGGTGCTATTTCTCTGAAGCAGTGCATCGTGTAATTGCCTGCATAAAAATTCTGCCTGCTACCAGAGTTAGATAAGTGTGGAATATATAATGAAATCCAACCTTGAAAGCAGTTACGGGTCTGGCCCCCTAACCCACTATGGGCTACAATCTGTGTTACACAAGTCCAGTCCAGCCCTCTGTTTCCATCATGCATCCACTAAAGATGTCAGGAATGAGGAATAGGAGACTTCAGGATAAATATGTTTATTGCAACCAGCCTTAATTTGTAAAAAAAACATAAGTGCCAGTGCCCTCGTGAGGAGGTCACTGCAGCTTGCACCACCTATTGTCCTGCCAGAGCTGCCAAACACAACTACTAATCATCACACTCTTACAAGTGTGACAATTCAGACTATTCCAGGCCCCTAAAGGTATAAGAATGGCTTAGGCGGCAGGTATTAGTCATTAGCATCATTAGAATTAACAAACAAATAAACACCTGTTGTTGAGCTCATCTCTAAATGAGACGTGTCAGACTGTCATAAATATATAGGTGTTGACAATTAAGTGCGGCTGCCGCGCTCCAGAAACCACCAGTTCAAATTAAGCACTGATTGCAATTCTTAATTGGCAGATTTGAAAAAGTCCAAAACTTCAGATTTTTCGAATAATGCTTTTCAGCAGGGCCAACCTGTAGAAATGTAATTTGCAGGAAAAAAAATTAAATACTGAGACGTGCATTTGTCCTAAATCCACATTATGCTCCATTTTACAGAGTTTAACTGATAATAGGCGGTATTTACAGCCACCCATGAATTAAACTCCCCCTGGTATCAGTATTGATCTAGTGCAGCTAAAATCGTCTACCAACCCAGAGAATTTGTAATTGAGCTTTTAATTAGAATGTGAATACCTATTGACTGCCACAGCAGTGGCATTCTATTCTGCTGGCTGCGTGATTGGCTAACTCAGAGTTTCTGAATTCCCATTGGCTTGTTTTGTAAATGAGCTGTCATTCCAAAAACATTATTGAGGTTAATGAGAATTCAGCTTCCAAATCAATTATATTAGGATTCCGATTTTTAAGAATTAGATTAGTGAATATTTCCACCATTTGTACATGCCTGCTAAGAACAAGCCTATTAACCACGTCCTGACAGTCCTTTCCTAATCGCCCCGGATGTGGAAAGTTTGAAAGCTCTTGGGGGCATATTATCAAAAAACGGCGTTAAAATTATCGCCGCTTTTGCGGCAGAAAACTGCCGCTAAAGCGGCGATAATGGGCTTGATAATATGCCCTTGAGAATTCCAATAGAAGTCCATGTTCTGGTGTCAACAGGCAGCTGTGGCCCGCACTGCCAAATGTATTTATAATTGCAATTGCATTCATATAGAGATTACTACCTCTGATGATGCGTTGAAGAGCTTTACGCTGGACAGCATTCAGCTCCGGAACCCAAGGTTAGTGGTAAACTAGTGTTGTTGGTTATTGTTTGGTATAGTTTGTTATAGGGATTAGTCTTGTGCACTTGAAGCCATTCCATGCATTCTCTCTAGTTTGGTTGTCGTACATTAAACTAATAGAAATGATCATTAGGGGTGCGTCCTGGGTATGTGAGTCATACAGTGGGGTGGTGTGGGTATGAGAGTTCATACAGACGGTTGAGGGATTAATAGACGCATTAGAGGAGATTAGGTATTGTTAGTTTGCAGTGGCATGCCTTTCACAGAAGGAGAGGTTGTGATGTTTGAATCGAGTGAGCAATTTGCAAAAATACATTAATAAAGATTAATGCGAACAAGCCACACTGCTCATCACTGTTATTAAAAGAGGGATATGTCTGTCCCCTGTGGAGGTGGCAAATAAAACCTCCACCACGGGCCAGCAGCGGCTCATGCAGGTAAGAGCGGTGGGGTGGTGGGCCGGGTGGGTGGGATTTCTACAGACGGCGACGAGGGAAAATGAATTATTTATTTAATTTTCCCATGTGGTCATCTATCAAATCACCCACCAACCCGGCCCCACAACCCCACTGCTCTTACCTGCACGGGCCGCTCCTGCAACGGGCAAAGGTAACAACCACTGTCCTGCGAAATAGGGATAGGAACATGCAGTTTTCTGTAGCGCTAATCAATGTCCATTCCCTGCGAAAACATGATGTAAATATTTTTGATTTCCTGAGCGTGGAAAAGTCCGATATACTGTTGATGATTTAGACTTGGCTATTCAAAGCATCCAATCCCATCACAGCCACGATCATTACTAGAAGGTTACAAAATCTACAGAAAGGACCGTCTAGAGGGAAGAGGAGGCAGTGTGGCTATGGTACATAGGGAGATGTACAAATGTACCCCTATCCCTATTGAGGAATTGGAAGGTGCGGAGGTGTTGAGCTTCCGCCTCTCCATTACGCCCCACCAATAAATGGCCGGGGTACTAATTTAGAGACCCCCGGGCAATGCAGGCCCCTTTCTTAAAACTCTGGTCAATGCTCTTATTCACTGGGCCTTAAGATATGCACATTTTATAGTATTGGGGGACCTTAATTTGCATATGGGCAAAAAGGAAACAGTGAGGTGACCATACTGTTAGACACTATGTCATCCTTAGAGCTCTCCCAACATATGTTTAGCCTTACACATAAAGCAGGTCATGTGCTTGATCAACTTATTCTAATATTAGACTGCAACTTGAAGAGCCTACACCACTATTCTGAAAGCCCATTATTTAATCAACTTTTGTTGGCCTATATTGGTAAAATACCAACCCATGACAAATAAAATTTCATCAGTCACAAGAGCATTTCATAAAATTCAACCTTTTTAATGTTGTTGGTCTCTAAAAGAGAGCACCCCCCTTTTGCTCTGGTCTAGTGGAGGAAGACGCCAGCACGTTTGACAGCTAGATTCGGAGCACCTCCAATAAGCTAGCACTGGTCTCCTCACTTACACCCTGCAGAAACAAACCTTCTGACCCCTGGGTTAAAGATAATCTCAGGATTCTGAAGAAACACTGAACAATTTTAGAGAGGCAATGGTGAAAAAACGACATGGCCGATGACACAGTCATCTATAAGGCAGCCCTAAAAAAATACTATACAGGTGTCAGGCCAGCAAAAAAAGCACACTTAGAGGAGAGGATAGAGGGAGCAGGCAATAAATCCAGGGAAATCTTCAGAGCCGTTAGGTACTTCATGTCCCCTAAGGCCTGCACTAGACTGCACCAACCCACTGTAGAATGGTGTGACCAGCTGGCCTCTTATTTCCGTGACTCTTCAAATACATTTTACTTAAATCAATCAATCAATAAGGGGAATTGTAAGCACGCTACTCACCCGTGAGGGTCTCAAGGCGCTGGTGGGTGGGGGGTAAGCAGCTCCGTTCAGTCGAAGAGCCAGGTCTTGAGCGTCTTCCTGAAGATGTTCAGGGAGGGGGCGCGTCTGATGTTGAGCGGGAGCTCTTTCCAGGTCTTGGCTGCGATGTAGAAGAAGGTTCTTCCACCTGTTCTGGCTCTGCGGATGCGCAGGGTTTCGGCGAGGGCAAGGTCAGCGGATCGGAGGTTTCTCTTGGGGGGGATCCACTTGAAGGTCTTTCGGAGGATTCGGAGGGTGTTGAAACAGCTGAAGGCGACGGTGTTGACCTTTCAGGTCATGGAGAGGGAGGAGTCGAGTACGATGCCGAGGTTTCGGGTGTCGTTCATGGGTGTGGGGGGCTGCCTAGGGTGGTAGGCCACCAGGTGCTGTCCCAAGCCGAGGGGGAGGGTCAGAGGACGAGGACTTCTGTCTTCTCCGAGTTGAGCTTCAGGCAGTTTCTGCTCATCCAGGATGCAACGTCCTTCATTCCTTCCTGGAAGTTGAGTCTGGTGGTGATTGGGTCCTTGGTGAGGGAGAGGATGAGCTGGGTGTCGTCGGCGTAGGATACTATGCTGAGTCCGTGCTGTCTGACGATGGCGGCGATGGGGGCCATGTAGATGTTGAAGAGCGAGGGGCTGAGCGATGATCCTTGGGGCACTCCGCAGTTGATTTCCGTGGGATCGGAGAGGAAAGGTGGTAGTCTGATTCTTTGGGTTCTGCCGGTGAGGAACGAGCGGATCCAGTCGAGGGCGGTTCCTTGAATGCCGGCATCGTGGAGTCTGGCGGTGAGTGTGCGGTGGGAGACGGTGTCGAACGCTGCAGAGAGGTCGAGTAGGATCAGGGCTGCGGTGTGTCCTTGGTCGAGGAGGGTGCGGATGTCATCTGTGTCGGTGAGTAGGGCGGTTTCGGTGCTGTGGTTGCTGCGGAATCCGGATTGGGAGGGGTCGAGGATGGAGTTTTCGATGAATTTGGTTAGTTGTACTTACTTACTAAATGCTTTTTTCTAGCACAAAACAAAATTTAAATGTCTGTAAATGAACTATGCAGATATTTCAGAATATATTTCAGAATTAGGAAAGCACAAATGAAGCACATTTTTTCTGTAATTCTGAGGTGTGCTAGAAACAAATTTTGAATATGAACAAAACAAATCAACTCACTAGGTTATGCCATTGCCACAAATTATTGTTTGTGCGCTGCATAGTTTTATCAGTAAAACTGTATGTCTGCAAATTTAATGGTCTTTTCAATAGAAAATGCGTTGTCTGTAATGGTAGTGCAGTACCACACCATACATATTCCACTCTATGCCACTCCACTCTACTACACCCTGCTAAACTCTATGTCATTTGATACCCCTCAACTGTACTCTAAGCCTAGGCGGGGTGCGCGGAGTTCCGTGAAGTGCAAAAAAAACTCCGCTGCAATACGCGGAGCTCCGCAAGCGGCGGAGTGCGTTAGAAAAATGCCGCACGCTGTAGTTGTCCGCGCTGTGAAATTATTGCGAATGGCACCATGCATAGCTCAAGCGGGCGATGCTTCCTTTCTGCCGCTCAAGTAGATTTTCTACTCGAGCGGCAGCTTTCTCAACGCAAGCGGACGAGTTCTCAACTTGAGCAGTCGCGAGCATACATGACCACTCGCATTGAGAAATCTGACCGCCCGTGTTGAAAAATCTCTCCGGGGGTTGATTTCCCTCACTCGCCAACTTGACGTTGAGGAGGCCGAATGAGGAAAACTCTTGCTGGGAGGTGTATTTTCGTCGCTCGCGCTCGCCAACTTGATGTTGATGAGCGCAAGTGTGGAAAAAAACTCTGCAACTTTCGGAACTCTGCGAGCTCCGCATAATGCGGAGTGCGAAAAACTCTGCAAACATCATGAGTGGAGCAGATTTTGCCACCCAGGCTTACCCTACTCCAATCTACTCTACAACACTTTATTCCACTCTATGCCAATCTACTCTACTCCACTCTACTCCATTCTACGCCACTGTACTCCACTCTATGCCTCTCTACTCTGCTTTACTTCACTCCACTCCACTCCACTCTACGCCACATTTCTCTACTCCACTCTACTCTACGACACTCTACTACACTATACAACACTCTGCTCGACAACATCCACTCTATACCACTCCACTCTGCTCCATGACACTCTAGACACTTTACTCCATGACACTCTACTTCACGCCAGGCAATGCCACTCTATTTTACAATGCTCTACACTACTTCACTCTAGGCCACTCTACTCCTCTCTAAGACACTTCACTCCACTCTATGACACTCCACTCTATGACTCTCTATGCCACTCCATGGCCCCTCCATTTTATGCTACTTTACTCCAATCTACACCACTTTACTCCACTCCATGCCCCTCCGCTCTATGTCCCTTTGCTCTATGACCCTCCTCTGTACGACACTCTGTGCCTCTCCACTCTACAACACTCTATTCCACTCCACAACCCTCCACTCTACAACACTTTACTCCACTCCACACTACGAACCTCCACTCTCAGCCCCTCCACTCTACAACCCTCCACGACACTCTACACCACTCCACTCCATGCCACTCTACTACATTCTACGCCACTCTATTCCACTCTTCTCCACTCTGCTGCACTCTGCTCCACTCTATGTCATTCTACTTACTCTACTCTACGCCAGTCCACTCTATGACCCTCCACTCTACAACACTCCACTCTACTCTACTCTACTCTACTCTATTCTATTCTACTCTACTCTGTGATACTCCACTCTACTCCACTCAACCATACTCCACTCGACTCCACTCTATGTCCCTCCACTCTATACGCCTCCACTTTATGACACTCTATGCCAATCCACTCTATGCCACTCTGTGTCACTCCACTCTATACCACTCTGTGTCACTCTGCAACACTTTACTTGACTCTACGCTGTGGCACTCCATTCTACTCTTCTCTATAGCACTTCACTCCACAGCACTCTACTCCACTCCATGCCACTTTATGCCAGGACACTCTATGGCACTCCATACCCCTCAACTCTATGGCCCTCCTTTTTACGCCCCTCCACTCTGTGTCTTCTCTCTACGGCATTCCACTCTACACCACTCCACTGTACGCCACTCCATTCTACACCACACTGTCACCCTACCATAATCTACTACACTCTACGCCACTCTACTCCACTCTACTCAATGTCACTGTATGACACTCTACTCTATGACACACCACCCTATGACACTCCACTTTATGCCACAACACTCCACGCCATGACACTTCACTCTATGCAACTCCACTCCACTCTATAACACTCTATTCCACTCTATGCCATTCCACGACACTCTACTCCACTTTATGTCACTCTACAACACTTTACAACACTCTACTGCCCTCTATGTCCCTCCACTCTATGCCTTCTCCACTGTACACCCCTCCACTCTACGACACTCTACTCCACTATATGCCCCTCCACTCTACGACACTCTACTTCACTTTACCCACAACTCTACCTTACCTCACTCCTCTCTATGCCAACCTGGTCTACGACACTCTATGCCACTGCACTCTACTCCCCCACCACTCTAAGCCATCACCTCTATGGCCCTCCACTCTATGCCACTCTTCACCACTCCACTCTATTCTACACCATTCCACTCTACTCTACACCACTCTACTCCACGACACTCCACGACACTCAACTCTACTCCAGGACAGTTCTCTCCAAGACACTGCATGACACTCCTCTCCATGCCACTCCACAACCCTCCACTCCACGCAACTCTACGCCACTCTTTTCTACAACACTACACTCTACCACTATCTTCTCCACTTCATTCTATGAGACTCCACTCTATAACCCTTTTCTCCACTCACTCCACTTCATGCCACTCTCCTCTATGCCACTAACTTTTATCCATGCTGAACAGCAGTCACGCTGGAGTACAATATGTCAAAAACCTACTGGCAAAGCCAATAGCTCTTGCATAGGGGAGAGCTAATGGTTTTGCCAAAGCTTGTTTTCTAATGCAACCCACGGAATGTCTGTCACATCTACATTGCAGATTTGTTTCTGGACTTTCTCAGGAATCTTAGAGTTTGTATTTTCCCTTACTTGTAGGAACCAGCCAGGAGCTAAAAGTATCTAGAGCCCATGATTAGTTTAATATTCAACAGTGAGAGTAAATCTTAAATGTGATTAAAGTTTATAGCTATCCTGCAGCTTATATATATGTGTTCATCATTCATCCTTGTACCGACCGACATTTTCATTTCTGCTCAGTGTGAACTTTGAAACCAAATGATTTATCATTAATGTGTGTGTTTGGGTGGATGCTATTGACGGTTGTATATCAGGGTTTCATATCAGAATAGGATCACCAACCAGTAGCTCATGAGCTACTGTAGCTCTCTAGCTACCTCTGAGTAGTTCACCTCTGTGCAGCTCAGCTTATTAATTTAGAAAGCTTTTGCTTGGTTGAATTATTATACGTGTGAAAAATTGGAAATTATACAGCACTAAGAATATTAGTAGCTCTCAATGCGTTTCATTGAACATAAGTAGCTCTCAGTACAGAAAAGGTTGGAGACCCTGATATAGAAATAATTTATGACATAAATATAGTGTCATAAATATCGTTACCAAAAATATTGTCCCCCTGCGTGTAGACATTTTATTATTAACTCAAATAGAGCGATATTTGTGCAAACCTTACTTAGGAGAGGATATATTCTACCAAGGATATTCTGGTGTCACACCGTTATATCCTGAATAGGACTACCCTACATTTACACAATGTCTGCAAATATTCCTATCAAAACAAATAACCTGACTGCACATTGTAAAAATATCCCTATTAAATGGGCCAGTTGTGGTAAACTAAACACATCTTGCACTGTTGCAAGCAGTACCCCGAATGGTGCCTTCATTTCTATTTAAATGCATATTGCGGGGTTTAAGCTGTCAATTCCTTTCCCGCTCTTTTCCTGAAGAAATTCATTTCTGGTCTTCTCTTTCATTAGAAATCTGAACAGCATCCGCCGCTCTACATTTTCATTTTCAAAGGAGTCTCATGATTTGATTCAAACATGGCGGCTGGCCAGCATATGACCCAAAGACATTGGCCGAGGTGCTGGTGACGTAGTATTGACATTGGGAGAGGTTCTGATGAGTTTCTCGGCCACAGGACACCAGGCAAGAGGCCTTAGAATTGCCAGAATAAAAAGGCATGCATAAAAGCACGCCACCGCCCTTGCTTCCAAGGTAATATTGTTCCAGACCCTTTCCACAGTTACACAGAGAATTATGAGCCTAGAAAGGGAGGAGGCCAGATGCTCCTCGCGCCCATGGTTGGGTGTGGTAGTGACTGCTGATGAATCTGTCAGTGTTTGCCAAGGGGGAGCTGCCCCGCAGAGGGACGCATGGAGTATGTCTGCCTGAAATCCATTCTCTCCTACTGTAATGAGTTACAAATATAGAAGTTGGCAGACACTTGCAGGGCTGCTGGGCTACTCTATCTGGCACTGGTTGTGAAAGGCCGAGCGGTGCAGGCAGCGGCTCAGTTTAATAGGGTTGTTAAGAGAATCTAACAAGGAGAAAATATGACTGGAAAATATTGTGAACTGGCAACTGGTGGGGTAATGTAAGTCAAACATTCTGCTCTTTTCACATCCTCCACCACAGAATAACTGAAAACTGTGCCCTCTATGAGGTACCAACCCCAAAACCTACTTTGTCTGTTGATGTCTGAACCCTGCTCCAGAAGTTGCCTTGGAAGTCCCTGGTTTAGATGCACTTTGACTCAGGGGGGCATATTTACAAGCCCCTATCGCCACAGGAACGTCACTTTTAATGATGTTCCTGTGGCGATAGGAGCTTCGCCTTATTTACAAGACCGTGTTAAGCCACTTTACGCGGCTTGAGCCTCCTTGTAAATAAGGCCCCCTTTCACGCTATGCTTAGCGTGAAAGGGGTGGGCAATGGGTGTAGCAGTGGGCATTCCATCGCAACACCCATTGATTTTGACGCTGACCCCTATTTACAAGGGTGGCGTAAATAGGAGGCAGCTCCAAAATTAAGACTAGGGAAAACCTGGTCTTAACATGGCGAAACGAGGAGAAATGCTTTATTTCTCCTCGTTTTTGCTGTGTCTATGTGTGCTGCATTGTGCAGCACACATAGAAACAGCAAAACACCATGAATTATTGTTTATGTGCAGGAAGGTGTCCCTTCCTGCACATAAACAATCATTAAAAAAATGACGATGCAGCACACATAGAAGTTTGAAATCGCCAATTGTGATTGTTTATGTGCAGGAAGGGACACCTTCCAGCTCATAAACAATCATTCCCTCAACGCAGGCACCCGTGCACTATGGTGCAAGGGTGCCTGTGTTGGTGCTAGGCAGCTTAATTTAGCACCAGCGCTAGGGAAAATGCAGGGATGTGCCGTATCTTTGTAAATACGGTGCATCCCTGCGTTTTCAGAATGGCAATGCGTGGTGTTAGCATTTTGTGCTTAACGCCACGCTCCGCCATTCCCCTGTAAATATGCCCCATAGTTTGTTGTGGTTGTCACTGTAGTGTAGATGAATATTGATCTACCGGTATGGACAGTCTAATATCCAATCAGTCCAATCCTAATGACCCACAAAATGTGAACATGTTGGAGATTTGCAAAAGATTTTAGAGTAGTTTGGGATTCGAAACCGATATTGTCTCACTGTCTGAATGTCCACACAAAGAACAAGCATTGGCATAGCCAATAGGTCTCGCCTTTGGGACCTTATAAGTGTTTAGCCAGAGATATTGACTTTGCCTATGTCTTTAAGCTGTGCTGTACAGAAGTCTGCAGCATGCTGAAAAGTTATAATAAAGAAGTGTCAGAAGCATTTTTGTTACCTTATATATGACCAAGAAAGCATTATGTACAACTGACCGACCATATTAAAAAAGTATTAACAATAAATAATGTCTTGAGGTTTTTTTTTTGTCCTTTCAATGCTGGCAACTTCTATCTGCCTGTCCGACAGATTGCTGGTTATGGTTTTTATTGTTATGGGGGGGCATAAATAACAGGAGGGTGTAGGTTGGGAAATAGTACCTGTATAACAGTCAGTGAGAGAGTCAGTCAGTTAGTCAGTCAGTCAGTGAGAGAATCAGTCAGTCAGTGAGAGAGTGAGATAGTCAGTCAGTCACTGAGAGAGAGAGAGTGAGAGAGTCAGTCAGTCAGTGAGTGAGAGAGTCAGTCTGTCAGTCAGTCAGTGAGAGAGTCAGTCAGTGAGAGAGATTGAGAGAGTCAGTCAGTGAGAGAGAGAGAGTCAGTCAGTGAGAGAGAGAGAGTGTCAGTGAGAGAGAGTCAGAGAGTCAGTCAGTGAGAGAGTCAGAGTCAGAGAGTCAGTCAGTGGGAGAGAGAGAGTCAGACAGTGAGGGAGTGAGAGAGTCAGTCAGTGAGCGAGGGAGTGAGAGAGTCAGTCAGTCAGTCAGTGAGAGAGTCAGTCAGTCAGTAAGAGAGTCAGTCAGTTAGTGAGAGAGTGAGAGTCAGTCAGTCAGTGAGTCAGTCAGTGAGAGAGTCAGTCAGTCAGTGAGAGAGTCAGTCAATAAGAGAGAGTGAGAGAGTCAGTCAGTGAGAGAGTCAGTGAGTCAGTCAGTGAGAGAGTGAGTGAGAGAGTCAGTCAGTCAGTGAGAGAGAGTGAGAGAGTCAGTCAGTGAGAGAGTCAGTCAGTCAGTCAGTGAGAGAGTCAGTCAGTGAGAGAGTCAGTCAGTGAGAGAGTCAGTCAGTCAGAGAGAGTGAGAGAGTCAGTCAGTCAGAGAGAGTGAGAGAGTCAGTCAGTCAGTCAGAGAGTCAGTGAGAGTCAGTCAGTCAGTCAGTGAGAGAGTGAGAGAGTCAGTCAGTCAGTAAGTCAGTGAGAGGGAGATTGAGAGAGTCAGTCAGTGAGAGAGAGAGTGAGAGAGTCAGTCAGTCAGTGAGAGAGAGAGTGAGAGAGTCAGTCAGTCAGTGAGAGAGAGAGTCAGCCAGTCAGTAAGAGAGTGAGAGAGTCAGTCAGTCAGTGAGTCAGTCAGTCAGTCCGTGAGAGTCAGTCAGTGAGAGAGAGAGTGAGTCAGTCAGTCAGTTAGTCAGTCAGTGAGAGAGAGTGAGAGAGTCAATCAGTTAGTCAGTCAGTGAGCGAGAGAGTGAGAGTCCGTCAGTCAGTCAGTGAGTCAGTCAGTCAGTGAGAGAGTCAGTCAGTCAGTCAGTGAGAGTCAGTCAGTAAGTCAGTCAGTGAGAGAGAGAGTCAGTCAGTCAGTTAGAGAGTCAGTCAGTCGGTCAGTGAGAGAGTGAGTCAGTCAGTCAGTGAGAGAGAGATTGAGAGAGTCAGTCAGTGAGAGAGAGAGAGTGAGAGTCAGTCAGTCAGTCAGTGAGAGAGTCAGTCAGTCAGTCAGTGAGACAGAGTGAGTCAGTCAGTGAGAGAGAGTGAGAGAGTCAGTCAGTGAGAGAGAGAGAGTCAGAGAGTCAGTCAGTGAGAGAGAGAGTCAGTCAGTGAGAGAGAGATTGAGAGAGTCAGTGTGAGAGAGAGAGAGTGAGAGTCAGTCAGTCAGTGTGAGAGAGAGACAGTCAGTCAGTGTGAGAGAGTCAGTCAGTCAGAGTGAGAGAGAGTCAGTCAGTCAGAGTGAGAGAGAGTCAGTCAGTCAGTCAGAGTTAGAGAGAGAGACAGTCAGTCAGTCCGTCAGTCTGAGTGAGAGAGAGAGACAGTCAGTCAGAGTGAGAGACTCAGTCAGTCAGAGTGAGAGAGACAGTCAGTCAGTCAGAGTGATAGAGAGAGACAGTCAGTCAGTCAGAGTGAGAGAGAGAGACAGTCAGTCAGTCAGAGTGAGAGAGAGACAGTCAGTCAGGCAGAGAGAGAGAGAGACAGTCAGTCAGTCAGTGTGAGAGAGAGTCAGTCAGTCAGTGTGAGAGAGACAGTCAGTCAGTCAGAGTGAGAGAGAGAGACAGTCAGTCAGTCAGTCAGAGTGAGAGAGAGAGACAGTCAGTCAGTCAGAATGAGAGAGAGAGACAGTCAGTCAGTCAGAGTGAGAGAGAGACAGTCAGTCAGAGTGAGAGAGAGAGTCAGTCAGTCAGAGTGAGAGAGTCAGTCAGTCAGAGTGAGAGAGAGACACTCAGTCAGTCAGTCAGACAGAGTGAGAGAGAGAGTCAGTCAGTCAGAAAGAGTGAGAGAGAGAGACAGTTAGTCAGTCAGACAGAGTGAGAGAGAGACTCAGTCAATCAGAGTGAGAGTGAGAGAGAGAGAGACAGTCAGTCAGACAGAGAGAGAGAGACATTCAGTAAGTCAGACAGAGTGAGAGAGAGAGACAGTCAGTCAGACAGAGTGAGAGAGTCAGTCAGTCAGTCAGTCAGACAGAGTGAGAGAGAGTCAGTCAGTCAGTCAGACAGAGTGAGAGAGAGACAGTCAGTCAGTCAGTCAGACAGAGTGAGAGAAACAGTCAGTCAGTCAGTCAGACAGAGAGAGAGAGAGACAGTCAGTCAGACAGAGAGAGAGAGAGACAGTCAGTCAGACAGAGTGAGAGAGAGACAGTCAGAGAGTCAGTGAGAGTAAGTCAGTCAGTCAGTGAGAGAGTGAAAGAGTCAGTCAGTGAGAGAGAGATTGAGAGAGTCAGTCAGTGAGAGAGAGAGTGAGAGTCAGTCAGTCAGTGAGAGAGTCAGTCCGTCAGTCTGAGTGAGAGAGAGAGTCAGTCAGTCAGAGTGAGAGAGAGAGACAGTCAGTCAGTCAGAGTGAGAGAGACAGTCAGTCAGTCAGAGTGATAGAGAGATACAGTCAGTCAGTCAGAGTGAAAGAGAGAGACAGTCAGTCAGTCAGAGTGAGAGAGAGAGAGTCAGTCAGGCAGAGAGAGAGAGAGAGAGACAGTCAGTCAGAGTGAGAGAGAGAGTCAGTCAGTCAGAGTGAGAGAGACAGTCAGTCAGTCAGAGTGAGAGAGAGACACTCAGTCAGACAGAGTGAGAGAGAGAGACAGTCAGTCAGAAAGAGTGAGAGAGAGAGACAGTCAGTCAGACAGAGTGAGAGAGTCAGTCAGTCAGACAGAGTGAGAGAGAGACAGTCAGTCAGACAGAGTGAGAGAGAGAGTCAGACAGAGTGAGAGAGAGAGACAGTCAGTCAGACAGAGTGAGAGAGACAGTCAGTCAGTCAGACAGAGTGAGAGAGAGACAGTCAGTCAGTCAGACAGACTGAGAGAGAGAGTCAGTCAGTTAGTCAAACAGAGTGAGAGAGAGAGAGTCAGTCAGACAGTAAGACAGAGTGAGAGAGAGAGTCAGTCAGTCAGACAGAGTGAGAGAGAGACACAGTCAGTCAGTCAGACAGAGTGAGAGAGAGAGACAGTCAGTCAGACAGAGTGAGAGAGAGAAGCAGTCAGTCAGACAGAGTGAGAGAGACAGTCAGTCAGACAGAGTGAGAGAGAGACAGTCAGTCAGTCAGACAGAGTGAGTGAGAGAGAGAGACAGTCAGTCAGTCAGAGTGAGAGAGAGACAGTCAGTCAGTCAGACAGAGAGAGAGAGAGAGAGAGACAGTCAGTCAGACAGAGAGAGAGAGAGAGAGACAGTCAGTCAGTCAGAGTGAGACAGAGAGACAGTCAGTCAGTCAGTCAGAGTGAGAGAGAGGGACAGTCAGTCAGAGTGAGAGAGAGAGACAGTCAGTCAGTCAGAGTGAGAGAGAGACAGTCAGTCAGTCAGAGCGAGAGAGAGAGACAGTCAGTCAGTCAGAGTGAGAGAGACAGTCAGTCAGACAGAGTGAGAGAGAGAAGCAGTCAGTCAGACAGAGTGAGAGAGAGACAGTCAGTCAGTCAGACAGAGTGAGAGAGAGACAGTCAGTCAGTCAGTCAGACAGAGTGAGAGAGAGACAGTCAGTCAGTCAGACAGACTGAGAGAGAGAGTCAGTCAGTTAGTCAGACAGAGTGAGAGAGAGAGAGTCAGTCAGACAGTAAGACAGAGTGAGAGAGAGAGTCAGTCAGTCAGACAGAGTGAGAGAGAGACACAGTCAGTCAATCAGAGTGAGAGAGAGAGAGTCAGTCAGTCAGACAGAGTGAGAGACAGTCAGTCAGTCAGTGTGTGAGAGAGACAGTCAGTGAGAGAGAGAGAGACAGTCAGTCAGTCAGAGAGAGACAGTCAGTCAGTCAGAGTGAGAGAGAGAGACAGACAGTCAGTCAGTCAGTCAGAGTGAGAGAGACAGTCAGACAGAGTGAGAGAGAGAAGCAGTCAGTCAGACAGAGTGAGAGAGACAGTCAGTCAGTCAGACAGAGTGAGAGAGAGTCAGTCAGACAGAGTGAGTGAGAGAGAGAGTCAGTCAGTCAGAGTGAGAGAGAGACAGTCAGTCAGTCAGACAGAGTGAGAGAGAGACAGTCAGTCAGTCAGACAGACTGAGAGAGAGAGTCAGTCAGTTAGTCAGACAGAGTGAGAGAGAGAGAGTCAGTCAGACAGTAAGACAGAGTGAGAGAGAGAGAGACAGTCAGTCAGTCAGACAGAGTGAGAGAGAGACACAGTCAGTCAGTCAATCAGAGTGAGAGAGAGAGAGTCAGTCAGTCAGACAGTGAGAGAGAGAGACAGTCAGTCAGTCAGTGTGAGAAAGAGAGACAGTCAGTCAGTCAGTCAGAGTGAGAGAGACAGTCAGTCAGTCAGTCAGAGTGAGACAGAGAGACAGTCAGTCAGTCAGTCAGAGTGAGAGAGAGGGACAGTCAGTCAGAGTGAGAGAGAGACAGTCAGTCAGTCAGAGTGAGAGAGAGACAGTCAGTCAGTCAGAGTGAGAGAGAGAGACAGTCAGTCAGTCAGAGTGAGAGAGAGAGACAGACAGTCAGTCAGTCAGTCAGAGTGAGAGAGACAGTCAGTCAGACAGAGTGAGAGAGAGAAGCAGTCAGTCAGACAGAGTGAGAGAGACAGTCAGTCAGTCAGAGTGAGAGAGAGACAGTCAGTCAGTCAGACAGAGTGAGAGAGAGACAGTCAGTCAGTCAGACAGACTGAGAGAGAGAGTCAGTCAGTTAGTCAGACAGAGTGAGAGAGAGAGAGAGTCAGACAGTAAGACAGAGTGAGAGAGAGAGAGTCAGTCAGACAGAGTGAGAGAGAGACACAGTCAGTCAGTCAATCAGAGTGAGAGAGAGAGAGTCAGTCAGTCAGACAGAGTGAGAGACAGTCAGTCAGTCAGTGTGTGAGAGAGTCAGTGAGAGAGAGAGAGACAGTCAGTCAGTCAGAGAGAGACAGTCAGTCAGTCAGAGTGAGAGAGAGACACTCAGTCAGTCAGTCAGACAGAGTGAGAGAGACAGTCAGTCAATCAGACAGAGAGAGAGAGAGAGAGACAGTCAGTCAGACAGTGAGAGAGAGACACAGTCAGTCAGTCAATCAGAGTGAGAGAGAGAAACAGTCAGACAGAGAGAGAGAGAGACAGTCAGTCAGACAGAGTGAGAGAGAGAGAGACAGTCAGTCAGTCAGACAGAGTGAGAGAGACAGTCAGAGAGTCAGTGAGAGTAAGTCAGTCAGTGAGAGAGTGAGAGAGTCAGTCAGTCAGTGAGAGAGAGAGAGAGAGTGAGAGTCAGTCAGTCAGTGAGAGAGTCAGTCAGTCAGTCAGTGAGACAGAGTGAGAGAGTCAGTCAGTCAGTGAGAGAGAGAGAGATTGAGAGAGTCAGTCAGTGAGAGAGAGAGTGAGAGTCAGTCAGTCAGTGAGAGAGAGAGAGATTGAGAGAGTCAGTCAGTGAGAGAGAGAGTGAGAGTCAGTCAGTCAGTCAGTGAGAGAGTCAGTCAGTCAGTCAGTCAGTCAGTGAGAGAGTCAGTCAGTCAGTCAGTGAGACAGAGTGAGAGAGTCAGTCAGTGAGAGAGAGTGAGTCAGTCAGTGAGAGAGAGTGAGAGAGTCAGTCAGTGAGAGAGAGAGAGTCAGAGAGTCAGTGAGAGAGAGAGACAGAGAGTCAGTCAGAGAGAGAGAGATTGAGAGAGTCAGTCAGTCAGTGTGAGAGAGAGTCAGTCAGTCAGACAGAGTGAGAGAGAGAGACAGTCAGTCAGTCAGTGTGTGAGAGAGACAGTCAGTGTGAGAGAGAGACAGTCAGTCAGTCAGAGTTAGAGAGAGAGACAGTCAGTCAGTCTGTCAGTCAGAGTGAGAGAGAGAGACAGTCAGTCAGTCAGAGTGAGAGAGAGAGACAGTCAGTCAGGCAGAGAGAGAGAGAGAGACAGTCAGTCGGTCAGTGTGAGAGAGAGACAGTCAGTCAGTCAGTGTGAGAAAGAGAGACAGTCAGTCAGTCAGAGTGAGAGAGAGAGACAGTCAGTCAGTCAGAGTGAGACAGAGAGACAGTCAGTCAGTCAGTCAGAGTGAGAGAGAGGGACAGTCAGTCAGAGTGAGAGAGAGAGACAGTCAGTCAGTCAGAGTGAGAGAGAGACAGTCAGTCAGTCAGAGTGAGAGAGAGAGACAGTCAGTCAGTCAGAGTGAGAGAGAGAGACAGACAGTCAGTCAGTCAGTCAGAGTGAGAGAGACAGTCAGTCAGTCAGAGTGAGAGAGAGACACTCAGTCAGTCAGACAGAGTGAGAGACAGAGACAGTCAGTCAGTCAATCAGAGTGAGAGAGAGAGAGACAGTCAGTCAGACAGAGAGAGAGAGACAGTCAGTCAGTCAGACAGAGTGAGAGAGAGAGACAGTCAGTCAGTCAGACAGAGTGAGAGAGACAGTCAGTCAGTCAGACAGAGTGAGAGAGAGACAGTCAGTCAGTCAGTCAGACAGAGTGAGAGAGAGAGACAGTCAGTCAGACAGAGTGAGAGAGAGACAGTCAGTCAGTCAGAGTGAGAGAGACAGTCAGTCAGACAGAGTGAGAGAGAGACAGTCAGTCAGTCAGACAGAGTGAGAGAGAGAGACAGTCAGTCAGTCAGACAGAGTGAGAGAGAGAGACAGTCAGTCAGACAGAGTGAGAGAGAGACACAGTCACTCAATCAGAGTGAGAGAGAGACAGTCAGTCAGACAGAGAGAGA
The DNA here is from genome assembly GCA_963921515.1 of Calotriton arnoldi. Lineage (NCBI taxonomy): Eukaryota > Metazoa > Chordata > Amphibia > Caudata > Salamandridae > Calotriton > Calotriton arnoldi. The sequence continues at coordinate 894,839 of CAWUFW010008155.1, forward strand.
GAGAGACAGTCAGAGTGAGAGAGAGACACAGTCAGTCAATCAGAGTGAGAGAGAGACAGTCAGTCAGACAGAGAGAGAGAGAGAGTCAGTCAGACAGAGTGAGTGAGAGAGACAGTCAGTCAGTCAGCCAGAGTGAGAGACAGTCAGTCAGTCAGTCAGACAGAGTGAGAGAGAGAGTCAGTCAGTCAGACAGAGTGAGAGAGAGTCAGTCAGACAGAGTGAGAGAGACAGTCAGTCAGACAGAGTGAGAGACAGTCAGTCAGTCAGACAGAGTGAGAGAGAGAGACAGTCAGTCAGTCAGACAGAGTGAGAGAGAGAGAGACAGTCAGTCAGACAGAGTGAAAGAGAGAGACAGTCAGTCAGAGTGAGAGAGAGACAGTCAGTCAGAGTGAGAGACAGTCAGTCAGTCAGACAGAGTGAGAGAGAGAGTCAGTCAGTCAGACAGAGTGAGAGAGAGTCAGTCAGTCAGACAGAGTGAGAGAGACAGTCAGACAGAGTGAGAGACAGTCAGTCAGTCAGTCAGACAGAGTGAGAGAGAGAGACAGTCAGTCAGACAGAGTGAGAGAGAGACAGTCAGTCAATCAGAGTGAGAGAGAGAGACAGTCAGTCAGACAGAGAGAGAGAGACAGTCAGTCAGTCAGACAGAGTGAGAGAGAGACAGTCAGTCAGTCAGAGTGAGAGAGACAGTCAGTCAGACAGAGTGAGAGAGAGACAGTCAGTCAGTCAGACAGAGTGAGAGAGAGAGACAGTCAGTCAGTCAGACAGAGTGAGAGAGAGACAGTCAGTCAGTCAGTCAGAGTGAGAGAGAGTCAGTCAGACAGTCAGACAGAGTGAGAGAGAGAGACAGTCAGTCAGTCAGTGTGTGAGAGAGACAGTCAGTGTGAGAGAGAGACAGTCAGTCAGTCAGAGTGAGAGAGAGACAGTCAGTCAGTCAGAGTTAGAGAGAGAGACAGTCAGTCAGTCCGTCAGTCAGAGTGAGAGAGAGAGACAGTCAGTCAGTCAGAGTGAGAGAGAGAGACAGTCAGTCAGGCAGAGAGAGAGAGAGAGACAGTCAGTCGGTCAGTGTGAGAGAGAGACAGTCAGTCAGTCAGTGTGAGAAAGAGAGACAGTCAGTCAGTCAGAGTGAGAGAGAGAGACAGTCAGTCAGTCAGAGTGAGACAGAGAGACAGTCAGTCAGTCAGTCAGAGTGAGAGAGAGGGACAGTCAGTCAGAGTGAGAGAGAGAGACAGTCAGTCAGTCAGAGTGAGAGAGAGACAGTCAGTCAGTCAGAGTGAGAGAGAGACAGTCAGTCAGTCAGAGTGAGAGAGAGAGACAGACAGTCAGTCAGTCAGTCAGAGTGAGAGAGACAGTCAGTCAGTCAGAGTGAGAGAGAGACACTCAGTCAGTCAGACAGAGTGAGAGACAGAGACAGTCAGTCAGTCAATCAGAGTGAGAGAGAGAGAGACAGTCAGTCAGACAGAGAGAGAGAGACAGTCAGTCAGTCAGACAGAGTGAGAGAGAGAGACAGTCAGTCAGTCAGACAGAGTGAGAGAGACAGTCAGTCAGTCAGACAGAGTGAGAGAGAGACAGTCAGTCAGTCAGTCAGACAGAGTGAGAGAGAGACAGTCAGTCAGACAGAGTGAGAGAGAGACAGTCAGTCAGTCAGAGTGAGAGAGACAGTCAGTCAGACAGAGTGAGAGAGAGACAGTCAGTCAGTCAGACAGAGTGAGAGAGAGAGACAGTCAGTCAGTCAGACAGAGTGAGAGAGAGAGACAGTCAGTCAGACAGAGTGAGAGAGAGACACAGTCACTCAATCAGAGTGAGAGAGAGACAGTCAGTCAGACAGAGAGAGAGAGACAGTCAGAGTGAGAGAGAGACACAGTCAGTCAATCAGAGTGAGAGAGAGACAGTCAGTCAGACAGAGAGAGAGAGAGAGACAGACAGTCAGTCAGTCAGCCAGAGTGAGAGACAGTCAGTCAGTCAGTCAGACAGAGTGAGAGAGAGAGTCAGTCAGTCAGACAGAGTGAGAGAGAGTCAGTCAGACAGAGTGAGAGAGACAGTCAGTCAGTCAGACAGAGTGAGAGACAGTCAGTCAGACAGAGTGAGAGAGAGAGACAGTCAGTCAGTCAGACAGAGTGAGAGAGAGAGAGACAGTCAGTCAGACAGAGTGAAAGAGAGAGACAGTCAGTCAGAGTGAGAGAGAGACAGTCAGTCAGAGTGAGAGACAGTCAGTCAGTCAGTCAGACAGAGTGAGAGAGAGAGTCAGTCAGTCAGACAGAGTGAGAGAGAGTCAGTCAGTCAGACAGAGTGAGAGAGACAGTCAGTCAGTCAGACAGAGTGAGAGACAGTCAGTCAGTCAGTCAGACAGAGTGAGAGAGAGAGACAGTCAGTCAGTCAGACAGAGTGAGAGAGAGACACAGTCAGTCAATCAGAGTGAGAGAGAGAGACAGTCAGTCAGACAGAGAGAGAGAGACAGTCAGTCAGTCAGACAGAGTGAGAGAGAGACAGTCAGTCAGTCAGAGTGAGAGAGACAGTCAGTCAGACAGAGTGAGAGAGAGACAGTCAGTCAGTCAGACAGAGTGAGAGAGAGACAGTCAGTCAGTCAGACAGAGTGAGAGAGAGACAGTCAGTCAGTCAGTCAGAGTGAGAGAGAGTCAGTCAGACAGTCAGACAGAGTGAGAGAGAGAGACAGTCAGTCAGACAGATTGAGAGAGAGAGACAGTCAGTCAGACAGTCAGACAGAGTGAGAGAGAGAGACAGTCAGTCAGTCAGACAGAGTGAGAGAGAGACAGTCAGTCAGTCAATCAGAGTGAGAGAGAGACAGTCAGTCAGTAAGACAGAGAGAGAGACAGTCAGTCAGTCAGACAGAGTGAGAGAGAGAGACAGTCAGTCAGTCAGACAGAGTGAGAGAGACAGTCAGTCAGTCAGACAGAGTGAGAGACAGTCAGTCAGTCCGACAGAGTGAGAGAGAGAGACAGTCAGTCAGTCAGACAGAGTGAGAGAGAGAGACAGTCAGTCAGACAGAGTGAGAGAGACAGTCAGTCAGTCAGACAGAGTGAGAGAGAGACAGTCAGTCAGTCAGACAGAGTGAGAGAGACAGTCAGACAGAGTGAGAGAGAGAGAGAGACAGTCAGTCAGACAGAGTGAAAGAGAGAGTCAGTCAGTCAGAGTGAGAGGGAGAGACAGTCAGTCAGAGTGAGAGAGAGAGACAGTCAGTCAGTCAGAGTGAGAGAGACAGTCAGTCAGTCAGAGTGAGAGAGAGACACTCAGTCAGTCAGACAGAGTGAGAGAGAGACAGTCAGTCAGACAGTCAGACAGAGTGAGAGAGAGAGACAGTCAGTCAGTCAGACAGAGTGAGAGAGAGACACAGTCAGTCAATCAGAGTGAGAGAGAGACAGTCAGTCAGACAGAGAGAGAGAGAGACAGTCAGACAGAGTGAGAGAGAGACACAGTCAGTCAATCAGAGTGAGAGAGAGACAGTCAGTCAGACAGAGAGAGAGAGAGACAGTCAGTCAGTCAGAGTGAGTGAGAGAGACAGTCAGTCAGACAGAGTGAGAGACAGTCAGTCAGTCAGTCAGACAGAGTGAGAGAGAGACAGTCAGTCAGTCAGACAGAGTGAGAGAGAGACACAGTCAGTCAGTCAATCAGAGTGAGAGAGAGACAGTCAGTCAGTCAGACAGAGAGACAGTCAATCAGTCAGTCAGACAGAGAGAGAGAGACAGTCAGTCAGTCAGACAGAGTGAGAGAGAGACACAGTCAGTCAGTCAATCAGAGTGAGAGAGAGACAGTCAGTCAGTCAGACAGAGTGAGAGAGAGAGTCAGTCAGTCAGACAGAGTGAGAGAGATAGACAGTCAGTCAGTCAGTGTGAGAGAGAGAGTCAGTCGGTCAGTCAGACAGAGTGAGAGAGACAGTCAGTCAGTCAGACAGAGTGAGAGAGAGACAGTCAGTCAGTCAGTCAGACAGAGTGAGAGAGAGAGACAGTCAGTCAGTCAGACAGAGTGAGAGAGAGAGAGACAGTGAGTCAGTCAGACAGAGTGAAAGAGAGAGTCAGTCAGTCAGTCAGACAGAGTGAGAGAGACAGACAGACAGACAGACAGACAGACAGAGTGAGAGAGAGACAGACAGACAGTCAGTCAGACAGACAGAGTGAGAGAGTGTCATACATTGTCACTTTCAGCAAGTGCGTCCCCGGTCCCTAAAGTGAAACCGGACCGTGCTACAAAGAACAAACAAAGAGGAGTGGGAGGGGTGCAAACATGGAGGCAGGCTGCTAATTAGTAACCTGATCCACGACAAGGGAGGAATGCAGCTGCCAGCCTGCGCGCCGCTGCTCGCTCCTGAGAGCAAAACGCTGTGGGAGTGAACATTTGAAGAAGAGGTGGGACATGCACCCGCCTTTGGCCATTTGCGTGCTTTCATTATTGAAAGACACATGCAAAGGCCAATCAGATGTGTGGGAGGAGTCCGACCCACTTGGAGAAGTTTTGAGCCCTCACAAGAAGCCTCCCATAGGGCAGCGCATGCGCGCTGCGCTAGGCTCGACCTAAAAAACATGTGGCAAAATTAGTAAGGCAGAAAGAACGACTGGGGACAAGAAGGAGGACTGATTTCCTGTTGATACGCAAACACATTTTGACTTTGCAAGATTTGGATTGCCTCAATCAATAGGTCACTCTCAATGTTTCTGGTTTAGATCAAAGAGTGGCCCTTATGTTGCTTTGTGAAGCTCTTTTTCAGATAAAAACTGACCTGTACTCTACTTTGTTCAAGGCTTAAAATGAAAGGCCGAATAACTCTATGTGAACCTGGGCTATAGACATTGCAAAAGTAAGGGGTTCTCTATTGACATTGATTACGAAACTCTTAATAGATGCAGCAATAGTGGCTTAGCTCACTATCCGTAAAGCTTATTTCAGTCCTGTCACATACTCAATATGTCTACTTTATCTACCAGGCATCACAACGAAAATAACATTTAGAATTGTGGTAGGGCATCTGCCAAACCATTCAAAATAGATAAAGTGCCCTTTTCAGATCAATTGTTGGTCAATTGCAACTCCTTCCACCACAAGCCATGTAATGGAGGCATTGGTGGGAGCACACTAGCATCTGTCTGTGCTTTTCCATCTGGCGTTGAGAAACCACCTACAAGCCTGACTCACTCTCTCTCTCTCTTTCCCTCACAGCCTCTAATTTGTCTCTCTTTCTTCTCTGTTCCTCTGTCTCTTAATCTTTAAATTACTCTCTTTCTCACTTTATCTTCCTCTGCTCTTTGTCCTCTATTCGTTTGGTCTATTCCACTCTTTTTCTCACTCGTTTCTGCTTCCTCTCTCTTTCTTTCATGCTCTCAATCTATCCATCGCACCCTTCCATTTTCTCACTCAGTCTCTCTCGCTTTTTCTCTCTGTCTTTGTCTCACACTGTCTCTGCCTCTCTCTATCCTTCTGTCTTGGTCCTTCCAGCTATTTCTTTATATCTCACTATCTGTATCTCAGCTAGTCTCCCTTTCTCCTCTCTCATTTTTTCCATTTCTCAATCTTTCCCTCTCCACACCTACTCCCTTTCTCTCTCTATTGCGACTTCTCTCTCCCTTTCTCTCTCTGTCCTGATTTGTCTCTTCATCTCTATCTTAATTTCACCACCCCAAGTTCTGTACATGTGAATCTCTCCCAGTCTTTTCATTCTCTCACCCTTCCACCAGCTCGCATCATATGTGTGTGTGTGTGTGTGTGTGTGTGTATATATATATATAAATATATATATATATATATATATATATATATATACACATATATCCCTCTTTCTTTTCTCTCTATCTTCTATCTTGCTCTTTCGCTCTCTCCCCCTCCTTCTTTCTGCCTCTATTTTTTCGGGCTACTCCTTTCTGTCTCTTTATCTTTTCTGCTCTCTTTCATTTCTTTCCTTGTCTCTATCTCTCTCTGTTTCTCCTTCTCTCTTTGTTTTTTCCCCCATTTCCTACTCTCTGTCTGTGAAAATCTCTCTGTTTTTCACTCTTCTTCTCCCCTTCCACCCTCCCAGTTTGTCTCTTTCTTCTATCTCTTGCTCCCTCTCTCTCTCGTTCCCTCAGTCAACGCCTCTCGTTCCCTCCCTCTGCCTCTCCGTTTCTCTCCCTCTTTTGCTTGCTTTCTACTCTTTGTTTGTTTCTTTCTTTCATGGCCGTCGTGCGGTTTTAGCTGCAGCATACATTCAGACCTGATCATGGAACGTAAAGATCTACAACAGTCTGTTTACCCTTTGGCTTATTGCTCCCGTCTCTGGGATCCTTAGTACCTGGGTGGTGTGTGTTCATCTTTTCAATCGAAGTACAATTTCCTCTCTCCTAGGGTTTTTCAAGAGCCCATATTGTTTCGATACACAGCGGGTGAGTGCCTTTTAATCACCAAGTTATCCTCCCTTTAATCGTCCAGCTGTCCCGCAGCCCTGCTCCATCAATCACCAACTCATTCCCATCAGTGCACCTCTTATTAATCCACAAGTCCCCTGCACAACACAATGCAGTGTTACCTTGTGGATCCAATCCATTTAATGCCACGTCCTGGTCCTGCCATTTTTTTTTTACCAGTGTCGATTGCGTTTTAGATCAGGGTATGATTTTAAATACTGTCCCGCCTCTGCTTACTGCCCAGGCTTCTGGTGGCAACCCAGGCCACTGCCGGGCACCGCTATCAGCAACCAGCCAATCCGAAATCTCTGATCGGTGCAACACAACTGCTATCAGACAGGCAGCAGGGCAGAGCACTGGTAACAGCTGCTTCTTATGTGCATTGTACTAGGGCACACTGGCTGCATGTTATCAGTCACAGTCACATATTCCGAGGTGTGTTTTTTGCCCACCTTTCCCTTACACAACCACTCTGAAGCTCTTCACTTAGTGTATAACTCGTGCATCCATTGTGTAATCTACATTCATGACGTCAGACCTGACAGGGAGAGCCAGCAGCAAATTCAAGTCTTTTTGCCCCTGTGTCACAACACTGAAAATGCTCGGAGTGCTGCAGCTGTGCTGCTCCCAGTGATCCAGCGCAGTATTAGCCAACAGCATTCATACACCATATACTCACTTGGGCCCATACATTCATACTACACTAATAATACGCTGGGTTTCAGATGTACTCTTTTATCAAAGTCCCTGCTACCAATTACCTTCTGATTGAAGAGTAATAACTTACCAATGGATCCTTTGCTAATTGGGAAGTTTAAAATGAGTGACATTCACTATAGTACATAATCCTGAAATAACCACTGAGTCAGGAAGTTTTAAAATGTTTATCTAAAGTTTTAGCAGAGTAAAATACAGAAAACACTGTACTTGATCAAAATACCCAAGAGAAAGCATAGGAACGAATTCTCTAATAAATGACAGTGTTTAAGGAAATAAGAGAGGATAGAGACAGCAGCGCAACTAAAGGTTGCGTTATAGTTACCTAAAATACGAGAACCAAGCCCCTTAGCCAAGGAGTTGGAAAATATAGGACCCTGGAAGGATGAAGAGCAAAGACCTCCATCAGGATCAGGACAGGACTGGTGACCTCTCTATAACGACGCCTGCGCCGTTCCCCTCTCTGGCACTCGATTTCTCCTCGATTCTCCCGTCTAATGGACTCCGCCGCCCCCTCCTCAGGACCTCTTCCGGATAAGGATTCAGTCAGCAACCAATCAGCATGGCAGCCTGGAGCTCTTCTGTATGTTCTCTCTTCTGTGGAATCTAGCTCTGACTAATTAACTAATGCTATATTCTATTATACCCTTCTACGCCCATGTACCTCCCTTAATGTTGCTAAAATATGGGACCACTACTTCTGATTGGGCAGGGACAGGGGGTGGATTCTCGTACCATGTCAATTTTGGCCTAAATTGTGAAGCCTATTGTATTTAACTTCCCGCCCCTTCAAATTAATACATTCAGTTTATTTCCCACCCGTCTCACGACAAATGTTATACATTTTACAGGAGAAAAGTAACAATTTTGTCCGCCGGAAACTTTGGGTACATCATCTTCGGCCAATAGGTCGTGGCCTTGGGAGACGTCCATGTTGACTTCACTTGGCAGGCAGACAGGACACATGCGCAGAACCATCTGTTTCTCGAGTTTCAAGACACCAACCCAGGCCCAAGTTTACGAATTACTAAAAGTGCAAGAAGAAAATATTAAAATCACAAATAAAAGATTCACTGTATACCCACTTTCCCTACTCTATTCCCATTTAATTTTAATACTATCCTGCATTAGTAGCGTTAAGAAAACGACAATTTAATAATGACATGAGAGCAAGCTTAAGCATGTGAAAACATTTAGCGGCCATTTTAGTGCACACTGCGCAGAAGCAGAAGTTTCCCACCAAGCAAAGAAAGACGTCACATCATGTGATCAGGTTGCGACATGCGCATTGAGTTTCCCGCGCTTTAGCGGCCATCTTGAGTTATGGACAAGTGTTATTCATTAGAAAAACACATAGGCAAGCGTCTATCCCTTTTGTGTTCGTGAATGCAAATATTAGTATTGACAGTACAAGTTTAATAAATTAATACTATGAGGAGGATTGCATACAAGCAAGTTTCATTTTTGAAACCTTGCTCCATCACCAGCAGTCACCTAGGGAGTGTTATCCGCCCCCTGTCCCCATCCCCCAGTCCTCTCTCCTTCAGGGGGACTTGAGACTCCCACTCTCTGCTGTGGATTATCATGTTAGACAACAACTTACTAAAAGATGGTACAATGTACCGGGATCGTTACATTCAGCACATTCCGGTCAGTATACTACAATCAGGGCCGGCTTTAGGGCAGTGCAACTGGTGCGGCCGCACTGGGCGCTGACCTGTGGAGGGGGTGCTGATATTGGGGGGAGGGGGGTGGCGCTGTGTCTAGCAATAGCTTCTGATTTAAAAACACCCGCGGCAGTGTTCCTTGTCTGTCCAGTTTTCAGACAGAATAAAAAACATCAAGATAACTCTTGTGATTAATGTTCCTGCTAGAGAGAGCGATCGGAGTTTTGTCTAGTGGCAGTTTTCACTTTACATAAAGTAGCGCAGAGGGTTAATATGCCTGCTCCAAAGAACTCGTACCGCGCAGATCACAGATCTGTATTTTATGTGGATAGCTGAGTGGATTACTGCTTTTGTCACAGAGATCCTTTTGTCACTGCAGTACATAAGACACAACTCTAATATAGAACAGTGACTGTTACGAACTGTCATCGAAGAGCTGCAGGCAAACTGCATAAAATAGGTTAGGAAATTATGTTTTTCCCCCAGTCTTTCATTTTCTATTCCTAATATTGCTGAAAAGGGTTTGTTTGGGTAGCTATACATTCTTATTAGTAAAGTCAGCCTTTAACAGTGCTTTAAAACAAATTAAATGTATGTGAGAGAGGGGCTATGAAGAGATGAGGGGCACTTTCGCCTGATGATCATGGGGGAATCCGTGAAGGAGGTCATGGGGGGAGACGGTGCCAAAAATGATTGTCGCACAGGGCGCCAACAGTGCTAAAGCCGGCCCTGACTATAATGCTGCATTCTATCGGGGGCGAACATGGCTTTCAAGTGAGACCTCTATGATGAAGGCTTAGGGTTACTCTTCTTCCTCATGATGCCACCTTCTTCCTTCTGCACCGCCCTCGGAAGGGCCTCCTATTCCACACCTACCTTGATAGGACGACAGATGTGAGAAGTTGGCCTGGCATATGCTGTCCACTAGTTATAGTGGGCACCTTGCACCAGTCCAAACGACCCTTATTGATGATAGGTTTAAAGACATCCTTTATTGAAAGCTATCCTAGTGGTAGCTATGGAGAGCAGCCTTCAGGCTAAGTCTTGAAGGAGTGTAAAGCAGCTTGGTTTACCAGATTATAACCTCTTGAATAACTAAATGAAAGGAGAACCACACAAGATATATATAAAATATATGTATTTATTTCTAAACACTAACTACTAATCTCTTTATGAGATTAGAGTTCAAGATACACAGTATCACAGTATTAAAACGACAGTAAATAGCACAATACACAGTGGGCTCCAGGGGGAGACCAAACCATATACTAAGAAAGTGGTATAAGAACCACGACTTGACTAGACACAGTGCCTAGAGCACGTAGAATCGCTGGGACCCCAAGGAACCACCCAAGGTAGTGACACAGGGGACCCACGGGGGACGTGTGCAGTGTGAGAACACAGCTCCGAGCGCCGTAGGATTCAATGCGGAAAGTCGCGGTTGGAATTTTAAATCAGAAGGACACTTAGGAGAGGACTTTGAGCAAACCCCTTTAGACTTAAGGGGTTCTAGGGCCAACACCCATGCGAGCACCGGAGTACTCGAGTTACCTCACCCAGGAAGCCGGGTGCATAGGTGTCAAAAGGTGTCGGGAATCGTACGTCGTTTTCAATGGCGATCTGCTGCAAAGTGCTGCTGCCGTGAAGGAGAAAAGTGTCCGGTGTGATCCAATCCTGGATCGAAGATGTGAAGAACCTGAAAGCAGAGGGGACAGAGTCTGGGTCACTAGCCAGTGACCAGGAGCGGAGCAATCGAATGCCCACCGATGTCGGGTGCTTCAGGTGCAAAGAGGTGAAGCTTGACTCTGCAGCCACGGGGTCCTGGAGACGTCAACGACAACCAGGAGCCGGATTCGAGCTGTCCCACAAAGGATGTCGAGTTTTGGGGTGCCGGTGATTGGATTGACCACAACAAGCCTTGGCAACAGCAACCCATGCAGGAAGAGAAAAGATGCTTCTGTGCGGACCAGCAAGGTCCTGGGGACTCACCAAGCAATGGAGAGTCAGGGCACATCTGGAGCAACCAGGGAAGCCCAATAAAAGTTAGAGTTGCCTTCTTGGGGATCCACAGGTCAATGGACCAGGGATTGCAAAGGGACCTCAAGAGGAATCACAAAATGGCAGCCCACGGAACACTCATTGAGTGTAGGCCAACAATCTTCGGTGCAATTACTGCTCGGGGTCAGGGCTACAAGTAACCCAAAGCTCAGCCTCAGGGGTTGCCGGAAAGCTGATGCTTCTGCAAATGGTCGCGGTGTCCAGGGGTTCAGGTTGCACGGTCTCCACGAGGGATACGGGCCTCAGACTTGCTGTGGGAACAGATCAACTTCAGAGACTTAGGAAAACCCACCTCCTGTGTGGCAATAATCTTCGGAGTCCGTCGGAGCTCGGAGATGCCAACTGGTCAGTTGCGTTAAAGGTGCCTGCCTTGCAGGGGAGTAACTCCTTTACTCCAAGGGAGATTCTTCAGTCGTCCAGCGTTGTGCAGATCATCGAAGTACTTGGTTTCTGGGATCAGAGTTTAGTCCAGGTGTAATCTAAAGTTCTGTAGTCAGGGTTTCCTACTTTATACCCAAAGAAGGGGTTGGACAAACTCTGGGGACCCACCTATGGGAGGGTCAGGAAAGAGGGGTGGCTACACCCATTTCCTTTGTCCAGTTTCGCGCCAGAGCAGGGGCTGTGTGCCCCTGCAACCGGTTTGAGCTGGACTATGCACAGGGACACCAAATGTGCCCCCAGTGCAGACTTCAAAGCACTCTGAGAGTGCACCCACCCAGCCACAATACACTAAAGCCTGTCTGGGAGGTGGCCACACCTCCCTGTGACAGGAAACCTATTGTCCAAGCCTCCCCTGCCGGAGTTTCGTCCAGCAGCAGGAGGGAAGACTCGTGTCTGTGGCTGCAGCATCCATTTTGTGATGCCAGGGCTCTGTTAGCTGGTACCGGGTATACCGGTGCTGCCATGTCTCTCCCTCTAGAAGGGTGGGATATACTCCCACACCAGGTACTGGTGTGGGGGTATGATTCCAAGGTGTTTGACACCAAACACGACAGTTTTCCATGCAGCCACTCCAAAGTTAGCATTTACCGTTTGGTTATAATGCACTTAAGAGTATATGGTCTGGCTGCATCACAAACAACCCCGGAATGAAGATTCCGAAAGATGCAGAGGGGCTCTGCTCATGCATGGGCACCCTCTCACATGAAACCCAGCACCCTGCCTTCAGGATTGTTAAGGCCTGCCATAGGGGTGACTAATAGGTTTACATGTGCAGTGAGATGGAGATATATGTTGTGTCATTTTGGATGGCCTCTCAGGGGTGGCATAATACATGCTGCAGCCTCTGGGAGGCCTCTGGAGTACCTAAGCCCTGGGTACATAGTATACCATATACTATGGACTTATATGGGTACCCCAGAATCCAATCTGGAGTGTACCTAAAGTACATGCAATCAATTTAAGGGGAAAGCAGATAGGCTGGGGTTCTGAATAGCAGGATCCCAGCCAAACTAAGTCGAAAACCAGCAAAACACCAGGAAAAAAGTGGGGGCAACCATGCAGTCAGATTCCACCTTCCTACAACAGACAACCCATACTCCACTCCAGCTCAGCCTCAGCTGTGGTGACTGATCAGACTTCAGCTTCAAGACATCAACAATCTCCCATTTCCTCAAGTGAAAGAGATAGTAACATACCATTTCAATTATTAACGAAGCAATATCTAATACAAAGTATTGCATTTTCAAAATAGGAATGTTTTATCACTAGCTGGATTTTTAATGCATGTTCAGAATTGAACTGTTTTATAATTTAATGGAAAAAGTAATTTTCAAAAGGGAACACAGTGTGATGCATCATCAGAATATAATACACCTTGTATAACCTTTCTTAACATTGAGACAGGATACAATATAATGTATGATGGATGGACGGATGGATGGGTGGATTGATGATGGATGGATTGATGGATGGATGGACAGATGGATGGATGGACGGATGGACGGATGGATAGATGGATAGATGGATGGATGGACGGATGGATGGATAGATGGATGGATGAGTGGATGGATGATGGATGGGTGAATGGGTGCATGGATTAGTGGGTGGGTGGATTGATTGGTGGATGGAAGGATGAAAGGATGGCTATACAAGTGTAACAGACATATTGCACCACCAGTGTTGAACCACAATTTCTGGAACAGTTGGGACACATACATAATCTTTTAAATCCAACAGACTCCTTAGACAGACATTCTGGCACGCTCACATGCACAACATGGCACCAAAACCACATAACTGTGAAACCCTTGCCACACAAACAGCACCTCGTTGCCACACCCAAGCGAGCACAACCTTTTAGAGAGACCAGAGTGAATATATACACTTGAAAACATTAATCCTAACACACACTGTCAGTATCCCCGATTCAATTCGTTTAAGTCAGTAGACCCACAATAATCAATTGTTCAGTCACGCAGAATCTGATGGTTAAAAAAAAATTGTATTCAAAAGGAATTTTAAAAACCCATTAATATGTGTCCGGCTCTTCGAAGTAGATGCAGCATGACTCTCTAGTTCACCCATGTATTTCTTCTAAGAGAACACAATAGACGCTCACACAATGCAGCAGGAAAGCAATACAATTGCCAAAGCATTGTCTCAGTACTTGTTTCTCCTTAAACACTATCTTCCACAAAGCCAACAGATGATCTTACTCAGAACACATCACACCTTCATGCACACAAACAAGCACTTTAAGCTATATAGTGGGATGAAAGATGCCCCTCACCAACACATCTAAATTCATACTCAATCAGGCATCAGAAAACCTAAATGCCACTTAACGACTTCAGGTGCACACGTGAAAGCCATTGAGTGGACAAATAACCCAGCTATTAATGCACTAACCAATGATCCTACCTCTTTCATCTTATTTTATTTTCCATTTTCCTATGCTGCTGCTATACCTGAAAGTTGCTAATGGGATGTACATATGAAGATAGATGTTTACAGTGCAACATGATGTTGGTCAGATTTGATGACATAGGACAGTAATAGAGATTAATTGGAAGGATGATAGAAGAAGACAGCAAACACATTTAATGAGAAGCACATTAGTTGGGATGAGAGTAAAATAAGTGGGGTTTTATATCATTTGGAATGGATGGGGCCATAGAACTTTTGCACCTTCCCTGATTCTCCTCTATCAAGATTGCTGTTTCTTATTTTTTTGCCTTGGCACTCACAAAAATTATGCATGCATGCTGAAAGACCACTCTGACAGAGAATGAGATCCCGAGGTAGGCCATCTGCACCCCCTTTCTACTGAGTGTGACTGACGTCAGCTCTCTAGGCAGTTAGTACTGTCAGTGTTGGCAGCAACTGAATCTACCATCCAGGGCAAGTCTTTTTGACAGTTGCCCACACAGGGAGAGTTGACTATTGGCCTTTCCTGTTTAGATCTGTTGGCCTCTCCCCTCAAATGGGTTCTATGCTACATCTGCTTGGGACATGGAGGGTGTAGGTATGTTTGCCCTATTTAGAGCGGGCTGAGCTTGGAATATATATGCGTGGCTTGATTGTGGCAGCCCAGGAATCTAATTTGGTTCCCCTGTGCATGAGTGGTGACTAAGAGGTAGGTTGAAGAGAGCCTCACAGTGCGCAATGTGAATTGTAGCAATTCTCCAAAGCATTTCTGTGGTCCTTTTTAGTGGAGACAGAGAGTCCCTTTGAAGTGTAGGGACAGTCCTAGTCCGTAACCTGGTCTAGTCTTCCCCAGAGGTGTAACAGTTTGAGAAATAGCTGTTGTGCCTTAGTTTTCAGTCTTCCCTGATCAGGAGCTCACATCCACCCCCCTCCTTCCTGCTGACACTTGGCAACAAAAACTATAATTTGACCAGCCTGGGAGGAATACGCAAAAGTCAGGAGCTGGCTGAAACTGGTCCCAGAGCTGGACTTGTGGAATACACAATCTCTGTCTGGAAACGTGTTATAAGTATGGAACAGTCACCCTCAATGAGTGTGCCAGGATTTCTCATTGACCAGTGCCAGAAGTCCCACATCAGTGAATACCAGGAAAAATGTCTGTGCTTCAGGGTTGAGGCACTGACTGACAACTCCTTTTCTCAGGATCGTCAACAGGAATTTAGAAGTTTTTCACTCTGCTAGAAAATGCAGCCTTAACACTTCCTTAAAGGAAAGAGCAAACTGCTAAGGATGAGTGCTTTATATAGCCTTATAGCCCACTGCCGAGGGCTATACCAGTTGTTAAAGGCCCTGATCCCGAGTTATAGGCCCGAGCCGCAGGCGAGGGCCTATAACGAGGGAGAGGGCCTTTAACAACTGGTATAGCCTGAGGCAGAAGGGCTATAAGGCTATTAGAACATTCCACCCACTAAGGGTAGAATGTTCTAAATTAAAAATGGAGAAACAAAAAGACAAACATTGGAATGTTGGAGTGCTGGGCTTATACCAGCCATTATAAGCCCAGAGCTACTCCATTGTCTTCAATGGAGCTCCCAACATTCCGATGTTCTAAAGTGCTTTAAGTGCTCTTGCAACAAGGAAAGGTTGACTAGAAAAAAAGGGCCACGAGGAGCTGTTTAGGAAGAACCGGCAGTAACACACAGTTTCCCACAGGGATACAGTGGGTCAGCTTCAGGTCTGTGTGCGAGGCCATATGGTGTAGCCCTGTGAGCATGATTCCTTCCCTTACTGTGTTCCTTGCAGTGAAAACACTTGCAGACTGAGACTGTGCTTGTATTGGGCACCCATGAGCTCCCACGCCCGTTCTGCAGAACTTTGCATAAAAGCAACTGGGGACAGCAGACATGCCCCAAGAGACTGTATTGCCAACAGAAGAGCTGTGATGATTTAGCACCACTAAACCTTGTAACCACAGTTAGCAGCCTGTTTACTCCAATGGATTCTAAACACATTCAATGGTCCTTCAATTCAGTAAGGTCACTGATGCAACCTGGGTAGGCTTTTTATTTGTCTTAATAGTGCACTTGAACTTTGGACCTTAGACCTTAGATAAACCCCATAATGAAGATTTCCCTCCTCCTTTTACGTGCACAAATGAGTGTGGCCTCTTGTTACCTGCACCTCCCCATCTGGCTGGTATGCATACGCCTGAGCACAATGCACTGCCAGAGGTGAAAACAAGGGTCTGGCTGCCGTAGGCAGAGACAAGCACTGCTGCTCCAGCGAGGGACGTTTGTGGGTGCACACACATCCAGGAGCAACGCCCTAGCCCCGGCCAAGTACACTGAGCTGACGAGGTAAAGAGTGCAGTCAAGGCCATTGAGTACTGGAGTTCTTGCTAGCACTCGGGCCCCCATACTAGGGAAGCACGAATCCAGGCGACAGTATACCCCTAACACAGCGCCTGGATACCCCTTGGGGTGATTAGCGGGCTCTACAAATACTGATTGATAGTTTGAATGAGTAGCTTGACCACCTTTCTCATGCTCAGTGGAAGAGCGTCTTGTATTTTTGGGGTAGGGAGGGGTAGAGGGGTAATCTCTGAGCACTATTGAGGTCCCAAGAACAGCTGTCTCTCATTTTCATCCACATTTCATGCGTAGTGTTCAGTTGTGTGTCATGTTAAGGTCTTTCATATGTTCAATAAATCACTGGCTGGACAATCATGTAACCATTGTTAAATGCTTCATTGAGTCCTGAGTTTCCACCTCACACCACCTCCCAGAGTAAACTCTGGACTGCTTGAGCTCGCCATCCTGAGGATCCAGTGCTGAAAGGGGTGCAGCACTTGGTGTTCAGTCCTGGGTTCAACAGTAAGGTGAAGCCACAGGGCACAAGCGGTAGATCCCTCTCAATGTTACAGTTTGAGTCCAGTAACCCTTAATAGCTGTTTGCCTCCTGAAAAAGTTTCCTTTAACTCTTTTTCAAAGATATTTTAAAAACATTTCAATGCATTTAAACTATTGACACACGATTCCCCTGTAACAGAGACGCCGATAGCTGGGCCATGGGCAACAGTTCGCCCTTGCAGAGTAAAGTTGAACCAACAAATCTTGCAGGGCACAGGCCCATACACCTGGCACACTTCGAATGTTGAGCACTTCCTGTCCACTCCAAGGAACCAATGCTAACCATCTCTTTGCACTACAAGCAACATCGGGCCTCATAGCAAATCCAGCAGAAGTCCGCAGTGCACATATTACAAAGACTCCCATCCATCAGACTAACCTGAACCCCTCAAGAAAGTATCCCCGAGTTTCTGAGAGTTCTACAAGACCACACACATGAGAAAAAAGTGTACTATTCAAATGTGGAGAGTATAGCATGGCATTTCCAAACCTTCAACGCAGCAGGCCATGAGTGTGCCTGAATGGGCCCATTGACAGGTGAGCAGTGCCAATGAAGGGCTCTGTTAT
Organism: Calotriton arnoldi; assembly: GCA_963921515.1. Classification (NCBI taxonomy): domain Eukaryota; kingdom Metazoa; phylum Chordata; class Amphibia; order Caudata; family Salamandridae; genus Calotriton; species Calotriton arnoldi. The sequence goes on from CAWUFW010008155.1 coordinate 912,008, forward strand.
AGCCCTTACTCAGGCTCTGTTTCCTGTTGTAGAACTGTTTCTAGTGTGTGAGTGGGATGTTCCCACCACTGCCGAGCAATCATCGATACACGGTGTGGTTTGAGCAGTGACTAACAGCATCCAAATATAGCAGGGTGAAGGCAAGTGTGTGTCATTATCCAGCAGCCACACCAAGGAAACAAGACAACCTTTGTGCCGATCACAAGGCCAAACACAAGCCTCTTTGTCAAGTTCACTATAGTTTAGTTACTCAAACGACCAGAGATTACTCATGTGCTTCTGGTGTGAGGCTGGAAAGCTTGAATCTCTTACCCAGGCCTGGCTCCTGGGCAGCTTTTTGGTATCCGGGCTCCTGGGACCCACAGAGCCTCTGACTCACGGCTGCAGGGGGGGCACCGCGGGCTGGCATCGAGCCTGCGGCTTGGCCTGGACACTGCGTACTAGGAAAGAGAGCGCGACTGCCAGCGCCGCTGGAGAGGGGGGCGAGGGAGGGCACACCAAGAGGCTGCAGATAAGATGCTGAGCTCTGTGGTTTCTTTTCTAGCGAGACATCTCCAAAGCAAATGTGTGGCTTCATCAGACATGTTTACATACGGTGGTACTTAGTGCCTATGTTGTCAAGGGCTTTGGGAATCTATTCTCGTTATCCTGCCTTGTTCCAGGGTTCTTTTTGTTGTGGGGTGAAGATTAGGGCCCACGTACAGGTATTTTTTTATGGAGCACTGGTTTCATGTGAAGGGGGCTTGGGGATTGGAGATAGGCCTGGCTCACAGCATCTCACCTCCTGGGATGGAGAGCCCAGGGCAATACACAATAATATACATCTATATACATATGTGACTCGATGCATGCATGCAGAAACTCCCTCCTCCATGACAGAATGACTGACACGAGTATTCAAACCTTACCTGTTAAACATGAGGGCTCAAGAAATAAATTATAAGTGTGTGAAAATGAAGTTTCCCTTTTGAACTTTTGTACCATGACCAGCATCATTCTTTGCTAAGTTTGCAAAGTTTGTCACATTTTCAAACTTTGCCTACTGGTGAAAATGTCTGCATGAATGTTTTTGGAGTAGCTTTTTGTGAGAGAATTCTGCATAAAGAGGGTTTTACATGGATTTTTTTGTCACCTGTGAAACTTACTCTTGCCGTTTGAGGTCTGCAAATAAAACTGTTCAACCATGTGAAACTTCCCATACATTGCAAAGCTTTGAAGAGCATCACCTCTGTGAAAGGGTGGGCTCAGGTCACTGGCAAAGGGACACAAAGCCTTTTATGCTATTGAAAAGGCTCAGGAAATCGGTACAGAGAAACACAGTGTGACTGGCACACCTATGCCAAGCCATTCGCCTCTAGGACTGTGAATTTAGAAACATTCATGCTTCCCACCCTGACAACTATGGCAATAGTGAACTAAGAAGCAAGTCCGTTGGTATGTGCACCCTCTAGTGATTAGGGTTGTTATTATACATGGCCAGCATTATAGTTCATTAAATCAAACACAAGAGAAGGTTTTGTACAGCACACACCTTGAAGTCATGTATTTCAAGGTCCTCTTATATGTGACAGTGAAGACAAAGGAGGCAAAGTGAAATAACACAATTGCCTAGGATTACACAGTTTGGTCAAGTGGGGAAGCCAGGATTGATTCCTGGTTTTTTGGTTTCACATCCTGCAATTCAGCCACTAGAAATACATGTCTTGTCCCCTGTGCCCAACTTACACCCCGACTGCCACTCTGCTGGCATCAATGTAGCCCTTGGTCACATCACAGACCAAACTTTATGGTCCCTGGGAAAATTTTGAGGAGTACCCATGGTATAGACTCAGGTGACTGTCACAGTGAAACATGCCACCAGCTTCCAGAGTGCTCATTACGAGTGCACCAGCAGTTGGGGTGAAATTTATTCCACCAATGAAATCCAACTCCGCAGGCATCAGAATTCATCAGATGTGATAAGTAGCACCCAAATATGAGTTTGTCCCTGATAATGGGGAATAACATGACAATTTTGGGTCTTGCCGCACCAAAATCTGCATGTTCCAGTAATTACTTGGCATTTTCCCCTCTATACATTTTGGTGGGTTTGATCTACTGAAATCTATCTGGGCAAAATTTCAGGAGTGTGATGTTAGCTATCAAACTCATATTTCTGGTATGTGCTGTACCAGTAGTTACCGCACATACCGGAATCATCGAGGTCACTTGTAACGTGATTCAAAGACTGGAAAGGTTTGGGTCAGCGGTCCAGTGATGCCCAACCTGTGCCATTCATCTTTAGTCCTGGACGGGCTCCGGTGGTTGGTGCATAGACTGGGAACCTCTTAACTGTTGGTCTTGGATGGAGTCAATGTTTGGGCACAAGCACAGGGAAGTTTTGAGGTCTAGAGATTGCAAGAAAACTGCTTTTGATATGCCTATTGTACAGACCTCTGTTCTAGGTTTTGTTTCAGATATTTACTGAGATGCAACAGAAAGCTCGTGCCCTGGAACCAGATCGGCTATGCATGCAGCTGAGAGAGTGAGAGAGTCGGTGGCGCACACTAACCTGTTCCATGAAACAGAGACGCACATTGGCTCACTGCCCGGTTCCTGCAACCGCACTCCTCCAATCTGGCACGTCTCGGAAACATTCATGAGACCACTGATTTATGCTTCTTTTATTAAGTCTGATTCTTGGGGGATTTTTTTCTAGCCACGTATGACAGAGAAAGGAAACCATATTAAACCCACTGGCTCTGTATGAGCCCACCAAGCACAAACCCCGGCCACAAACACTACTTGGATGTAATCTCTGCGGGTGGGGTGAAGTCTTGTACACTTTGTGAAGGAGCGAAAGAACCAAAGGATGGAAGAGGAATACTTGTATAAAGCAGCATGCAAACCCAATCTCTTCTAGGCACATCCAGTCGGAGGAAATGACGAGGAGAGATCTGTGTTTCCCTTCTTGTGGGTATTGACTCAGGAATGTGTGTGTTCCACAGGTTGGGACCCAGTATTGGGAAGCACCTTCTTCATTTACAACTGCTGCATGTTTTTAGGATGTGGTTAGTTGGCTGGAAGAAGACACACTCAATGAAGTGTTTTTTTGTATGTCTATCGTTTTTTGGGAGGTTATTCGTGGATGTGTTTGTGAGTGAATAGGGCTAGTAGAATTGCTGCATGTTGGTGGTGATTGGGTCGCAGACATTTATCAACATCAATTGGAATCTATAGTTTTGGAAATTTTGGAGACAAGGAATTTTGCATTTTAGCCAACAGAGGTTGAAGAGTTTTCCATTCAGCTAGTTTAGTGGGGATGTAATGGTAGTTTCAAATACTATTGATTCACACATCGGTGGGTTCAAAGGGATCTCACGGCAGAGGTAGCGGGGGCAGCGCTGATAACTGACCTGGTCTGAGTGTCCACTCAAAATTTGCGCTAAAGGGAACCCTGGGCTTTTCGCTTTGGAGCACTAGGTAACACTTGAACAGGTTTGGTAAACATGTAATTATTTTCACATGCTGCAAACGTTATAACTCATGTAGTATTGTAGCATGCCTCTGCCACCATCGCTGCAACCAATGTTGTCTCAGACTCTGTCCATGAGCATATCCTTTAGCTCCAAGCCGCTTCATGTAATCCCACAGCTGTTGGTCCTCTATACTTTTCTTATTTTTGTCTTTTAGTGTGCTAGATTATCCATCTACCTGTCTCGGGCCCACTGTGTCATGGCCCTCTCCCGCCCTCTATCTGAATGCCTGACACTATCTGGCACTAACTCCTTCAAAATTCGCTAACCGTCCCCAGTCTCTGTATGTCTACAATGGAAAACATTAAAAATAAAAGTATGAGAGAAAACTCAGAAGCACTGGTTGCAGACCAATACCACACCCTCAATCATTTTCCCTTTATCACTTACCTGCCAAATGGTCCTTTTAGACATCATATGGGAAACTTACCACCAAACCAGCTTGATTTCTCCTCTTTTTCTTCATCCTAAATCATATCTTCTCTAACTCAGCTGTGTCCATTTCCACTGGCCTCTCCTCCAAATTATTCTTCTAAAATGACTGCCAACAGTTCCTTGTCGCCTTTGCTGTCTCTCTCAGTGGCCACCTCTACCTTCCATAAGCTACATCATGCCCCTCCAGTGTCTACACTGACTTCCACCAGAGTAGGGATGCTGGCACTGCAAATCCTAGGCTGGTTAGGCTTGGTCCACCTGTAGAGTCTAGAACAATTGCTTTGGCTTGTCCAGCAATAAACAGTCCTACTCATGTAAACCAGATGTGTTGCTACCTTTTGGCCCGTAAGTCAGACATACCCCTGCTTCCCTCCCAACTTCACATCTCACTGACAGGCACCCTGTCTAATCTAAACTGACATCTGTTATGTACAAGAAGAAAGTAATCACCTTTTTGATGAAAAAATCAACCATAATACCAACATGATAGTTTTGTTTGCCTATACATTATCCAATTTACAATCATCCCTCATCTCATTCAGATATCAGTTACCACCTCATTCACATAATGAACCTGCCTTGCAGTCTATTCCATAGAATAATTGTGAATCTTTCCCAAACAGGATCCTCTCTTAGCTGTCTAAAGAAGATATGCACACCTTGCTGCTGAGAGGTATGAAACCCAACGTTCCCTCCTCTAGACCACACCAATCATTGCTGACCTGTAGTTTCTTGTAACACTCCCTATCATCAAACCAGGGAGTAACATGGCAATCCCAATTGTACATGAATGCAGACTGCTATGGGAAACTAGGTCCACCAGAAAAGTAGCAGTGTTAAAATTGTCCAGACCCAACTAGAACCATTGGAAACTTCCCTTGTCACAATGGTAAATTCAGTACTGCGCTGATTTTTGCACAACTGTCGATCAGCAGTTAAGCACAGACTGGAAATTGTCAAAATGATGAACAAATACACACTCAACTTAATAGGGATGACATGGAGCCGGTTTAACAAAACACCTCACAATTAACCCTGGGCGGAGTTGCGCTACGCGAAACTCTGCAAAGTGGAAAAAAAACTCCGCTGCGCTACGCGGAGCTCCGCAAGCGGCGGGGTGCGATAGAAAAATGCAGTTTGCGGTGATTTTCAGTGCCGGATGCTTGTCCGCACTGTGCAATCATCGCGAACAGCACCATGCACAGCGCAAGCGAGCGATGCTTTCCTTTCTGCTGCTCGAGTAGATTTTCTCAACGCGAACGGGCAGTTTCTCAACGCGAGCGGTCGCGAGCATACGCGACCACTCGCAATGAGAAACCCGACCGCCCCGCGTTGAGAAATCTCGCTGGGAGGTTTATTTTCCACGCTCGCCAACTTGATGTTGACGATCGCGAACAAGGAAAAATCTCGCCGGTAGGTGGATTTTCCTCGCTCGCGCTCGCCAACTTGACGTTGGTGAGCGCGAGCGAGTTTTACGGAACTCCGCGAGCTCCGTGTAACGCGGAGTGCGGAAAACTCTGCAAAATCCGCGAGCGGAGCGGAGTTCACCACCCAGGGTTACTCACAATATTTTGAACCTCCTCCCTTGGGCTGACTTCTCTATGATGCACTGTGATTTTGATGGTGTTCAGGTCAGGATGCTTACCCGCAATCCGGATCCGGGTTTTCTGCTCTCCCAGGTAAGGGTGATAGTTTTCTGAACTCAGATTGTCACCATGTGTCACCATATGTGGTAGCCAAGTGTCCTCGAGAAGCTACCACTTTAACAGATGGAAAAACGTGTAAAAATGTTCTTGCTGGAATAAGACCTTAAAGGAACGATGAAAACCAGGAATCAGGAGCCCAACAAAGAAATTCTTCTGGAGCAAAGAGTCAGGATCAGCAAGTGGAGGGATATATGAAAAAACCGAAAGAACACTACTTTGTTGTGATGCGCCCTCCAACCAGATTGAAGCCCTTACATAGCAAAAGAGTAGGAAAAGGAAATTACATCAAACATCACATGACAGGAACCATACAGGATTGGAAAAATCAGGAAGAAACAGAGGAAGAGACAGCCATGATGGAAAAGGAAAAGACAACAAAATCTGTAACTGGAGCAGTTGCAGAGTAGCTTTCAAAAGCAGCTGCAAACTCTCAGACAGATGATTGCAATTTTGGACCCTCAAAGGCAAGGAGAAGCAAATAGGACACCAGGAACATAAGAGAAGGCAGCCCCAAACGAGTGAAAGCCATGGCCCACAGCTGCGGGTCTTGTTGCATTTATGATGGCCAGAAACCGCAGAACCACGCAAAGTACTGTGGACCTCAGACAGCGAGATGGCTGCAATGACACACCTGTAACAGTATACCACCTCCTGAGGCCTGTTGCTTGTCAGGAAAGAGCAGAAAAATAGGCAAACCAATCAGGTGGCATTGACTGAAGAAGCAGGAATGCAAGAACATTCACTAGTAGGATAGCCTTTCCAGTGAACAAAGAATGGTCACTGACCTATGAAAATCAAGGAATTATAGATTTCACTAAGTTTGTATTCTTGCTCCCCATTCACCAGAACAGGGGGAGGAGCAGAAGTCTGATGATAAGGGTCAGGCACATAAGGCTGCAGCTGGGAAATATGAAAAGTGGGGTGAATCTTACAAGAATATAAGACTATAGGATTCATCTGTTTGGTTATCACAGAGCGACCAAGATATTGAGGACAGAAGCAGACTGGTAAATTGTGAGTGGGCAGAAACATGGAAGACAACCAAACCTTATCTCCCACCTTAACACCTTAAAGTTTGGGATCGGTCTTACTTTTTTGGTTCTGGCCTTCGTAGCTGTTTTAGAATCTTGTAAATTGCAGGCCATCACTTATCTCTCTGAATCAAGCCTCTAGTCTATAGAATGTCAGCAGCAACCAGTACTTGAGGAGTGGGCAGACGAGAAGCCGAAAAGAAACGAGGACGGAAACCTTGGATACAGTAACAAGCAGAAATCTTGTAGCAAAGTGAACAGAGTTACTGTGCGAGAAGTCTGCCAAAGATAAGTATTCCCCCCAGTTGTTTTGAGTGGCATTACAAAACATCTCAGATAATGTTGAAGACTCTGGTTGACTCGCTCAGTCTGTCCATGGGATAGCAGATGGTAATCCAAGGATAGAGTTTGATGGATTCTCAGATCAGAACAAATTGAGATCCAAAATCTTGAAATGTAGTGAGAGCCTCTGTCTGAACTTTTCATGTCAGGGCTTCTGTGAAGGCAGAATATGTCAGCCAGAAATCTTCTTTCCATCATGCTGGCAGATGTAAGTTTCCACAAGAAAAAATGAGCCATTTTGGAAAGGAGATCTACAGTAACCGTGATCACTTGATTTCCTCCAGAAGGAGTTAAGCCCACAAAAAAGGAAATAGTGTTATTGATGAAGAGGAGAAGGCAAAAGCTGGAAAAACCCAAAAGGTTTAACCTTCACTGCCTTGGATTGTGCACTGGTAGGACAGGATTTTACATACAATTCTACATCCTTGATTTAAATCTGCAGTGACCTACCACTGTAGTGTCATGACATATTCCCAGAATCTTGGTTTAAAATCCTTAGTAGGGATCAACAGGGTCTGTTGTAAGCAATATAGGTTGTGATTGTAGGCCATGGGCACTTGACTCTCCAGGGCATCAAGGTCATCAGAGGAATGCAGAGAACACCGAGCCGGGGCCCCTGCAGAGTTGTGTGTGTGATACTCACCCAAGGTAGCTGCTGCAGCTGCCGTGCCTGTAGGAGAGATGCTCTCGGAGACTCCATTCGGGCAGTCCCTGCTGGTGCGATGGCCCAGAGATAACTTGTCTGCCAGCTAGCACCTTGGCGTTGGAACACTTTTAACTTTTCTAACAGAGTTAGAGTGTGACTCATGAGACTCAGACTGCTAGTGCGGCCGAGATTCGGACTGCTAGGGGACCTAACCTCAATGTTGCCTATAGTGAATGGGGAATAACCACTACCTCTGGTGAGAGGGAAGTGGGACTCAGGAGACATTAAAACACTAGAGCCCTTACTTCAGGAGAACTTGTGCTTTGTTTGTGTATGCTCTTGTTCAGTTTGGGCTGTACATAAATACTTCTTTTGTCATAAAAGAAAATATTTGACTGGACAATCATCTATTGCTGCTATTGAATGTATTTTAAGTTGCGAGCCTGTGTTCACCTCCTGTGTCCACCTCCTCCACCCCCGACGGAAGCCTTGGACTGCTCGACCCGTGCTACCACTGAGAGTCAAGTGCTGAAGGAGTACTAGGCCCAGTTGCTCAGGATCCATAGTAGTTCGGGTCATGGGATATCAGAAGTAAATGGCTTCAACTTCTATGGTTGCGCCCAGTAGCTCCTACTTGCCCCGTGGCCCTCTGAATGAGTTTTTGACATTTATATATTGTAAATGGTATAACCTCCCCAAATAAAACAAAAACAAAGATTCAAGATAAACATGAAAGGGGCCGATAGGTAATGGAGCTTTGGAATAGTAGAATGAGCAGCTGATTTTGAAAGCTCATGACATGGGTTTCATATCAGCTTTGGCACATCATGTGATTCCGGCCGAACCACTTAGCTTGTAGTATGCCTAAATATAAAAGGTAATCATCTGAAACTCCCTCCTGTAAAGTTCAGGCTTCAGTGTTCTTTTTAGGTATTCACTTAATATGAATTTGCACATATTTATAACCCAACCACCCTCCGTGAGTAATAAAAAATGGATTTAGGCGCAAATCTCAGAGGCGGAAAGTTGGCTTAGTGTATGACATGCTGACTTTGAAGTTTGGTACTCTGGATTTGAATCCCAGCTGTGGCACTTCCTGTGATTCTGTGTGTGTATCTCAATATCTGTGTGCCTGCATGCGTGACTAGTAAATGCAACATCTGAAATACTCCTGCATCAGTTTATCATGCTTTGAAGTCCAATTATGGGCAGAGGGACGTATTATTCATGCTTTGAAGTTTGTGGTCTATGTTGGTTTGTGAATTTGTCTGAGGCATGCAGAGGGAAGGCAGATTAAGCAAGGATTTCACAAGTGAATCCTCCAGTCCACCTCTTGTGCTGATCCTGCTCGTCCACTGTGGTGGTGGGAGGGGGGGGGGAGAATGGCTGTGGGCGAAAGAGGGGAAAAATGTGTGAGCTGAGAGTTATACAGTGATTGGATCTGGAGGGGCAGGACATTTTCAGAATACTTCAGAACACTTCCAAGGACAGACACTGCAGGGGACACTGCAGGGGACTCTAAGATACAAATGCAATGAACTGCCATTGTTAGGTCTAGAGAATAATTTCAAACCCCACATTAGAGTGGTATTAGAAAAGTATAACTTCTGCACATGGGTACAAGGCAGACATTAATCATTCCATGCATTTTTAACAGGTCTAAGATCACTTTTCAGAATAAGTAATTTTGCTACAATTTATTGATTAACTACTTCAGGATCAACTAATGCTTAGCTGTGGAGAAGTGTAATCTTGATCCCATCTGATATATTGTAGGAGTGAGTCATATTCATGCGTAGTCAGCACTCGAATATATTCTGTGTAATGAACGTTACTTAACCCCTTCCATGCTTATGACGAGCTGGACTCGTCATGGCACACAGTGCTCGTGTGCTCATGACGAGTCCAGCTCGTCATCAGACTCACCCACGGGGAAGCGCTGGCGCTCCCCGTGGGAATCCGATCGTCGGGGTTTTTTTTTTTAGGAGGCAGGGAAGGACTTCCCTGCCTCCCCCGCCCCCACCCCCATCAATGACGTCAGCGCGCGAGCGCGCTGGCATCGTTGAGGGTTTCCCTTTCTTCCCGACGCGCTGGAAGCCATTTGCTTCCAGCGCGTCGGAAATAAGGTGAGTTTTGGCTCGGGGAGGGGGGTTTGATTCAAAGAGACATCGAGGAAAGGAAAGGGTTTTCCTTTCCCCGATGCCTCTTTGTGCATTCCTGCTGCACGATCATGTGATCGTGCAGCAGGAATGCCCACTAGAGCCGGGATTGTGAGCGTGGAGATGTGCCTTCTCTCCATTGCCACCCTGTAAAGTTAGCTGTAATCCTTGATGGAGGTCTCTGCACCCTTGATTTTCTTGAGCGCAATCCTTCTCCTCGTCTGCCGCTGCGATCCTGCAA